>ML793839.1:87827-121831 GCA_009831015.1 Picea engelmannii
TGTTGGCCATTAAGGTTGAACATAAACACAATATGGTACATTGGATTTGGGGTAGTCACAAAGCTACAAACATTATTGTACAACCAAGAGGGAAACATAGTCTTGAACTAATTACACTATCGTTGGCCATTGTCTTCAAACTATTACAAAGTTGTTGGGCATTAAGGTTGATTATACCCACATACATTAATGTACAAACAAGAGGGAAACATAGTGTTATAGCCTTAATCTCCACCCTATAGGTCAAAGAGGAATCCATTAGTGGATAGAAGCCTTAATGCAACTTTTTCCTGAGGTTTGACCCTTTCTAGAGCATTTTTGGAGAGCCTTGCATGAACCTAACATGCAACAAGCCAGGCCTCTCTAGACAACAGTGGCTCAACAAGTGAGGCACTGTCAAAATTCTAGAAAAAGGGAGTTACAAGGTGAAGGCCGAGAGATGATTTGGATATTTGTGGTAATAGCCTAGGAACTCACATCATTTGAGTTTCTAGTGGCCTCTAGAATATCTAGAAGCCTCTCCTAAGCCTCCTCCAAGAGCTATATAACAAAGGCAAGCCTTGGACAAGAGGAGGAAGAATTCAATAGAAAGGTTATGCTGCCAAACTATAGAATTATTTAGCCAAAAATCATTGGAGCATAGCATGACCAAGGAATTGTAAGGAAAAGCAAGGAGAAATGATATTGAAGGAACCTACATCAACACTTGAGGTATGCTATATTGATGTAAGTTCTTGGTTTTAATCAATTAATCATTTGTCTTTCCCCTTGAATGTTTGTCATTGATGTATACATGTTCAGATCTGATCTTGTAGATTACAAATCAGGTTAGATTCAAGATAGATCTAGGATTCTAGCATTGGAAAGAAAGTAGAATGGTTTTGTATTGTCTTTAGTGTGCAGGAAGCTGGTTGTAGGGGCTGGAGATGGATCTTTAGGACTGCAGCAGCCAGGATACGCTAAGGAAAACCTTCAGAAAAAGGTAATCCATTCACTCAAATCTTTGTATATAATCCTATTGTGTGTCTCTATGGAATCCATAGGAAGTATACCCCCTCATGTCTAGGATAACTAGGTTTATCCTGGGGAGATATTATTGATCCACTCAGTGAGATCCCTTTAAGAATTTTTCCCATAACAGATTGGCGACTCCATTGGGGAAAACTCCATTCTATTTGAATCTCTTTTCCCTGCTTTGTCTCTTTTTTGTGGCATGAGTCTTACTATATTCCACTAAGGGTTTCAGGGCTCAGATCTAGTAGAGTTGAGAGATTTGGTTTAGATATGAAGATCCGCAACTTTTCCCTTTCTCTCAAAAAACCAAAATTTTGACAGGCCTTATGTGTTTCACTACTCATGTCTCGCGAGGCCCCCTCATGTGTTGCTTCTCTTATGTCTAGTGAGGCCTTCTTAAATCTACAGTTTTGTAAAACTTAGCCAAATAGTGTCTAGTTTGATACCTCCTATGAAATGCTATAGGTATGCAATAGTCAATCTGAGTGTTCTGGTATCCCTGCTATAGAAATAGGATTGTCACATTGATCACTTTTCAAGTTTTTATTGAGAATATTTGTGTGAAAGGTTTTTCTTTGTTTGGATAGTCTTCTTCTTTTTTTCTAAACTTTCCAGATAATTTGAACTCAAAATTCAAAAGATATGAAGAGATCTAGGAGCTTATGCTATTGGTTGGATGTTTAATTACATATGACCTTTGTGTATCACTAGATATCCCCTCCTAGGCAAGTTTTTGAGTGTGATCATTGTAGTGAAATTAGAGTAGTTTTTTCTAGCCTTCTTCGTGATATCCTAAAATATTTTTACTTGATTTTGTGTTTTGTTTTTGTTTTCATTATTCTTTTTGTTGAGGTCAATATTTTCATATATTGCAAATTAGAAAAAACTTTTAAAAAAGAATCCCTTGAATGCTTAATTTGATTTTGAAGAATTAGTGTTGTGAGTGTCATAGAAGAATTTGTTTCTCTTGGATCTTTTGTGTCTTATTGGATGATTGGTTTGTTTGAGGATTTCTTTGAGTATTTCAAAGAAAAAAGAAAGAAAATCTCTCTCCATCCCATAGCTAGAGTTCATTGAAGTGAATGATATGCTTCATCATACTTTCATTGCTTGGTTGGGTCAATAGTCATCACACCATTCAATTTGCATCCATTACCTTTGGACCTAAGAAACAACCATTAAAAAGAATCACATAATATAAAATACATTAGATGTTTTCTTTGATAGAAAACCAATAGTAGATAGGTTTAGGACCTTGGAATAGTATTGGAGAGTAAACTCTCCAAGGCCACAAAACAAAAACTTAGGAGTCATTAATGAGTGTTAAATCCATTCTTGCAACCAGTGTGTCGGGAATCTCCTCTAACGCAGGAGTTATGCATGAGATCACATCGAGGCAAGTAGGGAGATTACTCCTCTCTTCACATTTTGGTGTTTTTGGTACCGCTTCAACTGCTAATTATACGAGGGTTTTGTTGGGTTACACCTTCGGAGCTTCAGGCTTAGTTACCCTGCCCTTACATGGGGTCAGAATTATGATTATTTTCCCGACCATTGATTGTTAGGTGGTAGCCTTAGTGACTATTCCTAGGTAGCCACATAGGTGACTATGGGTGGGACATGCCTATAGTACCTAGGGAAGGCGTTCATTCATAGTCTCAGTTCCCCTGAAGGGTGCCCTCATTAATAAATGGTACTTGCATCAATCAGAGTTGTTTCACGTAGTTCATCGTAAATTCTCCTTGTACCTTTTCTATTCAATCTTATGGAGACTTCATCTCCCCCACAAGGTTGTTTTTTGGAAGGCCCCTGAGCTGATTGGATTTCTTTATGTTTCCTAATTTGATTAGGGGTGTGCTATTTGATTATGAGTCTAGGTTGGCCATAGGTTGATTTTTGTTTGGATAGTAAAATAAATTTATTCATCGTGGTTCAATTACTATGCCATTCCCATCGATTATAAGGACTTGAGCCTATTGCGGAGGTGAAACCGCCTCTAAATTGGTGTGACATAAGTGAAAAGGATTTTGAAGGGTTTTATCTTTGGTTTGATGAAACTATTTTAGTCGAAGTACAAGTGGTCAAAGAATTTCCTCCGCGGAATTTTAATCCTCCTTTGACTGAACCAGATGCCCCTTTACTAGTCCAAGTAAGGGAAATTTTTAGTGATCATTTTTATTTGTTCACTCATCCTCCCACCATGTCAAGACTGAGGGTCTTGTCCAGTGTAGTTGATACCACGAACCCATCCTCATGTGGGACAGGGGGAAATTCCCCTCGAGGCATCCCAACAGTGTCCTCATTGCCACCTCTTAGATTCATTGGACCTACACCATCCACCCCTTTTGTTTTTTGTTCTTCCATCTAGAGGACATCAACCGTTCCATCCCCATCCATTATCATACCTAGCGTCCCTACGTCCATCCCTTCTACGTCAATTCCCACTTCCATATTATTTTATAGTGGGGGGGCTGAGCTTTGGTTTCAACATGGGAAGTGGAACTCCTTTCAATTCTTCCCATCCAACGAGCGACCCGACATCATAAGGTGTGAGTGTACCTTTTGTATGGATTATTCCTAGTGGTTTTGGAGTTGCCCCTATTGAGACTAGGGGTAGTAGTACATCTAGTGGTTTTAACTTTACTTGGGTTAGCGAACCTTTCCATGGGGGCACATCCCTTGGGGGAAACTTTTCATCATGGGGAATTTTTCCTTTTTTGTCCACATCCGGTCTTAGGGGTTTCTTCCCTAGTACTAACTTTGGGAATATTTTTCTTGGGGGGTCCACATTTATCCCCAGGGGAAACCCCCTTGGGAGAATTTTTGGTTCTGGGAGCAACCATGCTCCTATAGGTGCCACCATCCCATCATGCACTCACTCTTCAGGAGCTCCCTAACCCTCCATTAGTACTAATATAGGGGGACTACAAGGTCCATCTGGGACAGAAGAGAGTTCACCTCCCTCCCAATCTTCATTTTCATTGTTCCCTTTCCTCACAACACTCGATTTACCGGATTTGTCTTGGTTAATGAATGACCCTATATCCCATGACCCCTCATGGAAAACTATGTCATCCAATATACCATCGTACATTCCTAAGTTTGACAAAAATCTGGGAGAGGACCCCTCTACACACATCATGACTTACCACTTGTGGTGTTCATCCAACTTGTCGATGGATGATAAGGTAAGGTTGCATGTTTTCCAGAGATCCTTATTTGGGGACACCAACAAATGGTATATTGAACTAAAAAGTAGTTCCTTTAGAAGCTTCAATGACTTGGTAATGGAATTCTTAACACATTACCAATTTCCCATCCAATATGAGATAAGAACTGAGCTCTTGACTTCATTGCATCAAGACAATTCCACCCACATCTCCGATCATATTCGTGTGTGGCATCGAGATCGTAAGATGATTAAGACTCAAATTTTGGACAAACTCCTTATACAATGGTTAACTAAGTCCTTCTTACCACCCATTTATAGAGATGTAGCTATGGCCAAGGTCACCACCAAGGAGTAATCTATCATGTGTTCCCAACACTTAGACTTGATCTACTCATAGTCGGGTACTCTGCATGATATCATTCAAGATGCTCCTGGGTCGTCAAAAGATCCTAGGAAGCCAAACCCAAGACCACATGTTGATGGTGTGGTTGGTTTTGTTTCCCATGTGTCCATGAACCAGTTAGCTGACCAAATGGGTCATATATCGATTACATGACACCCGTCGGCTACTGACACTCGTGCTCAAACTGTTGCAGTTCCCTATCATATCTCTGAGGTGCATTCGGTGCATTCCATGCAACCTAAGAATCCTCAATGTAATATCCCTCGACTGAACCCAATTGTAAATGTAATATAAATGTACTTAAGCTGGTAAGTTGTTTTGACCATCATTTGGTAATGCACATCATGTGGCATAGTGCGCGCATGAACTGCACAGTAAAATGATGTAGTATGCACATTCCTGGATACTGCGTGTAGTAACTAAGTTGCGTGCAGTATGGAGGACAATGAGCCTCATGTATATGATATGTGTTATAGGCTGGTGAGCCGGTTATTATAATCTGGGATGCTTATGTTTTGGTATTAGGCCGGAACGCCTATATGTTAAAGGCCAATGTGCCTACTTTGTACATGACTCATGATTAATATAAAATACATCACTCCACGCAGACCGACCATGATAAAAGAGATGGGGGACTGAACTTCACCAGTTAGGGATAGGGAGGGTCAAAATTCAAGGGAATATTATATTAATATTTCCTAAAGCATAAAGTTGGGATAATTATTTTATCCTAAGTTCTAAAGTTGGGGACAGGTGGACCAAAGTAACTTCCGATATGACAAGTGTTAAGTTGGGTACATGCATTCATATCGTGGGGGACTTAGCTCATTTGGTCACTTTTCACGGGATTTTCTTACCAGCAGCTTGACCACCATTCTAACCATCACTTTCACGAGGATTTTCACAGTGATTCCTTTCCACACTCAGTTATCCAGTCAATGATTCCATGACCATTTTCACTCACACATTTTTGTTATCCTTGAGACAATCATTTCACCATTTCTCAGATTGTTCCCATAACCATTTCTGGTTGGTGTACTTGGTTAGCTTGGAGTGGGATTGAAGAAGCTGGTTGTCAGGCCCGTGAGCAATTCTTCGAGTGTGAGAATTGTTGGGGATTGATTCCTGAAGGTGCTAAACTGCAGCTACAATGCTATGAGACTTCTGATCTGGCCTGTTGTTGAAGCCCTGGAAGGGAAGTGGAGCAACCGAGGGACTATTGAGCAGATAAGGGGCACACTTCCTTGGGTGGGACAAACATGTGGGGAATGAGAGGTTGTAGGTTGTTAGTTGAGTGAGCACCTGAGATGGAGTCTTTCCTGTTGTCCATGAGCCTTAACCTGGTTAGGAACCCTTTACCCCAGGTGGAGTTTAGTCCCATCTCGGGGGTTAATCACTGTTGAGAGTGATGAACAATGTAGTCTAAGGCTGGGAGGTTCATGGACGGTCTGTACGCAGTTGGTGACAATATTTCTAAGATAAGTACCAATCATATGATAAAATGATATGCTTCTTTGTTAATTACATGCTTATGTTACGATTTATCATATATGTGATTATAATTGCCTGTATGTTTATGGGTAATTCCCTGTATATGCTGCATATCTATGGTTACTGTTATTTCAGTATAAATTCATATATTACATAATATAATGGTTTGTTTATGTTTATATGTAAAGCTTCCACAAGAGTGTTGTATGTATATGTTTTAGTTGCATACAGTTTAAAGAGTAAATTTATGTGGTATAGCTTAGTTGGCTACTGGGTATGCTACCGTATGTTCCACAGTAAGGGAATGAAAGCATTCCCAAGAGTAGCATGGTCCAGCCTATATAAGCTAGGGTTTTTACCGACTGGTGTCAGAGCATGAGAGGTTTGTCTGGAGTGGTGTCCTCTGGCCTGCGGGTGGCTGAGGGAACGTTATAAATTGGTATCAGAGCTTCAGTTCAACACTAAGCTTGGATGGGCCAGAGGGATTCGGTTGAAGCAAATATTTAGAGAAGAGTAACTTTGAAGTGACTGAAATTCGATTCACGGAGTGTCCATGAAAAAGGTTGGTGTGCTAGCGCGCACGGTAAATTTTGGCACCGCGTGGGAAAACATTGGTGTGTCAGTGTGCGAGGTAAATTGTGGCACTGCGCGGAAGATTATTATGTGTGGATACACACGCTGAATCTATCCTTGCCTGGTGAGCACACACATAGTAATGCTCACATGGGGTGCACAAGTATTGCTTAACACAGAGGAGTCTTGTTGGTACGCGCATAAGTATGAGTATAAGTTGTCTCACGACAATATGTTCAATGGTGCACAGAGATAATTGTGCACGATGGAATATGTTGAACTTTGACATGGTGCAATGCATAGGGAGAAATGCATGTAGAATATTGGTGCACGGTAACAAAACAGTGCATAGTGGATATTGGCGCGCAACGCAAAAGTAGTGTGCGCAAGTTGTCAGCGCGACGAAGAATAAATGTACAGTAGATATAGGTGTGTGAAAAAACATTTTACCTTGTGATATTGCTATGCACGATAAATATAAATGAACAGGTCGAAGTTTCATGCACACGAAGTCGCTTGGAAGGCGATGAGTCTGAGTTTAATTTGCATAATATAGAAGAAAAAGAAACACACAACCGCATCGAAGCATTAATTAAAAATAATTCTGAGTTTTATTTCCTCCGATTCAGACAGATGAAAATGAAATATAATCTTACAAGAAAAAAAAATTATTATAAAAGAAAACAAGATTCATAACACACCAGGTAGAATTTTGTAATAAAACAGTCTAAAATCTGTTTCTATATTTATATAATCGTATTAATCACAAAATTACAAAAGGGGGATGACAGCAATTAGCCTGTTGTAAAAAGGGTCGTTTAAGAACAGGCCTATCATCTCTGGTACTCCTTATCTCCACTACCATCTGTTCAAAAATTCACTGAAATATGATTAATCTTAGTTGAATACTCACTTCAGCTTAGCGATCTCCTCCTTTAAAAAATCTAACCATACCGATTGATTCTCTCCGACACTTTCAGCCGCCTCAACCGTGGATTCCTCCTTCTGTTGCTTGCTCCTTTTCTTCTTAGCGTCTGGTCTGTTGATGACTAAATCCTTCATAGTGGGATTCAACCTGACTTCCAACCGCGAGTCTATAGCCGAATCCATGTGGAATTTAGTTGCTAGAATGTGCGCAAGGACCCTTTCCTCCTTATTCACAAGAAAGTCTAGCATGTTGCTTGAATAACCAGTCTCACTCAATTTAGCCTTTTCCATGTATCTCAGGTTGTGGATACCAAAATGATTTTATAGAGAGAAGAAAGTTAAGCGGTTTGGAGATTACTTCAGTTATGGATACACAAATACCTTCATACTAGAGGATTAGTAATTATAGAATTCTATTTATGAAGCGCAGATGGATTACGTACAAGAGCGTTGGGTTGCCATTCTCGGATAATCCATTTCAAATGATTATCTTTTGAGTTCATTACATGGTGGCACTCAACTAACGTCACATGGCTGTGAAGTACCAAATGAGTGAAGTAGGGTGATCTAACTAGCCATCGCTCGCTCCACGAGTGGTGGATTTGACATGTTGAGACACGTGATACTGCATCTTGGCGAAAGTGGTTTTGGCAAACCACCTTCTTGCACAAGTGTATCTCTGAAGGCAATACGTGTCTGTGTTTTCGAGACTTGGGTCTTATCTAGAATTGTCATGGTGATGACACCAGGAAATCGGGAGAGATAATTTTGATGTGTATATTGAACCAAAATGGTGCATATTCTCATGAATTGTTGAATTGTTAGCCTAATAAGTTTCAATGGCTGCATGTTTTGCAGAATTAACAACTAGATCAGTTCAGACCAGTGCAGAGTCCATAGGAATGGAAGAAGCACAGGGGAATTATAGTCAGCAAGATGAGAGCAGAAGGGTGGATGTCCATTTGGGCATTGAAGGAATGAACTCCAACGGACATGGAGAAGAAAGGAATGAAAATATAAATATGGTTGAGACCATTAAGAATTTGCAGAAGGATGTCCAAAACCATAAAGTTGATAATGAAAGGATTATAAAAGCCAAAGAGCAGCATGATGACTTCAACATGAAGTTATTGGAGGGCTTGAACATAATAGAAAAGAAATTGGTTAAGGAGAGTGGCTCAAGTAAATCTGGGAGTCACAGTCCTTTAGAGGAGAAAATAAAAGCAAAAAGTGCTATTAGATATCACCATCATTCCCAAAGGCATTCCAATAAGAGAGCAGGCAACAACTCAAGTCTATCTCCTGTCAGAAGGTATAAGAGATCTGGGGTGGATGAGCTACGAGGAGAAATGAACAAAATCAAACCTCCTATATTTGATGGTGAGCACAAGAAGGATGAAGATGCAAAAAAATGGTTGTTGGGCATGAGAAATATTTTCAATTGCATAATTATTCTTCTCATGCAGAAGGTAGAATCACTATCTATCAACTCAAAGGAAAAGCCTCCATGTGGTGGGATCAACTTGTGCAGGTGCAACACATTGTAGAGAAAAGTGTTACTTGGAGGGAATTCAAGAAGCATTTTGAGAAGAAGTACTTGACTAAGAGATACTATGACAATAAAATGAAAGAGTTCTTTGAACTCAAGCTTGGAAGTATGACCATAGATGAATATGAGAGAAGGTTTATGGAAGTGCTGAAGTATGTCTCTTTCATCAAGGATGAGACAGTCAAAATTCAAAGGTATTTGAGTGGATTTCCATCGTTCATCAGTGAAAAAATACATTATGATGATCCCAAGACATTAGAAGAGACCATAAGGCGAGCTAAATGCCTATATGATTAGCAGAAAGCAAGGCCATCTTTCCAAAAGGCTTGGGAAGACAATAAGAAATTCAATATGGATCAAAGGAAGAAGGGAGCTAAGCCACCATTCTTCAGAAATAATCCACAAGGATAGAAAATGCCTAAAGAACCCAGAACGATTGACACATAGATTCAAGGGCCAAGGCAACCACCTATGTAATGTTGGGGTTGTAAAGGGGACCACAGGTTCAAAGATTGTCCTCACAGAGGTGAAAAAAGTAGGATTGTTCACAATGTATAGCAAGATGAAATAGTGGAGGACATGGGTAGATATGTGCCAAGGATTTATGCAGCCCTGGAAAACAAGAAAGCAGAGTATCAGTCCCACATGATTGAAGTGGAAGGTATGATCAACAACCAAACCATTGCTATTTTAATTGATTCAGGAGCTAGTCATATTTATATAGACACTAAGATGGTGGAAAGTTTGCAATTGCCAAGAAGCAAGCAAGGGAAATCCTGGTTGGTGCAATTGGCTACAGGAGCTAGAAGAAAAGTTAATGAGATGGTTAAGTCATGCCTCATAGACATGAATGGACTGAACACCAAGGCAGATTTAAACATCTTGCCTTTAGGTTCCTATGACTGTCTAATTGGGATGGATTGGTTGGACCAACATCACACTCTCTTAGACTGTCACAACAAAGCATTTACTTGCCTGGATGAGGAAGGGAAACTAAGGAAGGTACAGGGAATTCCCAGGGTAGTAGTCATTAGAGAAATTTCAGCATTGCAGCTAAAGAGATGTTACAGAAAAGGATGTCAAATAATTGCAGCTCATTTGGCAGAGACACCTAGAGATTAGGTGCCAAATTTGGAAGATTATGCAGTCCTAGAAGATTTTGAAGATGTGTTCAAGGTACCCGGACTACCCCCAAGGAGAGACATTGATTTCTCTATAAATTTAATGCCTGGAGCAGTGCCAGTATCAAAGACTCCTTACAGAATGAGTACACCAGAATTGAAGGAGTTGCAAATGCATATTGAAGAACTTCTGAAGAAGGGGTATATAAACCCAAGCGTGTCACCTTGGGGTGCCCCAGTATTGTTTGTGAGAAATAAAGATGGAACACTAAGATTGTGCATTGACTTCAGATAGTTGAATAAAGTGACTGTTAAGAACAAGTATCCTCTGCCAAGGATTGATGACCTCTTTAATCAATTGAAGGATGCAAGGATATTTTCAAAGATAGATCTCAGATCAGGAAACCATCAAGTAAGGATTAAAGAAGAAGATATTAGCAAGACCGCCTTCAGGACAAGGTATGGTCATTATGAGTTCACAGTGGTGCCATTTGGGTTGTCAAATGCACCATTTGTTTTCATGTGCTTAATGAATGGTGTTTTCTGAGAGTATTTGGACAAGTTTGTCATTGTCTTTTTGGATGACATTCTTATATATTCCAAGTCAGAGGAAGAGCATGAACATCATTTGAGGATGGTGTTGCAAGTATTAAGGGAACATCAGTTGTATGCCAAATTGAGCAAGTGCTCATTTTATTAGAAATAGATTCATTATTTGGGGCATATCATTTCAAAGGATGGGATAGCAGTGGATCCTGAGAAGATAGAGGCCATTAAAGAATGGTCAGCACCAAAGAATGTGACATAGTTGAGATCATTCATGGGTCTTGCAGGCTACTACAGAATATTTATTGAAGGATTCTCAAGGATTTCACACCCAATCACTTCTTTGCAAAGAAAGGGAGTGAATTTTTAGTGGACATTGAATTGCGAGAAGATTTTCCAACACTTGAAACAATTATTGACAAGTGCTTCAATATTAAGGATCACATACCTAGAAGAAGACTTCATCGTATGCACCGATGCATGTAATGAAGGACTTGGTGGAGTCCTCAATCAAAATAGGTTTGTCATATGTTATGAATCAAGGAAGTTGAAGGATCATGAAAGAAACTATGCCACTCATGATTTGGAGTTGAAAGCCATAGTGCATGCCTTGAGGAAATAGAGACACTACCTCATGGGAAAGAGGTTTGAGCTAAGAACAGACCACAATGGTCTGAAATATTTATTTGATCAGCCAAATCTAAATGTCAGGCAAAGTAGATGGTTAGAATTTCTAAGTGAATATGACTTTGATATAAAGCATATCAAGGGGAAAGAGAATAAAGTGGCTGATGCACTCAGCAGGAGGGTGCATGAATTGCATGCTACAACTATTAGCATGTATCAGACTGATATTAAAAGAAAAATTATGGAGGTTGCAAATGCAGATCCGCAATACAGAGAATTGGTAGCAATGCTACAACAAGATAAGATGCCGCAAAAGGTGGATAATTATAATTTGGGAATAGATGGAATATTGTTGCGCAAGAACAAAAATTTTGTTCCAAATGTCCAGGACTTGAAACGTATGATTT
Source organism: Picea engelmannii (assembly GCA_009831015.1). NCBI lineage: Eukaryota > Viridiplantae > Streptophyta > Pinopsida > Pinales > Pinaceae > Picea > Picea engelmannii. Next base: position 99,658 of record ML793839.1, read on the forward strand.
TGCATGAAATGCATAATGTTCCTTATGCAGGGCACCCTGGATATCAGAAAACCATGGCATCGATCAAGAGCCATTACTTTTGGCCAAGTATGAAGAAAGAGATGATCAATTACATCGCTATATGTATGGAATGCCAGAAAGTTAAATCTGAGAATAGGCACCCAGCAGGGTTGCTGCAACCTTTAACCATTCTTGATTGGAAGTGGGAAGTGGTGACGATGGATTTTATTATGGGATTGCCTAGAACAGGCAAGCTGCATGATTCAATCATGGTGGTGGTGGACAAGATTACGAAAGATGCCCATTTTATTCCACTGAAAACTACTCACAAGGCAACAGATGTTGCTGATATTTTCATGAAGGAAGTGGCAGGATTGCACAGAATTCATAAAACAATTGTTTCCGACATAGACTCAAAATTCACCTTGAATTTCTGGAAAGGATTGTTCAAAGGATTCAGAACGAATTTGAACTTTAGTACAACTTATCATCCTGAGTCTGATGGATAGACAGAGAAGGTGAACAAAGTGATAGAAGATATACTAAGAATGTATGTGATGGACAAACCATCGAAAAGGGAAGACTACCTACACTTGGTAGAATTCGCTTACAACAATGGGTATCAGGCATCATTGAAGATGAGCCCATTTGAAGAAATTTACGGCAGAAAGTGAAATACTTCAGTAAGTTGGGATAATCCAACTGATAGGACAGTAGTTGGGCCAGAGTCGCTCAAGGAGATGGAGGACCAAATGATAAAAATTAAGCAGAATTTAAAATATGCCCAAGACATACAGAAAAGTTATGCCGATAAGAATAGAACCCACATAGAATTCAAAGTGGGTGATCATGTTTTCCTTAAAGTGAAAGCTAATAGGAGTTCCTTGAAGCTAGGAAGCTGCACCAAGTTGGCAGCCAGATTTTGTGGACCATTTGAAATCCTAGAGAGGATTGGTCCAGTTGCTTATATGATTGCATTGCCTGCATCTATGTTTGTTCATAATGTCTTCCATGTATCATTGCTAAAGAAATATATACCTGATGCTAATCATGTTATTGACTGGAATGTGATTCAGGTGGAGCAAGAAGGCGCTTTTCAAGTGCATCTGGTGCGCATTTTGGACCGAAAAGTCAAACAACTCTGGAACCGAGCCATAGGGCTTGTAAAGGTTCAATGGACCTGGTCCTGAGGATGCTACTTGGGAGCATGAGGATGCAATGCAGACAGAATACCCGCATCGTTTTGAAGATTTTTGAAAACTCTGTTGCATATGGGTGTATGATGCGTTGAGGAAAGTGCATAAATAAGGGGAGGGGATTGTAATATCTCCCGGTTGAACCCAATTGTAAATTTACTATAAATGTACTTAATCTGGTGAGTTGTTTTTACCATCATTTGGTAATGCACATCATGTGGCATAGTGGACGCATGAACTGTGCAGTAAAATGATGTAGTATGCACATTCCTGGATACCGCGCGCAGTAACTAAGGTCCTGCAGTATGGAGGACAACGAGCCTTGTGTATATGATATGTTTTATAGGCTGGTGAGCCAGTTATTATAAGTTGGGATGCTTATGTTTTGGTATTAGGCCGAAACGCTTAGATGTCAAAGGCCAATGCACCTACTTTATACATGACTCATGATTAATATAAAATACACCCATAGACCGACCACGATAAAAGAGATGGGGGACTGAAATTCACCAGTTAGGGAAAGGGAGGGCCAAAATTCAAGGGAATATTATATTAATATTTCCTAAAGCATAAAGTTGGGATAATTATTTTATCCTAAGTTCTAAAGTTGGGGACAAGTGGACCAAAGTAACTTCTGATATGACAAGTGTCAAGTTGGGGACATGCATTCATATCGTGGGGGACTTAGCTCATTTGGTCACTTTTCAAGGGATTTTCTTACCAGCAGCTTGACCATCATTCTCACCATCACTTTCACGAGGATTTTCACAGTGATTCCTTTCCACACTCGGTTATCCAGTCAATGATTCCATGACCATTTTCACTCATGCATTTTCGTTATCCTTGAGACATCCATTTCACCATTTTTGAGCCTATTCCTGTAACCATTTCTGGTTGGTGTACCTGGTTAGCTTGGAGCGGGATTGAAGAAGTGGGTTGTCAGGCCCGTGAGCAATTCTCCAAGTGTGAGAATTGCTCGGGATTGATTCCTGAAGGTGCTAAACTGCAGCTACAATGCTCTGAGACTTTCGGTCTGGCCTGTTGTTGAAGCCCTGGAAGGGAAGTGGGGCAGTTGAGGGACTGTTGAGCAGAGAAGGGGCACACTGCCTTGGGTGGGACATGCATGTGGGGAATGAGAGGTTGTAGGTTGTTAGTTGAGTGAGCACCTGAGACGGATTATTTCCTGTTGTCCATGAGCCTTAGCCTGGTTAGGAACCCTTTACCCTGGGTGGAGTTCAGTCCTAGCTCAGGGGTGACTCACTGTTGAGAGTGATGAACAATGTAGTCTAAGGCTGGGAGGTTCGTGGACGATCTGTACGCAGTTGGTGACAATCTTTCTAAGATAAGTACCAATCGTATGATAAAATGATATGTTGTTTTGTTAATTACATGCCTATGTTACAATTTATCATATATGTGATTATAATTGCCTGTATGTTTAGGGGTAATTCCCTGTATATGTTGCATATCTGTGGTTACTGTTATTTTAGTATAAAGTCATATATTACAGAATGTAATGGTTTGTTTATGTTTATATGTAAAGCTTATGCAAGAGTGTTGTATGTATATGTTTTAGTTTCATACAGTTTAAAGAGTAAATTTATGTGGTATAGCTCAGTTGACTACTGGGTATGTTATCGTATGTTCTGCAGTAAGGGAACGAAAGTGTTCCTTAGAGTATCATGTTCTGGCATGTATACATTGGGAATGTTACCGACTGGTGTCAGATCATAAGAGGTTTCTCTGGAGTGGCGTCCTCCGGACTGCGGGTGGTCGGGGGAACGTCACACTCAACAACCTAGAGGTAAGAAAAATAGGAACAAGAAGAAGAAATCCACTAATGATAAAGGGACTACCACCACCCAAAACATCAAGGAGGGAGGCACTAAGTTGAAAAGGAAGAGTCAGTTTCCATACATGATTTATGGGGAGGACCATCCTACTCACCGATGTCCTCGAAAGGATGATATCCATTGATTTATGGCACAACAGTGGGCCCTCTAACAACATGTTATATTAACCCATCCTTTACCCCCTCAACTTCAAAACATGGTTTCCACAAAACTTGCCTTTCTTCCAGGGGGCATTGTATGTAACCCTCACCATGAGGGGTCTCCATTGAATGCTTCTATTTTTATGTGTGACCACATATTCAATATCCAGACTCAAAACAAGAACTATGAGATTCTAAATCCTTCTTATGCTATCCCAAAGGCAGCCTCTTCTTCCTAGCCTAGTGGACCTCTCTAGATAGAGAATTCATATTTTGATGCACCGCTTTGCCCCCTGAAGGGCGTTCTTCTATGTATGACACATAATACCAACACACGAGTTGCCCACAATTAAAGTATAGTGTAATACTTGGCCTAGGCACCTTGTTCCATGTCGGCGCTTGAAGTTCTCCAAAGTTTCCTCACGCAGTGAAAAGACTTGATCTCAACCATAGGTGGGGTTTATCCCTTGGAGTTGAGCATGATGACCTTTGATTCATATCAAGTAATTCATAGGATCTCCTATAAAGTAGCCTTCCAATATAAAGTGCAAACAATGGGTAAAAACATCTTCTGAACTGTTGTTGATGAAGGATCCTCAACTTACATCATGTTTATTTCTTGTTGGAAATCCCTTGGCTCTCCTAAGATTGATACATCTACCACACTTATGAAAGCCTTCAATGGACACATGTTCCAAACCCATGGAATAATCACCACCTTACCCATCAATTTAGGTGGTAAGACTATCTCCATCATCGTGGAGGTTGTTGACGCACCACTTGAGTACAATCTGTTACTCGGGCGTACTTGGTTCTATGATGTGATTTTCATTGTCTCATTGGTATTTAGGGTCCTATGCTTCCCACACCATGGGAAAATCATTACCATCGATAAGCTTTCATTTTGTACCCCAGACCTTGGATCCAATGCAGGGTCTAATGTACCTTTTTTTAGTGATACCATAGAGTCTTCTCTGAATGTTGGTGCAGGGATGTTTAAATATCCTTCACTTATGGTTATATTCCCCCTTCCACCACCATATCCTACTTTAATCATCACCCCAATCAACATGATTTCTTCATCTACCAGTGGATCCCTTAGGTCTTTTGATCCTTGGTTGGTACCTCATCTTGAGGATGTTGATTAATACAGAGCATCCACACCGCTCACTACGATCAAGATTGTCAATCCAAAAATCCCATTCGCATCTGTTGATATTGTTCAACACCTTCATCCTCATATGGATTTTGATCAACCTACTCCACCCGTATGGTTTTTTGACTCTCCAAGTTCAAATGACTCCCTTGATTTTGAGTTTCCTTCAGAAAAGGCCATCTTGGAAGTCATGGATTCCATATATAAGCCCATGGAAAGTGAGAATCATTGAAAATCAATCCTCTCTAGTTTTGAACCCACAAGAGTTAACATGATGAGATTCAATCCAAGACTGGGGGAATTTACTGGGACACCTAGTGAAACCCCTAGTCTTGACAAATTTCTTCCTTGGATATCTTTTTCAGAACTTGCCACCAAATTATCTACTGTCCCTTCTATCGAAGATTCATTTTTCGTACTCCATTCATGTCTTGATGGAGCCCATCAAGGAGATTTCCTAGATCACGAAACCACTCATGATGAGTATCTTCAAATACATAAATTCACTCTGTTAGAAATGAGAGTCACCCTCAGACTGCTAGAGGATAATCCCAGTAGCCATCAAATATGTTTGTAATGGTAAATTTATGATAAGGGGTCAAATGGATAAAACTCAGCATAACAATGCTCAAACACAAAAATTTCTAGGCAAGAATGCATTAGCAAGTGAGGTCTTGGCTAACTTCAGTCAGTGATTTAAAGATAAGTGTGAGTAGATGGAATAATTTAATGAGAAGGATGAATTAGTCTACTATTAGCATCAGGCCTTACTGGCAGACAAATGAAGAAAAATCTCAAACACAAGAACTTCTTGATCTAAACTTTAAAACATTAATAATAATTACAGCGGCATCACAATCAAGCATACATTGTAACACATCTATCATATATCAATTGAATCATTCAATGATGAGAAAATGAGAGTAAGAAATAAGTAAGATAATGGAAAATAAAGTTGACTTCTATTAGGAAAAATGTCTCAGATATCATACATAAAAACCAGAGTCTGGCTCTATTATATCAAAACATTACATAAGGGAGTCTATGCTCAACCATTCGAACCTCTAAATTTCCTTCTAATGATGCATTTATAGTCTTAAAAATGATTGACAAAATACAATTCCAGATGGATCCTCTAAACTAGGATTCTCCCACTTAAAAATAAAAATATTACATATGTACAAGTGGAAAAAAAAACTGCTAAAAACAGGGAAAATGTTGGCAACCATCCTAACACCATAATCTTTGCTTAGTGATGTGTCCCTTGAGTGCATATCCTTCATTGTCATGTGTCCACTAGCTCCAATTGACCTCCAAACATCTGTGCTAAGTTCCACTAGCCACCTGGTGACCGTTCATTCTCTCAAAACCCATCAAAATAGGAATCGACAGTGAATCATGAAGCATTGATTGTATCAACCAGTTCGTAGCGGATTTCCTAGTGGATTTCATAGCGAATTATGTAGCGCCCGCATGTGTAGACTATTTCACAGTAGATTTCGTAGCAAGGTTGCATTTTTTGTCTGTCTAGGTCATTTCGCAATGACTATGCATCTTTTTTATGTGTATATCATTTCACAGCGCCAGACGCTACGAAATGTCCTGTAGTTGTATTTGTTGTGCAGTTTTACCCCAAAATACCCAAAAACATTAGACAAAGGTATATAATCTTGTATAATCCTCCTAATCAGGTATAAGCATGATACTTCCCACCAAAACTTCAAAATTCAAGGATAACCATCTTTAAACTTGAGAGTCTTTCAGCCACTCCATTTCACCTCCTGAGTCTGGTGCTTCTTCTAGCTTGAGCTAGCACATTCAGATTTCTTTGAGCTAATTCATCTTTTAAAGGTTGTAGCTCCAGCTTGAGATTTCTGATCTAAGATTGTAAATCTTTGTTCTGTCTGTATAGATTTCTAAGATTTCTATGAAGGGGCATAAATCTCTTTGTTGTAAACCTGGCTAGATCAATGGTTTCCTTATACATATCCATAAGATCCTTCAACTTTTTTCTCTCAACCAACCCTTATTCCTTTAGGTGAGAAACCTCCTTTCTAGCATCTATGAGTTGTCTAATCAATCTTTTGAAGGTAGGTTTGTGAAGGGGAGTAGTTATTTCTATGACTTCAATGTGTTTTTCAGCAGTCCCAATTTTACCCTTATCCTTCCTCTTGACATGAGCTTCTGTTATGACTTATTTTTCAGCAGTTACCTTCTTGGTTAATGACCTAGTGAAGCGCCTCCTAGTTTTAGTCTCAAGTGCAGCAATAGGTGAGGGGAAGAGTAACTTTATCCCTTTTTTCCTGTGGTTTTAGCTGAGGGAATTTCTTCTAGTTCTAGAGCTGGTTGGGGTGAAAATTCCCTCTGTGGAGAGTGATGAGCTCCTCCTTATTCTTCTTATTTTTCCTTGGGAGCCTCATTATCTTTAGCAATGTGTTTTCCCTTTATCTTTTTTCTTGTCTTTGTGTGAATAGCACTATCAGCTTGAAGAGGCATATGCACCTTAGATTGAGGAGTAGGAGCTACATTTAACTACAGATGTGCACAGGAAATGAATTGCTCCCAATCTATGTTTCTCTTCTTCAACTCCTCCATCACAAGCATCCTAATCAATCCTAAGTGAAAAGCACTTGTTTCCACAGCCTTGGACTTGGCTTGGACCCTATCAACCATTTCCCCCATACTCCTAAACAAACAGAAAGGGATGTTCATTAGGTCTTTGCATGTGAAGTGCAACAAAAGTCTAATGTGGTATTGTTAAATCATATTGAATCTTCCATCACATGTAAAATATCTTTGGATCACCCTTAACATCTTGTCAAATCCCTCAACCAAGTGGCTCCTAGGCACTCCCTTTGATAGGTTATCTCCCTGACATTCTGGTTTGAGGAAATATTTAGAGAAGGCTTAATTAAGAGTCATGGATTTAAACCATCTTTCACCAGTGTTGGGTATCTCAGTGGCTACTGCAATGGTGGTTTCAGATACCTCCAATTCAATGGTTCCCACCTTGGTTTTAGTGCCATAAAAATTCAATGCAAACTCTCTAGCTACCTCAAGGTGTCCCCTATGATATTTTGACAGAAATTTAGACATCCAACTCACTGGAAGATCTCTCTGATCAAAGGTTCAGCATCAAATAACTGCATATCATAGGGCTCGGTCCTAAATACACTCCCACCCTTGTGAGACTTATTTTGTTGAGGTGTATCCATTTGCTATCATAGGAGGAAAAATAATATAGTAATATGAGAGATATGAGAGGCTAAACAAAGAACAGAGGTCTTAGGGCTTGGAATGATGGTCTTTTTCAAAGTTGGATTCTTCTAAGGCTTCATATTTTTCTTGTCTGTTCGACTGTTGAGCTTATGAAAGGGAAACTGATGTTTAAGAAATGGAAGAAAACCCTCCAAGAAAATGGATATGCAAGGAGGAAGAAACTACCAAAGTTTTAATCTAACAATTCACCATCATTTGCAAGGTCATTACCATTTTAATCAGCAAGGCTCTTTAAGCTTTCATCGTAGACAGACTTTAGACTTGAAATAACAATTAAAAATCTAAAGGAAATGAGTTAATGTAGGCTATGTGGGCAAAGGATAACGATGTTGAGTTTGATGCATGGGCTCGTAGTGCTAGAACAGGGGATCTGTATCATAATTCGTAGTAGATTTTGCAGTATAACATCAAGGGCCAAGAAAGAGATAGGAAAAATGGTTTTGACATCAAGATGGGCTCAATTGTAGTAGAAGAGGCTGAAAATACTGCATCTAGTTGAGAATTTGTGATAGAAAAAGGTTAAAGGGGTAGGTTGGTGATGTGGACCATCAATTCACAACGCCCAAGAGGGGAAACACAAGCATGGCCTTAATTTGATCTTCAATGTAGCTCAAAAAACTCAATGAGTACCTTAACATTGTGGCTTAACTATAGAAATGCTTCAGATAGTATGAAACCGCCTGCAATATCTCTAACCTCCAATTCCCCTCTGCCATCCATTCTATAGAATATTTTGCAGTGCATGTCTGAACTTAGGAGTTTCTGCAGCACTGAACTAGGAGAAAAATTCAAATCTTTGAGAAAACAGTTAGACAGCCTTAAATGACTAAATCCCAATGTATTTCCTTTAAATCATGGACGTTGAAAACAATGAGATCGACTGACACAAGACTCATAAGTGAAATAATGGTAAAGAGGGAAGATGTACTCAATATGCACTATGAAAAGTCATGATGAGTTGGTAGCGTACTAAAACGATTTTGATTTGACCTTCTAACGGGTATAGGGATAGAGTGGAGGGGTTTAAGTGCATAGTGGAAGTAGTGACATGTTAGGCTACTGGTGGCATAAGGGTGATGGTGATGGATGTCTAATCGTGTGATCAGATGAAGGTATAAACCAAATTTATAAACCAAAAGGTATAAACCAAAGGTATGGGCCAACATTCAACCTTAAATTTATTTGTGCTAAAACCTAAGAAAACCATAAGGAGAAGATCAAAAGTAACATTTAAACAATACTAAGGATAAAAATTAAAAACATAAGGATGAAATTGACCCATAACAACTTCATGTGATAACACATTCCTATATGGCATGGCCCCAAAATAGTAAGCCATATATGCCAACATTGGCTCATGAGTTCCTTGATTATGACAAAGATCCTTGGAATGAGCCTAGCCATAGGCTCTAGTTTGGTTAAAGAATCAGAATGTGTAGTTACTTATACATAGAGGTGTGGTGTGAGTGTGCTTTTTTTTGCATATATCATATCCAAAAATCCAAAAATGTTTTCTTTTTTGAGATTTCACTATGCGTTTTGACCTTGGAATCTAGTTTACATGTGTTGACAGGATTCTAGGGAAATTTTTTATTTTATGAAGACGACGACTTCCATTGAACTTGAGGTAAGTGTTCCCAAACTGGCATTTATAGATAGGTTTTCCCCTACATTTTCTTCTTTGCATTATTAACCATCCATACCGCTAGCATTATGCCTTATGTTCTAACTCGATCAGTTGCGACATTTGCCACTCTTTTTCACATCGTAAATGGTTTGGTAGTTCCTACCCTTCATGGGCACCCTAGTTAGAACCCGGAATGCCATATGGTGCCCATTCTACAATTTTTCCGTAGGCTCGAGAGCCATCCTTTAGCCCCACCATGACTCGAAGATTGAGCATCATTCTCCTCTCTTCACTTTTATTCTGGCCATATCCTATGGGGGTTCCCGAAAATGTTTTTGTTTCTTAATGGTTGCCTATGCATTTGTTGCTTGTGTCATGCCTCCCGTCACTACACTGTTGTTTTCCCATGTCCCGCTTACCACTATGAAGTATCCTTGACCATATGCCTCTTGCATTATTTGGCCTCTGCTTTGCATCTACCCACCTAGGGAAAGAACAACTGCTAAGAGTGGACCTCACTTTCCAGTACCATTTTCATTCTTCATTGATTAGGTCGGTTCCACATGCTTGGAACATAGGAGCATGTTGTTAAGCCACTCGTTCTCTCCTGATGAGTCTCTTTTCAGACTCTTTAAACATGAAAAGATTGTCGAGTGAGCTTTTTTTATTTCACACTCGTTAAATGGTTTGAAAGGATGTCTATTTGGTGTAAGTTTAACCCTTTTTTGGACAAGATGGACTATTTACGAGAAAGGAATACTATATTCAACCTAGGCTAGAAGAGTTCTCCCTTGTATTGTTTTATACTTTTTCGAGATCGGGGAACTAAATTTATGAAAAAGAACACCAAGCATACATGTGTCATTCTTTCATTCTCATTAAACCACGAAGGAGATGAAAAATTTAAAAATAAAATAAAATAAAAAGGGTGGGGATTTTTCACCATTGGTCTATTCACAAAATGGTGTTTTCAGTCGAGTCACACTTGAACATGGCACCTATTTGAGTCCTCATCATACAGTTGATTTTTATCTTGCCTAGGGGTCGTCCCAGTAATATGAGTCAAAGATACTCCTATGGTTGGTTACTCTTCTAGTCATTGTGGAGATTCCTTCAATGCCTCATGCATTGTTGCACTATATTCATTCAAATCTTGCGTCTTCCTGCTAAGTCACCATAATGTCATGCTATATGTTCAAGGGAATTTTCAGCCTGAGTATTCCATCTATTGTTTTGTTGACTTTTTGATCCGACCATCCCTGTGTTAGTTGTACTTTGTGATACTCCTTCAAATTATCTCTCAATGTATGTTTTTTGTCGAGTGATGGGGGATACATCAAGGCCCTCCTTTGATGGATATCTTCCTATAAACTTCAACACATTATCTAGGCTAGGGATTTAGAAACCATCTAGTACCTTGGAGCTTGCAGTCATCAGTGGCATACCTCCTCGTGATCGAAAGTGGGTTTCCTTCATTGAATCATGATCGATCGATTCTATGAGTGTTTGATACTAGATCCTCTATTCAAACTCACTATATTGTACTAGGTAACTTGGGTTCCATCTTCATCATTAGTGGATCCCATCACTTCTATTAATAGTATACATCAATGACCAGTAATCAGATGGTTTCTACCATGCTCGACATCAACTCATCTATTCGCATGATGTAGATTCATACCATTGAGGTTTGGGATGAAGACCTTGGGTTGGGGCCATATCCTTGTTTTACAGCATCCCCTCCCAAGTTGCATTGGAGTATGTCACTTGTATATGAATACTTCAAGGACACTCTCCTTAGTGCTCATTGTCTTTATGACATCTATATGTTGTGTCATAGATCCAAATTGTATCTTTTGGGGGCTATGATTATGTTCCTGACATAGATCCATGTTGTATCTATTGGTGGATATGATTAATTCATAACGTAGATCCACATTGTATTGTCTCATGGCTACGGTCTTATTGATGACATGGATCCACTGTGTATTCTTTCATGGCCATGGTTTAGCATTTCATTTCATGGATCCCCAGTGTATTGTTTGGTGTCCATGCTCATTCTGAGTCTGAGTATGTATACCTAGGGGATTGGTCTATATCTACTCATTCTTAGTGTTTGACTGTAGGTCTTCTTTGGTTTACCGAACCTCCTTTGCTCTCTCCTTGCACTGCCTTATATGAACATTATTGTAATGTATTTCATCCATCTACTCCTTTCCTAACATCACACATTAGTGGGAATATATTATAGCCTTAATATCCACCCTATAGGTCAGAGAGGAAGCCATTAGTGGATTGATCTGAAAATGAAAAGGCTTGAGTCTCTTTAAAATTGCAAGTGAAATTGTATGTGCTTTAGTAATAGGATCAAGTTACAAACAAATAAAATTTAATGATTTTTTACTTAATCAAGAGCAGCATAAACAGTCATAAAAAACCATCAAAATACACACATTAACACAAAAAAATGATAAAGGAGTTCACCCCTCTCTTGGGATACATCTCTTGGTCCAACTTCCAATGGATCATTTTCATTAATGCTCAAAGTGTCAAAATCAGTGCTTTACAGTGCTCAGAATGAGAAATGTATGTCTTCAATGGCTGTAGAACATCCAAAAACCCCTAGCTGGGCTCTTCCTGCACCTTGTTTGGCTAAAAACTAAGTTGGAATCACTCCCTGGAAGTTTCTCCCAATTCTTTGTTGTCTCTGCTCACCAAAACACACCCAGAATGACTGAACATAACCTCTGCGTGTTTTTCATGCCAAAAACTCAGCTCCCATGTGCATACCGAACAATCATGCATTATTTCACACCGTTAGTTCCATTAGCACCTCCAAGGGTGGAGGTCATGGTCGCGTGGCCCCCATGTGGTCGAGTGCCAACCTGGATTATCGCTCATAGCCCCGTAATTCTGTTGTAACTTCCCGCCTTTTGTGGTCATGTGGAAATGTGGAACCAAAGGCTGGGCTAGCAACCCAGGCTAATCGTTTACCCCTGTGCCTCGGTTCCATGCTATGACAATTAGTATGGTCATATGGTATGTCGAATACAAGGGTTAGGGATAAGTCCCAGCCCTTTTGGCACCCAGATGAAACCTTGTGCAAACTTATATACAATGTTTAAATGTTAGGGGTAAGAACCATATGGCAGGCGGGCTGGTAGCCCGACCTGTGCCAAGTCATTGTCACTTGTCCCCAGAGGTAGCTTCACCCCTATGAATTACAACCAATATTTGACACTACGGAAGGGTGCCACATGGCATCCCATTTTTGGGCCACGTGGCACCATACAATTGGTCCAACACCATGACACATGACGACGCATGACTGGTCCACGTACCATACCAATCACTTGCCATGTGTCAGTACGGTCATCTGCCATGTGTCAGTACACCCCTGCCACATCACCAGTATGTCCCTGCCACATCAACATTGTACGGATTGTACAGTCAGCAAACATTTTGCTTGTTTGGCAAAGAGGACATAACGTGATATCTCTCGCATACGACATTCGTTTGAACCTGTAAAAGTTGTGTTGGGATCATGAGGACGAGGCCTACGCATGAGTCCGTTTTGAAGCAATTCTGAGAACTTTGATTTTTGAGCATATTTTGATCCCCTGGATCACTCCTCCCCATTGGGAAGCTTTTGGACCTCCAAAAGACTATTTTTAGTCTATACGAAGATGAGGGTACAATTCTCTCACCTTTCCAACATCAATCCATTTGTCCTTGCTTGGATTTGTGCCTCTAAGACCAACTCAAAGGTATTCCACATTCCCTCGTTTTGAAGTTCTCACCCTCCTGTCAAGGATTATATCTTCATGCAGTTCTGAAATATATTCTAGCAAGAAATCATCTATGGAAGGAATCTTAACATTCTCTCATTTATCATCAATCAAAGGAGGCTCATACAATCTAAAATTCTCAATATTGACAACTGCATACATTTACATATAAGGAGGCAAATCCAAACGGAAGGCATTGTTACCAATCTTTTCAAGAATCTTGAAAGGTCCATATCTAATTGGTTTCAGTTTTGTACCTTCTCCTTTAAGCCTCTCTTTGCTAATTTAAAGCCAAATTTCATCTTCAACTTGGAAACTGTGATCAACACAATGCTTGTTATGTCTTTTCTTGTACTTGGCTTGTCTCTTTTCCAACTGTTCTTGTACCATTTGATGCACCAATTGAATTTGTTCAATGAACTTATTTTCTCTATCAATGTCATATTGACCATCAATAGAAATATCTTTCCCAAAGATAAAATCTAAAGGAGATTTTTGCAAATAACCAAAACATGCCTCAAATGGAGATGTTTGAGTCAAAGAGTGCTTAGCCCAGTTGTAAGCATGTTGAATGTAGTGTAGGTGCTCATCCCAAAGCTTAGGATGATTTCTGCAAAGATCAAGAAGAAGGTGCACTATTGTTCTATTCACCACTTCTGTTTGACCATCGGTTTGTGGATGAAATGATGTGCTCTTTTTCATCTTGGTGTCCATGACTTCCCATAAGCTTGACCAAAAGTTCCCAATAAATTGAGAATCTCGATTAGAAATAATGGATTTGGGCAACCCATAATGTACCCAAACATGATGAAAGAACATTTGTGTCATTACCTTAGCTATAACTTGCTTCTTACAAGGCATCAAAATACACATTTTGTTGAAATGGTCAACCACAACATAAATATAATCATGATTCTTTTTAGACATAGGTAGACCTCCTACAAAGTCCATGGAAAAGATTTCCCAAGGATGAGAAGGAACCGGAAGTCTAGTATACAAGCCCAACTTTCTATTTCTAGGCTTGCTTGTAGCACATAAATAACATCCTCTTACACATCTTGAAACACTTTCATTCATTTTAGGCCAATAGCAATACCTTTGCAAATTATCCAATGTCTTGCCTACACCAAAGTGGTCAGCAATAAGAGAAGAATGAGCTTCCCTTATGATGTTGACTCTTTCACCCTATGGAATACATAGCTTGTCAAGATGATACAAAAGCTTATCATGCACATGGTAATCCAATTCCTCAACTTGGTTAGAATGACACAAAGTTTCATAAGCCTATTTAAAATATGCATCTAAGGAATATTGTTCAACATAGCTCTCATGCATGGTAGAATTATGCTTAAGAACTAACAATAGGCCTAGAAATCATATCAACAACTTTGTTATAAATTCATTTCTTATACCTTATAACCAAGTGGAATTGTTGTAGAAAATCCATCCATATGAAGTTCCTTGCTTGTTTTAGCTTTTTTTGTGATTGTAAGTATTGCAATGGTTGATGATCTATGTGAATGACAGTTTCTTTTCCCAACAAATAATGTTTCCATTTTCTGTGAACCAATGCATACAACTCCTTATCATAAGTAATATAGTTAAGCACAACACCATTAAAAGTTTCAGAATGAAAACAAATGGGCTTACCATGTTGTAACAAGATTGCTCCCATTCCATAATTGCTTGCCTCTGTTTGGATCTCAAATGGTTGTCTCAAATTTGGAAGTGCAAGAACTGGATATGAACTAATCTTCTCCTTCAATGCATCAAATTCTTTTTGTTTCTTTCCTCCCCATTGGAAAACTTGCTTGATGCTTGTCATTGCATGTAATGGAGATGCAATTGAAGAAAAGTTAGCAATAAACTTTCTCCAATATTGGGTTTCTCCCAAAAATCTTCTTACCTATGTCACATTGTTGAGCTTGGGCCAATCCAAAATGAATTTTACCTTGGAAGGATCAATTTTCAGTTCTCCTCCTCCAACAATATGTCCCAAGTAAATAAGTGAGGTCTTTCCAAACTCACATTTAGACATCTTCAAAAACAATTTTTCTTTCTTTAAGACATCCAAAACTTGATTTACATGCATAACATGCTCTTCACGAGATTTGCTAAATATCAAAATGCCATCCAAGTAGACAATCACACAATCATCAAGAAAAAGACTTAAAGCATCATTCATGACTCTCATGAATGTAGTAGGAGCACTACAAAGTCCAAATGGCATTACCATCCACTCAAACAAACCTTGCTTTGTTTAGAAAGTTTTCTTCCAAGTGTCTCCTTCAGCAATCCTAATCTGATGATATCCACTTCTCAAATCCAATTTAGTAAAATACTTAGCATATTTCAATTGATCAAGCAAATCATCAATTCTAGGAAGAGGATAATGATTCTTTACCATAATCTTGTTAAAGGCCCTAAAATATACACACATGTGCCATGTACCATCTTTATTTGGTACCAAAACAATTGGTCATCCACATGGCGATGTGCTTGGCATGATATCCCATTTGTCAACCAACTCTTGGATTTGTTTTTTAATTTCAACATTCTCCATGGTTGGCATCCTGTACATACCAATGTTTGGAAGAGGACAATATTGCTGAAATTGTATCTCATGTTGGATAGCCCTTTTTGGAGGCAATCCTTTTGGTTACTGAAACATCTCATCATATTGGTTAACAACCTCATATAAATCAGATTTCAACTTTGCATCACAACCTTGGAAATATTATTTTTCAACATTGTCTTTGGGTTTGATCATCAAGAGGACAAAATTGTTACTATCATTGACTAATCTCTTCATTTGTCCAGCATTTACAAGTGACAAATTCAACTTCTTTGTATGTTCTCTAACAATGTACTCAACTCCATTTTTTAAAAAATGACACTTGTTCTCATGATGATGAAAGATGGCTCTCCTATCATATAAATATGGGCTTCCCAACACAATACCATGAATATCTAATGGAATAACATCATGCTCTACCTCATCTATAAAATTTGTAGTGATGGAAAATCTAAGTTTACACCTTCTTGTCACATGAAATTTGGCATTTTCACATATCCATCCTAGAGGTTATGGTTTAGGATGTGGAGTAGTTTCCAATTTTAATTTCTTGACATTGTCTTCAGATATGAGGTTTGCTTGAGATCCAGTATCAAAAAGAGTATCTATCTTGGTATGCTTTGAAATAACCATTATGTGGAAAATCTCTATTCTTTCTTTTTCATGTTGAGTTTCATTGAGGCTACTAATACTTGAAGAACTAGTACTTGCAATAGAATCCTTACCTTGAAAAGCCATGGTTGTAATCTTTGTTTCATCACCCGAATCAGAACCTAAATCATGTTGTATGGTTCCAGTAGTCTTTGGTTTCCCCTTTTGTATGAACTTTTTGGGTCTCTTTTCACTGGGAATGATTTTAGGGGCTAAATTTCGCTCATGGGATAATTTTCAATGGGTTTTCCCAAAAAACGATTCACTATTCTAAAAATGATTCGCCCAAATTCTATAGGATACAATTATTTTAACTTAAAAATCACCAAAATGTTATACAAACTATATAAAATCCTTAGAAATTTGAATATTTTTACAAAAATGTCGCCAAACATTTATAGTTGTCATATGAAAGATTAGTAAGATTCGCCAAGGTTTCAACATTTTAAAATAAATTTCCATCCTTAAAATCACCCATGCCTTTCAGGATGAAGTTTCCAATAATGGTCTTCATCATGGTCATGTTTTGAACAGTGTTTGCATGTAAGTTTCTCTCCCTCTTTCTTGACTAGAGCATTTTTTCTTCCATTTCCCTTGAACTTCTTCTTTCCTTTGTCTCCATGAACAAAAGGTTTCTTGTTGCCCTCTTGAGGTTCATTCCTCCCTCTTGCTTCCAAATGAGTTGCATGTACACAAACTTCATTAGTAGACTTGTAGGGTTAAACATAAGTATTGTGTGCCTCAAGTAGCTATGCAATCCTCCAATATATTTGAGTAAAATTTATTGAGAAGGTAAATCTATACCCAAAATCAAAGATCTTCTTATAAATTCTTGAGTGTAGCTTTGAACACTTTTCCCTTTAGCTTGTCTAAAGTTTTTCCAATCCATAATAGCTTTATGCATGTATGCTAATGGATAAATTGTCTTTTAAGTGAAACAATAAAATCATTCCAAGAGGATAAAACTTTACCATGTTTCTTCATGTCCTCTTGAGTTTTGGCTTCCCACCAAATGAGTGTTGCACTTTCCAATCTAAGAGAAGCAAGTTGAATCTTAGTTTCATCATATTTTATCCTTTGTATCCTACAATACACTTCAATCTGATGAATTGAGTTATCCAATTTCTCAACATTTACCTCTCCATTGTACATAGGCAATTCAAACTTAATATTGTGCTTAAGAAAATGAGTTTGTATAGGAATTTTACCATGTTCTTTTGGAGAATTTTGAGGTGGTTGTGAAATGTTATAAGAGGTGGAAGATGGAAGTGAAGGAGGTGGAGTATAACCATTCCCTCCATTTCCCTTTGTATTTTTATCACCAATATCAACATTACCCTTTGGAGGGTTTGAGATTTCACCTTGCAATATTTCATTTCTTTCTTCAAATAAAACTTTCACCATCTCTATCATATCATAAAAATATTTTCTGAAAGTTTCATCCTATGAAGTAAGAGTTTCATGACTCTCCTCATGAGTCATACTTGGTGAATATCTCCTTGAAGCTTGAGGTGATTGTGTAGTTATCCTTCTTAACAGTTGAGAACTTGGCTTTAGAAGTTGACCTTATCCTCTTGTGAGCTTCAACCTTGTAAGCATCAGAAAAAAAAAACACTTGCAAACAATCAAACCTTCAAAAACCTATGCTGTGATACCAACTTGATCTGAAAATGAAATGGCTTGAGTCTCTTTAAAATTGCAAGTGAAATTGTATGTTCTTGGGTAATAGGATCAAGTTACAAAAACATAAAATTTAATGAGTTTTTACTTAATCATAAGCAACATAAACAATCATAACAACCATCAAAATACACACATTAACACAACAAAATTATAAAGGATTTCTCCCCTCTCTTGAGCTACATCTCATGGTCCATCTTCCAATGGATCATTTTCATTAATGATAAAAGTGTCAAAAACATTGCTTTACAATGCTCAGAATGATAAACAGGTGGCTTCAATGGCTCCAGAATGTCCAAAAACCCCTAGTTGGGCTCTTCTTGCACCCGATTTGGCCAAAAAGTGAGTTGGAATCATTCCCTAGAAGTTTCTTCCAATTCTTTGTTGTCTCTGCTCGCCAAAACGTACCTAGAATGAATGAACCTAGCCTCTGTGTGTTTTTCATGCCAAAAAATCAGCTCCCACGCACATACCGCAAAATATGGCTATATGTCGCACCATTAGCGCCATTAGCACCTCCAAGGGCAGAGTTTGTGGTCACATGGCCCCCATGTGGCCGAGCGCCGACCTAGATTTTTGCTCCTAGCCCCACAATTTCATTGTAACTTCCCACCTTTTGTGGTCACGTGTCAATGTGGAACCAAAGTCTGTGCTAGTGACTCAGGCTAACCATTTACCCTCCTTCCCTGGTTCCATGCTATGACAAGTATTATGGTTGTATGGTATGTCGAATACAAGGGCTAGGGATTATCCCCTACCCTTTTGCCACCCGGATGAAACCTTGCAAAAACTTATATACAATGTTTAAACGTTAGGGGTAAGAATCATATGGAAGGCAGGCTAGTAGCCCGACCTGTGCCAAGTCATTGCCACTTGTCCCCGGAGGTCACAGGTTCGACCCCTGCGAACTACAACCAATATTTTACACTACGGAGGGGTGCCACATGGTAGCCCATGTCTGGGCCACGTGGCACCATACAATTGGTCCAACACCATGACATGTGTTGACTCCTGACTGGTCCACATACCATGCCAATCACTTGCCATGTCAATCTCTACCACATGTTAGTACGATCACCTACCATGTGTCAGTACGACCCTGCCACATCAGTAGTATGACCCTGCCACGTCATCATTGTACGAACTATACAGTCAACAAAAATTTTGCATGTTTGGCAAAGAGGAAATAATATATCTCTCACATACGACATCTGTTTGAACTCATTCAAGTTGTGTTGGGATCGTGAGGATGAGGCCTATGCATGAGTCCATTTTGAAGAAATTCTGAGAACTTTTATTTTTGAGCATATTTTGATCCCCTGGATCATGGATAGAATCCTTAGTGCAAATTTTTCCTTAGGTTTGACCCTTTCTAGAGAATTTTTGGAGAGCCTCGCATGACACCTAGCATGAAACAAGTGAGGCCTCCCTAGACAATAGTGGCTCAACAAGCGAGGCAGTGTCAAACTTCTAGAAAAAGGGAGTTATGATGTGAGGGATAAGAGATGAGTTGGATATTCATGGTAATAGCCTAGGAAATCACATAATTAGAGTTTCTAGTGACCTATAGAATATCTAGAAGCCTCACCTAAGCCTCCTCCAAAGGATATATAACAAATGTAATCCTTGTACAAGAGGAGGAAGAATTCAATAGCAAGGTTATGTTGCCAAACTGCAGAATTATTCAGCCATAAATCATTGGATCCTAGAATGACCAAGGAGTTGTAAGGAGAAGCAAGGAGAAAGGATATTGAAGGAAACTACATCAACACTTGAGGTATTCTATCTTGATGTAAGTTCTTGTTTTTAATCAATAGATCATTTGGTTTTCCCCTTGAATGTTTTTCATTGATGTATAAATGTTCAAATCTGATCTTGTGGATTACAGATCGAGTTAGATTCAATCTAGATCTAGGATTCTAACATTGGGAAGTAAGTAGAATGGTTTTGTGTTGTCTTTGGTGTGCATGAAGAAAGTTGTAGAGGCTAGAGCTAGAACTTCAGGACTGTAGCAGGCAGGATACACTAAGGACAATCTTCAGGAAAAGGTAAGCCATTCACTTAACTCTTTGTATGTGATCCTATTGTTTCTTTCTATGGAATCCATAGGAATTATACCCCCTCTTGTATAGGATAACTAGGTTGATCCTAGGTAGATATTACTGATCCACTCAATGAGATCCCTATGAGCATTTTTCCCATAACACATAGTCTTGAAATAATTATAAATTTGTGGGACATTAAGGTTGAATATACCCACAATAGTGTTCATTTGATCTAAGGTAGAGTCACAAAGCTACATACATTAATGTACTTTTAGGGAAGTGGGTAGAGTGCATTGAGTTTGTTGCCTCCATTGGCACCCACTGATGAAACATTAATGTAGAACCAAGAGGGAAACATGGTCTTGAAATAATTACAAAGTTGTGGGCCATTAAGGTTGAATATACCCACAATAGTGTTCATTTGATCTAGGGTAGAGTCATAAAGCTCCATACATTAATGTACTTTTGGGGTTGTAGGTATATTGAATTTAGTTGGTTGCCTCCAATTTCACACATTGAAGAAAAAATCACCTTCATGCATGGTGCGATTGGCAGGTTACTTAACCATGCTAAATAAATTGAAAATATGCAATGCAACATTAAAACTATGGAAACATGACAGTGGTTCTCATGGATTTACTATGGTAAAACTCAATGAGAACAACAATGTGAAGGGACTTGATAAAATATGCTAGAGGGGCTCAATTGGTTACTTTGGGATTGATAGTGTGATGGAGGGCACTTGCACGAAGATGATGATAAAAAAAGTGGAAATGGAGTACCCAAGAACATGCACACACATGAGTGTGCGAGCATTCTTAGAAATGTCCATGCATTCATGAACTTGCAGCCTCAGCATTCCTCGGACCACCATGCAGCTTCCAACTTAGAACCAATTAGGCATACATTCCTAGAATGCATGTGTGTTCCTATAATGTAAGTTGGGCAAAGGCTCATAGCTAGTCCATTGTTACCAACAAACCATTTCGTGCATTTGACAATTTATTGAGCAAACTAAGGAGAAATATTTGAGAAGATATTATGAAAGAAATGTAGGACTCTACTGACGTGGTGTTTGATCGGTTCTAGGTAAGTTTTTCATTGAATTTGATTCTTTTTATATTTCTTAATTTCTTTAAATTATAAAAAGGAAATAAAAATTTAATTTCCTCCTATTAAAATGCAACATACTTAAATAACATGGATCTTGCACCTAGAGAAAACCCAAACCCAACATCACCACATGAAGATGGGCCAAACCCCAACCCAAAACTAGGAAACATAAACTTTGAAATTGATGTAGGGTTGATGTCATTAAGAACCCTTATATAAGACCTAAGAAATACTAGGGAGGCCTCATGGCTTTCACTAGCCACATCCCTAAATACCATTGTTACTTCTATTGAAAATTCCCAAGTCTAGTTAACACACATTTTTTATTATAGGGCCAGAATGTTTAACTATTTTAGGATGGATATAGATAAAAACTAGCTCAAAGACCTTGACATTTCAAAAAGATATTTGATGACATCATTTATTGACTTGAGAATCGAAACACAACCTCTAGTCACAAATTAATGCATTTTCATGGAATGGTGCACCTACCAACCATTTGTAAACAATTGTATAGGTGGTTCATGGTTTTTGATAAAGATCCTTGTAATAATAGGGAGGTGCCTTTGTATTTCCTTAGGATATTATGGGTCGAGTTTGTTTTAGATCACCATGTCAACTACTCTGACATTAGTAAATTCCAGGGGGTGGGTCATGGGTCTGCACAGGATCAACAAAATGATAGGCTTGACCAATTTATAGGTCCTCTTCCTCCTGGGTGGAGGATTAATTCCCCTACTCAACATCCTACCATATCATAAAACATTAGTCAGACCTAGTCCTCCCATTAACACCCTGACCCATATCCTAGTGCAACATAGCACATTCATAGAATTATCCCGCTAGGAGGGACCTTCAGGTGATGTTGGGGGATGGGTTGGGCCTTCATGCCCTACAGTAGAGTCCATATAGGAGAGGCCACATGGACACACTAGGCATCACCATCCTAGTTCAAGTGAACCTCACAGATGCTAGAGTTGTAGGAAGACTTGTTATGGGCCGACGGAGGCCATTGGACATGAAATTTTTATGGAGAATGTTAATATCTTGATCATCTCTCTATTCTTCCTT
>ML793839.1:127542-159576 GCA_009831015.1 Picea engelmannii
AACATAATTTTTTTGAGAAAGGATTTCCATCCACATAGTACAAGTGATTCATGAATTAAACTGGGCCTTCCTAAGAAAAATTGTCATATGTTTTCAATCCATTTTCTAGATGCTTTTAGTTCATGCATGTGTTGCACAATGAATGCTAACTTGATCTTTCTTAACCAAGTATGCACTTGCACTTTGTTGTAGGAGTTATATTATGGGGTGTGATTGTGGCATTCATTTAATGTTCAAATTATCCTCTTCCCCCATGGAAGATTTGGTCACAAAATGAAGAATCAAGGCATGTTGGTCACTTTCCTTACACCAAGTACCTCATTTATTCTACAAAATTCATGAAGATTTCGTCCAACTCTTCTTTAGTCACATAATATCTAGATCTAGTCCTCAACATTTTTTTTAATTTTCTTATTTCTTTTTTAAAAGAAAACAAAAAGATCAAAAATTGGTTGAAGATATGATACCAACTTGTAGTGTTCAAGAACCCAAAATAGAACAATTGTTGCAAATATGAAAATAACTCAAATATAAACAAATATTAAGAGACAAAAGCAAGGAAAAATGAGGGAATTTGCACACCCAAGGGTGTCTTACATCTACAAATTTCAGTAATGCAATAATATGTCTCCAATAAATACCATAAAATAGTTGGTTGTATTGACAAAATGATAAGAGAGAGATACATGAGAGCAGAGAAGCCTCTATTTATAACAATAATGATGCAAAAACCCTAACTTAATAATTGTGTCACTAATTAAGTCATTAGGCCCTTATTATATTAAAGTGTGTTTTTACAAATATAACATATAAAATCATTTAAGCATACACATAAACTAACTCATGTACATAGAGTGTAATATGTACTAAGGATATTGTGGCTAGGTACACAAAACTATTCTTATTTGGGTACTAATTTTTCTCTCTCTCATGCATATTTATAACTCTAGTTGGTTACAAGGGTGACCTCCCTTTTGGATCACTATGTTGTTATAGTGTCTTATTTGACACTTTCACTACCCCTTTTGTATTTTTTGGTAATGCATTCTCGTTTTGAGGTGGTTCTTGGGGTTAGCTAAAGTCTAAGGGAATTTTGGGGTGGTTTCCTCAGGTAGATGGTGTTTCTTTTTCTTGTTGTAAGTTGGTCTCAATCAAATGGTTTCCCTCTTTATCCTATGATTTCTATTGTGCTTTAATGTATCTCGTCCTCTGTTAATTTGTTCTTAAGTGGTTTTTTCCATGTCAAATAGTACATCCAAGCATAATATTCTTGTAGTGAATCCAATACTTTTCATGGATCATTCAAATTTTAGGATTGTATGATCTCTGAAGTTGTTATTCACTATTTTATTTTCAATGTTAACACTCACAACACCTATGTTCTTGTTACACAAACTTAGGGGGTCTAATCTCAAAATTGTTCCAAAGGATAAACCCATATTGCTAAAATAAAATATTGAATCAGGTTTACTTGTGAGTTAGATGGGGTAATAATACATCAACCAAGATTATATCATCATTGTATTTTTCCCCACCAATTGGTATTCCAAAAAGTTATGACATTGAATGCAAGTCTTAGACAAATTATAATAATAGATACCCCTCAAAACTAGCACCTAAGTTGAAGGAACTGTTGAATTTGTCTGAATAGATTCTCCTCCAACCTAGCAACTAAGTCGAAGGAATTTTATGTTGTACAATGCAATCCCCAACCCAAAGAATATTTCACAAAGAAACTTCCCAAAAACTTGTAAATGGGACCATCATTTTTCAATGACAACAATATCCAAGTTATGAGCATCATCAAAGTGGATATGGAAGAACACCTACCTTTGATATCAAAGTGTACCTCATGTTGTATTACACCTTGGAGACTATTGTCACCCATTTGATTATGACCAATTTGATATGATTATTACATTAAATCTCCCATTTTTCCATTAAGAATCTCCTAATTATAATAATATTACAATAGATTATAGTTTTCATCACCAAATATTTAATTAGTTATTAGCATTTGTCCATATAGCTTATAACGAAAAATTACGATGACATCTTTTTTTCATTTTCTCCAATGCATGATTCAAGCTTAGGATCATGTTGCATGGATTTATGTTTATATTATTTTTTTTCATTTTTTCCAATGCATGATTCAAGATCATGTTGCATGGATTTATTTATTTTTAATTATTTTGTCCATGACATTAGAAGACTTTTCAGTGTCTTGGGAAACTCGATAAGTCAAGTTGTTGAAACAATACACACTTATATTGCGAAATTTGACCTTGTTTGTCCCACAACCTTATAAAAATTTAAATAAATTGAGTGCAACGCATGGGAAACCGCATAGTCGAGGTGCATATAATGTCATTCATCATGCATGCATAGGCTTAAACCTTATTCATTACAATATTCAACTTAGTAGGCTTTATAATTTTGATTTTTTGCAAATCTCCAATTTGAATATGATAAATCAATTATGATTTTGTTGTGTTTCTATAGGTTGTTGTTTCTAAGAGAGATGAACCATATCCACTTAGGATGGATAGATCGCCCCAATCCCAGGTATCATGTGTCAAGTTAAATATTTTTTTCATGTGAAGTTTGCTATCTTATTCTGGTTGAAGTTCATGTTTTTGTACTAATAAAAATATTATAATGTGTATGCAAGTTATTTCATTCTTCATCTAGTCACTACTACCCCAATTTGTTAAGTGTAACATCCAATTCCACTGATCACATTTCATACCACTAACGTAGTCTTTGAGGACACTTGCGAGCAAGTGATCCGGTTAAAACATGGTACATTATGATTATTTGTTTTGGTTTATGGGTTTATGCTATGATTGAGTATTGGAATTTGATATGTTATTAATATTGATGTATAACATTGATAGGTATTATGATGAGTTTCCTGAGTGTGCAGGAAACATGACATGATAAGGATGTTTATGGAATCGACAAACTTCCTTGGACTCTGAATTGAGTCAGGGAGTGGACTATTGACTTTTATTATGAGTACTTGTTTTATTATGCATGT
The DNA here is from genome assembly GCA_009831015.1 of Picea engelmannii. Taxonomy (NCBI): domain Eukaryota; kingdom Viridiplantae; phylum Streptophyta; class Pinopsida; order Pinales; family Pinaceae; genus Picea; species Picea engelmannii. The sequence continues at coordinate 130,583 of ML793839.1, forward strand.
GCTATGATGATTATTTCAGTTATGGATTTCATTTATATGAGTTATTAATATTATCTTTGTCAGTGGATGCAGGCATGGTGACGTTTTCTAATCCAACTCACATATGGATTAAAAGGGTCATACACATATATCATATGGATGAGGGAGAGGTGTGGCAACGTCCCTATCACAACCTACTAGCACTCCCATCGTGACCTAAACTAAAGGTTAATGATTACCTTGTTCCGAGAGGTTCATGATGTCGTTAGGGAAGAATAAGACAATCACAAACGATGATTTATGAGGGGCGTGAAATAAGGTGGATTCCTTATTCCTCATTAATTCATTATTCTCACACAAGGTCGACAAGTGGAGTATTGACTCCAAACATCCGGCAAACTTCCAAACTAAGTCAATTGGCGAGTGGAACCCTTGGATCACGGAGGTGCATCTTGAAGGGCATGTCACATGAATAAATTTTAAGTTATTAAAAGTCTAGAAGATGTTATAAAAATAGGATCGGGGAGCAATAGAATAAAACAAATGCGTAAATAAAACACAGAAGATACACAATACAATAGAGACAGAGATATGTGTGGTTCACCCAGTGTGGGATATGTCCACCAAAGAAATCTTCAGGTCGTTCCCTTTTATTATCCATCAAAATGAAGGGATACAACCTACAACACACCCATTGTAACTTCCTCTTCTTTCTCTCACAGTCTCCTCTCTCAGAATACAATATTCGCGATAATACCCTGTCGTAATACAATTCCCTCATAAAAGAGGGTTTCCTTCTAGGGTAAAAAACCCTAAAATATATTATATCATCAGATATGAAACCTTATAATGAATAGTCCAGATTGACTATGAAATTACAATATTTTACAAGGAAATTTTTCCCAATATTTCACTTCGGGGGTGCTTCCCTCGAATCCCCCGCTAGGGGGGGGGGCTACGAAAATTGTCATCTCCCCCCCAAACCCCCCTGGCAACAGTTGTGGGGGGATATCCCCCCCACACCCGTTAGGGAATGGGGTCCAAGAACGGCTTAAACAAACCTCTGAATCAGGAATATATGCAGGCTCCACAACCAACAGAAGACCTTAGAGAATAAAACAATTACTTAGAACTGATAGAAAAGAGACTATAAATTTATACATATTTATAAACTAGAAACATAATAAAAGCTAATTCTAATCGATTTTCCTATTAGAATTTATATAAATGGTTCTAAGGGAGTTAAGCTAAATAAAATCTAGAGAAGCGAGAATAAAAATTAAAACATGTGCACAATGTGTGCATGAAACTAATAAAAAGAATTTTTAATTAAAAGAAATCATTTCATGAGAGAATGGGTTGACAACATAGAGTTAGAATCCTAATTCAATCTAGACTATAAAGCCTAACTAAGAGAAGTATCCTAATCAAACTCCAACTGTAAATTAGTTAGGAGACACAATAAAGGAGAAATTGGGGAATTAAGGGACAAATAGGAGAAAATCTAGGAACTAATTGTGGGTGTGAGGGAAAATGCATAATTATTTTTATTAAAAAGGAATTAAATATGTGCAACTTGGGTAAAGTGTGACATGTGTTGGGGGTGAATAATCTCTAATTAAAGTATTAAAAATTATTTAATTGTGCAAGAGATGACAAGTGTCAAGGTGAATTTTATTATAAAAAGAATGGAGAGGTAGGAGGAAGGTACCCTATTGCTGGATGATTGAAATGTTGTTAAAATTTATATTCACTGGTTTATTTATGTGATTTGGGCTACAAGATTTTGCAAGAGGTGGAAGCCTCTCCTTGTGAGGGAAACCTTGAGCTAGTTTTGGTTTGATATTTTTGTGTGTGACTCCTTTGTGGCTCGTGGGGATAAGGGGGAAAAAGAGTACCCCTAGCATTGGTTGGGAGGTACCGATGAAGTCTCTGGATTAGAAGGAGAAGGAGATTGAACGTTGTGCAAGTATTAATATTGAATATCCTCAACCAATAACAATCTTGGTTCCAGTGTTTAGTAACTTAATTTTTGTATTGTTAAGTAGATACCTTGTTATAAAATTTTCATTTTGTTGTTGGACATTTAAATCTAGGTGTTGAAGGAACATTATTCTAATGTATTCGTGGACTAATTCCTTGTATATTGTAATATTTTACCTTCTTCAAAAAATTTAATTGATAGAAATCGAAATCGAATTTTTCTTGGGTTGTGATCAAAAATATGATTAATTTATGCTTTGGTTGTCTAATTTATTTTTATCAGAACTTTTATGCCTAGGTCATCTTCACAACCTTCTTGTTCTGACTCCTTCCATGATTCCACTCCAAAAGTTGAGTTGGGCGATAATAACAAAAACACCAAAATCGTTTCCTTGCACTTCATAATTTTGACTGATCTTGTTTTCGTCATGATTTGTCTTATCTGTAAAATGTCTATTATATAGAATTCTTTGTGCTCATCTTGAATTGAGATATAACCTTTCTTTCCTTGTTCGCCATTGTTTCATTTGTTTTCCTGAATGGACATGAAATTTTGCATATCAAATTGTGTGGGTGATACCTTTATAAGTTATGGTTGATTAGATTTCATATTAATATTTGTGTTGGATAGTACAAACTTATGTTGCTAATATTGTTGAATTATTAGGAATTGGTATCGTAATGATACTTAAATCTTTCTATTTTGTTGGGAACCTCTTTGTATATTACCAGATGAAATTTTAGAGTGCATTAGAGTTCACTACAAAATATCGGATGACTTTCCTTTATAATGTGTATTTTATATATTAGAAATTTAGATCCTTTCTCTATTTTCCTCACTGGCGAGAGGTAAAATTTATGGTGAATCGTATTCCACATTTAGGTTGGAATTGATGGTAGCACAGGTGTCTTGATCATCGTTTATGTCAAGATGGGTTTTTACACCACTTTCTCATGCCTCTAAACCTTACTACAATGTGTTCAGAAAAGCTATTGCTTTTAGAACAGTTTATAATTAAGAATTCCTGTTAACCGAGATCGTTTCGATGGAAACCCCTTCAGAGAAAAAATTATGTAACTCTGATTAGACAGTATTTGTTATTATAACAGAAAACATAAACGTAATCCTATTGTTACCTGGGTACATGTAGGGTATAGTTATGCTTGTCACAAAAAAATTATCCTTACAATTACCCGTCGGTTTCCACCATTAAAATGGATTTTATTTAGAATTGCAATTACATAATTTCGTTGAACGAAACATACCATTTCCTTGGGTATATATGTTCGATACATTATGTTCAAGTAGCAAAAACTAAGGAATTTTGTCCATATTCAAGTGACTTCTTTCGGCATCATATTTTTTCCTCAATGAATGAATTTGTCGATCTTCCTCTAAAACCAGGTCTACATCTAACGTAGAGTCATCTAGAAGACGTGTTAGTAGAAAATCCGTTGAATTCGGTGTAAGGAATAGCACTTTTCGTTGTTATTCTCTTTTGGTGATAACTGTTGCCGGTTGTAAAATGCAGAGTATTTAATTTTTACTACATTTCTTTCTACATCAAATCTTCAACACTAAGCCTTGATCAACTGAGTTGTCCCTCCAGATCTAGATTAATTATTGACGTTGCGATCAGTATTACTCTAAAAACTTATTTTTTTTATGTACCAACCCGGTGTATTGTAAATGGTCAAGTTATCTTATGATAACTCATGTCTTCACCTCGGTTCGGATTCTATGATTATGGTCCCCAAATCCAGATCTTAATTCTTAATGGAAATAACAACAGGCATGAATGTAAATTAATGACCTAAAACAATTCAAAGTTCTATTGCAAGTAAGCAATATGTGATTGACGTCAACTTAGTGTAGTTCGCCGAAATTTTACAGTCCAAGAAAATGAACGTCTCTTAGCAATTTAAATATTTTTTGCTTACAACTATCTGGATACTTCGTGACATACAGCACATGGACATTTAATTAAATGAAGATGGTAATAATTATGAATGCGCAAGACCTGCAGTTGAACTTGTCAAGGGTTAGATGTTGATATTATAACATCCTTAAGATTCTTCCTTACACTAAACTAAAGATTCTTACTTTCCAGTGATAATGTCTTCAAGAATATCCTTGATAGGAATAACTGGTATTCGATGCAAGTGTTGAATTAAATTAATAAGTGATAATTACTAATGTCAATAATGATGCATTTTATTTGATTTAAAAATAATAATAATAATGAAAGCGCCTAAAAAATAATATTGTTTGGAGGTTTGGAATATGAAGAGAACCTGGACCTTGATACTATAAGGATAGTGGTTGCACCATAAGTTAGGTTGATAAATGATATCGAAAAGTAATAGATCCTTTTTTCAGTTGATGAAAGTTGGGTTAAGAATTTTAAAACTTTAAACTCTTAGGATTTCTTTATACATATCAATTATATATATATGTGTGTGTGTGTGTGTGTTAACAATGCTTAAATATTTGTTCTATGAGTTGTAGAATATATTGTGAAATTACCTTTAATTTTATTGCACTAATTAAATGCTTAGTTTTATAGATTTCCTTGATGTTAGAATTCAGTAGGTAAATAATTAGATTATATGTATACATATCTTGGTGATAATAATTAAGGTGGAATTGATAAATTATCAGTGATTAAATGGGTAATGGAGATTTATTGTTATTTATGTTAAACAATGGAGATTTATTGTTATTTATGTTGAGCAATCATTGTATGGGTAGGTGATGCAATTGTTCTTATACTCTTTGAGATTTACGCTACAAATATTTATTTGTATGTTAGTTGAGCAATCTTTATAATGGTATCAAATGTATGTGTTGCATTATTAAACATATGATTATTCTGTTCTTTTTCAAAAGAAAAAAAAATGAATTGTACATGGTGTATTACTTACTCATAGTGTTTAGTATATTGACGGGACATTACATATGGTATCATAGCATAGTTCTACTTTGTGACACTGAACTCGTTACGACTTCTGAAGCACTTTGTTTACATTAAGATATATCACTAATCTAATTTAAAATTGTTATGGTAGGTATCATGGTTAGAGGAGGGAGAATGAGTAGATGTCGGGGTGTGGGAGGAAGACAAATGTCTCCTCCAAGTACATCCACACTAGAGGGATCTTCTCCATAGGGAGAAGAGAAAAATATCGAGCAAGAGCAAGTTGCAATGGGCGATATCATGGGTATGATGAGGTCCTTTAAAAGGATATTAGAGGCGTTGATAAATAGCCTTTATCGTGATGAGGGGGGGGAGTTTGTACCTAATGAGGGTTCACAACGCCCTCCTATAGTTAGTGGTAGTGTTCATAGAGAACTCGAGAAGGTAAAGTTTCCCGAGTTCTAGGGTTTCACAGACGGTTTAGTCACCGAAGATTGGTTGGAGAATATGGAAATGTGTTTTGCATTGCGCAATTATACCTCCAACATGAAGGTCCATATGGAGGTATTCCAACTGAAGGGGAGTAAGCTTCTTTGGTGGAAGACACTCTTGCCATAGCTGAATATGGTCGTTGAAGACATGTCTTGGGAATTGTTCGAGGAATGATTTCGAGAGAGGTACCTATCTGATGCGTTCATTGAGTGCCAACTCAATGAATTCAATGCTTTACAACAGATCAGTCACAGAGTACCTAAGCATGAGGCTAGATTTATGGATTTTCTCATATATTCTCCACACCTGAACACTAAAAAGTTAAAGGTGAATAAGTTTGTGTTTGGTATCAACTACAACATACATGCTAAGGTAAGGATTTTGATGCCTCGGACTTTGCACGATGCAGTATAGAAATATCTTATCACTGAAGAAGATTTGAACAGTAGGGGTCAATGTAAGAATCCTTCCAGGCAAACTAGAGGCCACTTAGAGTGTCGCAACAACAAACACATGTTAGACATACTTTTGGGCATCGTGATACACCCAGAGGACCTGTATTTTCTACACCATGAAAATAGGCTACCAATAAAAGGAATTTGTATAGAGAACCACCACAGTAGCAGCTGCATCGCTTTCAATAGCAGCAACAGTATAGATATGTTCCTCATAACAGATCAAGGCCTCAGAACCCTAGACCAACAAATTATTTTGCTGGAACTAGGAGCACTGGACCTAAGAATGGATGTTGGACTTTTGGAGAACCGCACTATCAAAGAGATTTACCAATTGAAAATGAGAGAACTTCCAGCTTAGCAGGACATGCGATGTAACATCTCACTCTTGCACACACTGAGCGAACTTATTCTTCGAGGACACTTGCGTGCAAGTGACCTGGGTCATTATACTATTGGTTGTTTTGATTCTGATTATGAGATATTATGGATTTGATGATATGTTATTTTGTTGTATTTACATAGACAAGTGTTATTGATTGGGTTCTCCTGAGTGTGTGGGACTCTGGATGGTGAGGATGTCGAGGCATCAATGAAACCCCTTGGACTCTAGATCGAGTCAAGGAGTGGACTATTAGGGTTTGAATGTTGTTGATGTGACATATGTACATATGATTAGATATTATGATGTTGATTGTTATTTATGACATAATTCATTGATGGACGCAGGATGACGATAGCTTGTCGACCAAACTCATGCACGACAACCAGAGACATTGAAGGAGAGGTGTGGCAGCAGCCCTGCCACAGCCTACTAGAACTCTCGTTGTGGCTCGAACTGTAGGTTAACGATTACCTAGTTCGAGAAGACCCACAATGTCATGATGAAGACTGTGACAGTCGCTCACGATGATTCTAACGGGCGCGCAATAAGGCAGGTTCCTTATTCCTTAGATTCCCTTAGTCTCCCACAAGATCACCTGATGGGGTATTGACTACAGGGGTTTGACATCTACCAAATTCAATCAAGAGGCAAGTGGAACCCTTGGAGCACGTAGTGCGTCTTGAATGGCACATCACACAAATAAAATGGAAAGAGGCGAGTTTCACCCTTGGAGCACGTAGTGCGTCCTGAAGGTCACCTCGAAATTTTAATTGGTAAGTTAATAAACCTATTGCCTAGAAAACTATGCCTCCTTAGGACATGGTCGACCTTAAAAAAGAATGATGTGATGAGTAAGTTTAATAACAAATGTTCCCTTAAAAATTGTCACCCAGCCTAGTGAAATTAAAACCTAGGTCTAAGTAGAACATGTGGACAAAGAAAAACTAAATAGACATGTAACAAGAAATGGGGGTAAGAAATTCAAACTTTAATTATTAAAGTAAAAATTATAATGGAGGATTAAATTTATTAAAAGGTTAAATGGTTGTTTTGTCTACACTTGCTAAATTTGATTTTCAATTAAAAAGAAAAAGGGGGGAAACTTAAAAGAAAGGGAAACTTAAAGAAAAGGGGAAAATTAAAGAAAAAGGGGAATGTCCAACTTAGTAAGGAATCTAGCCTTTGGAACTTTCTATTTATGAACTCAACTAGGATTTGAGTAAGGCGTAAGTAATTTAAGAATTGTAAGGGAATATTGGGACACCAAGGAGTGTTTTTAGGGACTCTTTTAGGTGGGTGAGGAAAATAGGAAAATTAAATTAATTAATAAAATTGATTTTCTAGTGCAACTAGGGGATCGGGCGACTTGTGTAGGGGGAGGTTTTTCAAAATTAATTAAATGAAAAAGGAATATAATGAGGGTTTTGGGAAACTAATGACTAATAAAATTCTATAAAAGGATGGCAGGTGAGGAGTATGGATCACATATGGCTTGTATAAGGTTACGCTGCCAAAATTTCATCTTGACTGAATTTTCTCTTGTGGGAGTTGGGATACCCAACTTGGGTAACGAGTGGCAACTCGACCTTGCGAGGCGAGTTGGGTGCTAGCATTATTTGGTATTGTGTGTGTGGCCCTTTTGTGGCTTGGGGGGCTTAGGGGGAAGAAGAGTACCCCTAGCGTTGGCTGGGAGGTACCGGTGAGGTCCCATCAGTCAGCAAGCGGGATCTGGATGGAGTGAACGCGCGGGACAACGTCTACGAGATCATTGCCTTCAGATTTAGTATGCGTATTTAAATTTTGTTATATTTCAATTCAAATTTTCCTGTGTATGATATTATTTCCAATTGTCGCTAATTTATCTATTCATAGTACTGATTTAAATCTAATATTGTTCAGTTTCAATTCATATTGTGGTTTTAGGATGTTGGTTGTAGTCGAGATGGTCTCTTAACACACGTTTTGCTCGATAACCCCTCCTTTTAGTAGAGATTTACAGTAATTTTGTTGAGCGATAGTTGCACCTGTCTGATTCCTGCCTATGTTTTTAATCCTTACTGTGATCTGTGTTTTTTTTTTAAATCTTTTCATGCAAATCAATGTCGGGACTGTGAAGCATTTCCATTCCTGGAGGTTGTCTCCTTTTCTCACCCTTTTAGTAATTCTTTTTATCCCACGACATTACTCCGCTCCAAATCTAAAAATACTATGTTTACTGGACGTGACAGTTTAAAAACAAAATACGGCCTGGGATAGATCGGTTTGACTGAGCCTAGGCGTGTTTATTTGTCCAAAAGTGCTCTTTCGCATTGTTACAACAGCAGCGCAAGCTGCCCAGATAAGGGAGATAGTTGCTCTAACAATGATATAGACATAGAGTATAGTAGGGTTGTCGCAAAACCGCCCAATTGGTTGGGAGTAACTAGCAAATCCTAATGACTCTATGCCAACCCAACCATTGTCTAATTTGCTCGCACTTTAAAAGGGTATCCCTTTGACCCTTCGTTGTGCTCTTGTGTACACAGAAGGTACAGTTGGTATTTTCATTTAATAATGACTGAGGCTTGATTTGGTCAGAACGAAAAATCCGAAATAATTCAGATTCCAAGACAATCCTAGCGCTAGATAAAAACGAATCGCTTTGATTGTCGGTATAATCACTTCCTCTGATTTCATTGATTAAGTGAGTATTACGGTACAGGATCCGAGACCTATGAATGTTATATCCCAACCACTGTATTTTGTTGTGTTCTTCTTGCGTGAACATTTTCTCCAAGGCGTGAGCAAGTTATCCCCAAAATCGCAGTTGAATGTCCAATTAGAGAATTTATATTCTGCATTGGAACATTTATTTTAATTTTTTTAAGTAAAAAAGGTTGGTTCCTGCTATATTATATTAACAAAATGAGATACAGTAGTACTAAGACCACCAAGTATGCCGCCATTTTACCGGAAACCAACACAACTTGGAGCCCATATGTTTCATCTAGAAGAAGTTTGTTCGGCCATTTGTCCTACCCAAGGGAAACCAGGACAGATGGCCATGCATAGTCTTGAAATTGTTTGAGGTGGTACAGAGAGATTTTAGTAGCCTGAAGATGACTCTGAACAATAAAAACTAAAGCAAAAAGAAGCCTCAGCATGGCTGTAAGCATAAGAGAAAACTAGACTAAAAATTAACTAGACCAAATACCCAGTGGCCCTGTTAGCCTCGTCCTCCTGCTGCACTTCTCTAGCCTGCATTACGAATGGCTGGGTGCACATTGGGAATTTTTTATTCATTGGGGCATTGGAGTACACATCGAATAGAATATCCATACGTTGTCTCATTAGGAGGACCCTATGTTCCTGGTCTACCATATGTCCCCTTAATACAAACACTAATTCCAAGTGTGTCGGATGGAGGAAGGATGGTGGGACACCAATCTGTTCATGCATGGCTCTGGTGGAAGGTGACGCTAGGGTTTCGTCACCCTCTCCCGGAGTGACCTTCGTCTCAATTTTCTCTGCCTCCTCTGGAGCTATGTCGCTATCTCCCTTGTCCTTGGCTCATGTGTCTTCCTAATGCTCACCTTCAGTAATGGCCCCCTGCGATACCAATTCCTCATAAGGTACTTCCTCGACGTAACAAGTGGGTAATTCCTCACAATGCACCCTTGCCATGCTTCCCCTTGCTTGATTTTCAAGGGCATTCAGATATTTTACTTCTCGAAAAGGTCTGAGCATCTGAGCATGCTACTTCATCGAAAACTCCTCTGCATAAACCCTGGGGGGAAGGTTGTCTGCCTTTGCTCTTTGATGCAGAATGGTGTGAGCCAGTGAGAGTGCTTGTTCCATTTGTTGTATCCTCTATCATTGAGCAGCGTGGGTATACCAAGCCGAACCACGACGAGGTTTACCTCTCTCCCTAGGAATCTTAGTGAAGGAGAGGATATCAAAACCACATAGAGTGGAGAGGAGAACGCACCAGAGCTCACAAATGGTGGAAAGATGCAGAGAAAGGGTGAGTTGAATGTGATCATGCCTCATCGCATTCAAATGCTTGGGGAATGACAGGACATATCTCCCCATTAACTCTTCCATAGTAAATGTTTGCAGGGTCGGCCCTTTCCCGCGAGGGAGAGGTCGCTTATCCGAAGGTCGACAGTAATGGCCAGCTCCCATCGTTAATGCTGAATAGATGGGGAGAGACCTACCTCATCTAAGGTGAGGCCAAGCATTGTGCCAGGTGTCTGAGATATGCGTTGTGTCACCCCATCCAGGGTTGCATTAGAACATTTATTAAGTGTATCTTGTAGTTAGGATTTCCTTTCAGTAAGAACGCATTCTGTGTTGGACTGCGTCTTGCCTGCTTCCTGGATTTATTACCTAATTTCCCTTGGTTGGATCACGCATAGGCCCCAACCTTCCACCTGTAATTCGTGCAGACGCATGGGACAAGTATTTGTCTCATGCACTCCCTCTTTTAGGTGAATGCTTCGATGGATTGGTTGTTCATACCCCAGGTCAACTACATCCGCGTTTTTATATTCTGGTAGAGAAATTTTGAAATAGTAAATCGTGAATGGACTGGGGTGGTTTAGGTGGCGTTTTAATCTTTGTAATTGTTCTGAACAATGTGTTTTTCTTTTACCTATAGACTGGCAGTGATTTTTATGGACAATGAACTTTTTAGGGAGAGCGATTTTTTTCTTACTTATACAAATGATATATTTTTACTGATATATTTTTAATCGGTTGATTCCTTGCCTTCCTATATTCTAATTTATGTAATTTTAATTTATTAAAATTTTCTATTTATATTTCTTTTATACCCATCGTGTTGAACGGTTTAAGTAAAATTACAAATTTAGAGTAAGAAAAATTTGTCCCACTTACAGATCGGAGAAACGAAATATGTTTATATTTTAGTTTATGTTTTTGTTGAAAGGTTTGTGTATCTTGTGAATTGATGATGAACAAAATAGCTTGATATTTTCAAGAAACAACTTCCATGTTAGATACCATTAGTTTGCCTTGTAATTGTGTTAATAAAAGGTAACTACCATTTTCTATGTTTGCACATATAATTCTTTTTAGCCGAAGATTGAAAATTAAAGCAAAGGTCCTTCTTAATGTAGTGAAATTGTTTCTAGAGTTAAACTCACAATTTGTATCAAGGTATGGATATGAAAGATTATTTTGATTTATCAAGTAGGAATGAAATTATTATCATGCAACCAATTAAAGAGCTAAAAAAAGGTTTCACCATAAATCCACCATAGATATGCAATATTATGAATAGTTAATATTATGAAATTGATATGAACAGTGAAATTTCTAAAGGTTTTTCTTGCACTCATGCATGGTTAAAACAATTCTATATATATCGGTTTTGTTGGAAAATTTTCATCGTTATTTAATTGAAATTGTATGGTTTTTTAAAGTCTATATGGCAGAATGTTAGTTGGGCATTATTGGAAATATTTTTATTGGAAAAATCAATAAGATGAACTTAAAACTGTATATAGGAATTTTTATGAATTGGGAATGTTGATCACAACTACTTTTCCTTCTTTGAGCATGATCAACCCTTAGTGAAACCTAGTTTAGGATATGGTTATTACCAAGCCTTAGTTCCTATGTATGGATCCCATTTAATTTAATCTTTAAATCATTAAATTTGCTAATGGAAGTTAACGGTGTTTCACCATTAATTTGAGGTGTCACTCCTTCTTGCTTAGCGACTCCATTAATGTTTTTTAAGGAATAATTCCATCATTTTATCTTATCAACATGGTTACAAGTTAATAGGTGGAAGAATCCTACGGTAAATAGAATTGTGCCTCAATTTGGTTATTGCTAGATAGATTGTGTATGTTAGATATCTTTTGTGCACTCATAAATTTAAGGTTAAATAAAGTACTGTCTAAATATTATATTATCTAGTGGTGCGCGAAGAAAGGCCACTGGTGATCAATTGTTGTTTATTCATTTGTATGCCATGCAAATGTTGATTCATTGACTGCCAATTCTCTCTCTCATTGAAGGTTCGTGTTACGTGTGTCTGTTGGTGTTGTTGTGTTTGGTTGATTTGATGTTGTCTTTTATCTTGTAGGCATTGCCTTGCTTGTGTCGGGCGGGATGTAGACACCTCCTTGTTCCTCAAAACAGTCGCTAGCCTTGCGACCTTAAATGATTAAAATCGATGGGAACCTCAGCTTGAGCATTGCTTATGTTTCTTGGAGGTCCTAACCTTGCAGGGTACGATGGGAGGGTAGTCATTTTTATTCTTCGTCTGATAGAATGTCGTATGTTGCTTCCATTTGCATGATGTGCTAGTATGTTAGGTCGTTAAGTTTTTTTTGGGTGATTGCATGTGTTTTGTTTGTCATCGTGTTGTGATGTTAAGTGTATTGTCATTATTACTTTCCTACATAAAAAAAAAATTGCACTTGTTATGCGTCGCATGTTGTGGTAATGACGGGGGTCGTTACATATGGTATTAGAGATAGTTCAACCCACGACTTGGGATCACTACGGCTTCCTTGATTAGATAATTGATTATAATGTCTCTAATTTAATTGATGTGTATTTTTGCAGGTAATCATGGTTATAGGACGTCGCGGAGGCAGACGATGAGGTGTTAGGGGAGGAGGCATGACGCCCCCAGTAGCATCCACGCCTGAGGGGTCTAACCCCAGGGAGACGAACATGTTGTCAGGCAGGAACAGATAGTTATGGGTGATGTGGTTGGGTTGATGAGGTCCTTTCAGTGGATGTCTAAGGCATTGATCAACCGTTTGGATAGAGATGAGGCCAGGCGTCGGCACCCCCTGAGGGTCCACCACGCGCTCCGGTTGGTACTGGTAGCATTCACCAAGAACTCGAGAAGGTCAAGTTTCTTGAGTTCTTTGGTGCCCCAGACGACGCAGGCACCGAGGCATGATTGGAGAATATGGCAATGTGCTTTTCACTTCACGACTATACCTCCAACATGAAGGTCTGCATGGTGGTATTTCAACTGAAGGGGAGTGCTCTTATATGGTGGAAGACACTCATGCCACATTTGAACATGGCCTTCGAAGACATTACATGGGAATTGTTTGAGGAACAGTTTCAGGAGAGGTATTTTTCTGAGGAATTCATTGAGCTTCAGCTCAACGAGTTCAACGCCTTGTGACAGGGTGGTCGTATGGGGCCTGAGTACAAGGCCCACTTTATGGTGTTGCTTTGGTATGATCTTCACATGAATACTAATAAACTTAAGGTCAACAAGTTCATGTTCAGCCTTAATGTCAACATCCGTTCAAAAGTGAGGATTATGATGCCTCAAAAGTTTCACGATGTTGTTCAGAAGGCCCTCATAGCAAAGGATGAGCTTATCAGCGGGGGTCAGAGCACGAATCCTATGAGACCAACAAGGCAGGTGCCATCTGGTGTGCAATAGCATTAGACACCAGCTAGACATTCGTCAAGATATCATGGCTTCTAGAGAGGATCCACTTTCACTACACCTCAGCAATGAGCGCCTCAGTAGCAGACTCCTTACCGAGGACCACAGCACCAGCAGCAGACGTTTAGGCCTGTTCAGCAAAATAGACCAGGGTTCCAGGCTGGTGGACCATTAGCTTCTACTTTGGGTACCAGGAGTACTAGACTAAAGAAAGGGTGTTGGACATGTGGGGAGCCACACTACCAACGTGACTTCCTAGTGGAGAGGACTAGAGAATCTAGATCAGTCGGACCCACTACCGTGGGAGATTTGGACAAGGCCCATCGGATTCATGCAGTGGTGAATAATTGCCAGGAAGAGCACCAGTTGATTGTGCTTGAGACGTCAGGTACCGTCGCTGACCAGACCCTTAGTATTTTGATAGATCCAGGTGCTACCGAGAGTTTTATTTCTGGTGCAGTGCTAAAAAGAATTAAGGTAAAGGCAGTCAAACAGGAAAAGTTTAGCTTTGTAGAAATGGCTTCGGGAGCCAAACAGAAGGTTGGTGGGAAGGTTATAGGTTGTAGCCTTATTCTGGGAGACTTCGTCACTAGAGACAACTTGTACATCACAACCTTAGGGTCTTCTGACATCATGATCGGTATGGAATGGTTGGAATAACATGATGTGATACTCGACTGTAAGACGAAACAGTTGAGCTTGGTCGATGATAAGGGATAGAGACACATGATTGTGGGTCGAAACCAGGGAGTCTCCCTGAGTTTCATCTCTTCCTTATAGCTATGGAAGAGCATGCACAAGGGAAGTAAGCTTTATGTGATCCTTGTGTTAAACGAGAAGGGACTAGCGGAATGTCTAGAACACCTTCTGGTGGTGCGAGAGTTTGCAGATGTCTTCCCTGAGGAGCTACCTGGGATGTCTCTAGAGAGGGAATTGGAATTTACCATCGACCTAAAACATGGAACTGAATCAATAGAAAGAACGCCTTATCAGATGTCGACCCTGGAGTTACAGGAGTTGAGAATGCAACTGAAGGAGTTGTTGGACCTAAGACTTATACGTCCGAGTGTGTCACTGTGGGGTGTGCCTATTATTTTCATATGGAAGAAGGATGGGTCGTGGAGACTCTGCATTGACTACCATCAATTGAGCGAGGAAACGATCAAGAATCAGTATCCATTGTCAAGTATTGATGATCTATTTGATCAGATGAAAGGCACGATGATGTTTTCAAAAATCGACTTGAGATGAGGGTATCACCAGTTTCGGACAAGGAGGATGACATCCCTAAGACCGCTTTTAAGATGATGTTTGGACATTATGAGTTTATTGTTTTACCATTTGGACTAAAGAACACCCCAGGGGTATTTATGGGTTTGATGAATGAGGTGTTACATGAATACTTGGACAAGTTCATCCAAGTATTCATTGGTGATATCTTTATTTAAATTAGGACGATGGAGGAGCATGACAAGCACTTGCGCATGGTACTACAATGTCTACAAGAGAACAAATTGTATGGGAAGTTGTCCAAATGCTTGTTTTATCAATCGAAGATTCATTACTTAGGGCATGTCATCTCCGGCGAAGGTATCTTTGTGGATCCAACAAAGGTCGAGGCTATTATGGAATGGCCTGCGTCGAAGAATGTCCCAGAAGTGTGTAGAAGTGTGTAGCTTCATGGGTTTAGTGGGATACTATCGATGTTTCATCAAGGGTTTTTTGAATATAGAAAATTCGATCACGGAATTGCAGAAGAAGAACAAGAAGTTTATTTGGACCGAGAAATGCGCAGAGGCATTTAGGAGGCTCAAGGAGTTGTTGACAACATCACCAATACTAAAGGTCCCTGACATGGACGTGGACTTCTTGGTATTCTCTAACACATCCAAAGAAGGCTTAGGCGAAGTCTTGATGCAAGACGGTCAAGTGATTGCTTACATCTCAATAAAATTGAGAAGGCATGAGGAGAACTATGCAACGAATGATTTGGAGTTGTTAGCCATTGTTTATGCCTTGAGAGTTCGGAGACACTACCTTAGTGGATGAAAATTTGAACTAAAAAGGGACCATTTTTATCTACAACACATCTTTGCGCAAAGCGACTTGAACGTGCGACAACGACGTTGGTCAGAATTGTTTATCAAGTACGATTTTGAGATTACTTACATAAAAATAACAGTGAACAGAGTGGCGGATGCATTGATTTAGAGATCACGCATATTTTCAGTGATGCCTCTTCAGATGAATCTACATGAAAATATCATAAATTTACAGTGCGACGATGACTGGTACAAAGAGGTCGAGGATTTTATCAGACAAAACACAATGATGGTACCAAAATTAGAGGGATTTACTGTGGACAATGATAGACTATTGAGATTTAAAATTTGAATTTACATACCACCCAACAACGAGTTGAGGAGTTTGATCCTAAACGCGGCTCATAGAGAAGTGTACATGGTTCATCCTAGAGTCAGGAAGATGAGAGAATACCTTAAACCCTTATTCTTCTGGAAAGGAATGAAGGAAGACATAGTCAACTACGTGGCAAGATGTCTAGAATGTCAGTAGGTGAAGGATGAACATAGACATCTGGCATGATTACTACAGCCACACGCTATTTCGGAATCAAAATGGGAGGTCATTTCGATGGATTTCATTGTTGGACTGCCACTAATGACAAGGAGACACGACTCGATTTTTTTGGTAGTCGACACTCTAACGAAGAGTTCATTTTATTCCTGTGTGTATGACGTATCAGGCACCTGAATTAGCTATAGTTTTAATCAGTGAGATTGTGAGGATGCATGGCATGCCTAAGAGGATTATATCCGATAGAGGATCGGTGTTTACAGGATGATTTTGGACTAGTTTCCAAGAGGCCTTGTGAACCCAACTTAACTTTAGTACCGAGTATCACTCAAAAAAAGATGGGAAGACCGAGCGAACGAACCAAATATTGGAGGATATTTTGCGTATGTACGTGATGGACCAACAAAAGAATTGGGAAGAATTATTTCCACTGGTATAATTTGCATATAACAACAGTTATCAAAGCACCATTAAGATGGCGTCTTTCGAGTTTCTTTACAGGCAACTGTTTCGAATGCCTTTGAGTTGGGATCAAATTGAGGATATGGTCCTGGTGGGACCTGAAGCAATCCAAGAAATGGAAGACCATATGAAAACCATAAGACAAAGGATAAAGGAAGCACAGGATTGGTATAATAGTTATGTCGATGTGTGTCATGTCGATTGTAGTTATGAAGTTAGCGATTGAGTCTTCTTGTGGGTGAAACCGCATAAGAGTTCAATCAAGTTTGTAAAGGGTGCTAAAATATATCCTAGTTTCGTGGGAACCTTCAATATTGTGGAAAGGAAGGGGCCCGTGTCCTATCGACTAGCCTTTCCTGATTTTTTGAGGCGTATGCACGATTTTTTTCACGTATCGGTTTTGAGACATTATGTTAGTGATCCTACACATGTTATTGACATGAGTTCCTTCCAGGTATTAGACGAGGGTGCGCTCATGGTAGAGCCAATATGAATCCTGGACCATCACATTCAACATCTATGGTGTCGAACAATAGATTAGGTCAAGGTCCAATGGGAAAACTATAGTCTGCACTCGGCGACCTGGGAGGAAAAATATGATATGCATCAACAGTTTCCATTTTTGTTTGGCAGCTATACCTATGATATTCTGATACACTTTATTTCAGCACTTACATACACTGAAACTTAGGGATGAAGTTTAAAACAAGAGGGGGTGTATGTAACATCCTGCTCTTGTGCACACTGAGTGAACTTATTCTTTGAGGACACTTGTGTGCAAGTGATCCGGGTCATTATACTATTGGTTGTTTTGATTATGATTATGAGATATTGTGGATTTGATGATATTTTTTTTTGTTGTATTTACATAGACAGGTGATATTTACTGGGTTCTCCTGAGTGCAGGACTCTGGATGTTGAGGATGCCAAGGCATCAATGAAACCCCTTGAATGTTGTTGATGTGACGTATGTACATATGATTAGATATTATGATGTTGATTTTTATTGTTGACATGATTCATTGATGGATGTAGGATGACAATAGCTTGCTGACTAGACTCACATATGGAGTAAAGGGGTCACGCACGAAAACTAGAGACATTGATGGAGAGGTGTGGCAGCATCCCTGCCATAGCCTACTAGCACTCCCACCATGGCTCAAACTGTAGGTTAATGATTACCTAGTTCAAGAAGACCCCCAATGTTGTGAGGGAAGAATGTGACAGTCGCTCACGATGATTCTAAGGGGTGCGCAATAAGGCAGGGTCCTTATTCCTTAGAGGCCCTTAGTCTCCCACAAGATCACATGACGGAGTATTGACTCCAGGGGTTTGACATCTACCAAATTTAGTCAAGAGGGGAGTGGCACCCTTGGAGCATGTAGTGTGCCTTGAAGGGCACGTCACGCAAATAAAATGGAAAGAGGCGAGTGGCATCCTTGGAGCACATAGTGTGCCCTAAAGGGCACATCGTGATTTTAACTGGTAAGTTAATAGACATAGTGCCTAGAAAACTATGCCTCCTTAGGAACTGGTCGGCCTTAAAAATGAATCATGTGATGAGTAAGTTTAATAGCAAATGTTCCCTTAAAAATTGTCACCCAACCTACTGAAATTAAAACCTAGGTCTAAGTAGAACATGTGGACAAAGAAAAACTAAATAGACATGTAACAAGAAAGGGGGGGTAATAAATTCAAACTTTAATTATTAAAGTAAAAATTATAATGGAGGATTAAATTTATTAAAAGGGTAAATGGTTGTTTTGTCTACACTCACTAAATTTGATTTTCAGTTAAAAAGAAAAAGGGGGGGAAATTAAAATAAAGGGAAACTTAAAGAAAAAGGGGAATGTCCAAGTTAGTAAGGAATCTATCCTTTGGAACTTTCTATTTATGAAATAAACTAGCTTTTGAGTATGGTATAAGTCATTTAATATTTGTAAGGGAATATTGGGACACCGAGGAGCGTTTTTAGGAATGCTTTTAGGTAGGTGAGGAAAATAGGAAAATTTAATTAATAAATAAAATTGATTTTCTGGTGCAACTAGGGGATCGGGTGACATGTGTACGAGGGAGGTTTTTCAAAATTAATTAAATGAAAAAGGAACCTAATGAGGGTTTTGGGAAACTAATGACTAAGAAAACTCTATAAAAAGGATGGCAGAGGAGGAGTATGGATCACATCTGGCTTGTGTAACGTTACATTGCCGAAATTTCATCTTGACTGAACTTTCTCTTATGGGAGTTGGGATACCCATCTTGGGTAACGAGTGGTAGCTCAACCTTGCGAGAAAAGTTGGGTGCTAGCATTCTCTGGTATTTTATGTGTGGCCCCTTTGCAACTTGGGGGGCTCAAGGGGAAAAAGAGTACCCCTAGCATTGGCTGGGAGGTACCGGTGAGGTCTCATCGGTCAACAGGTGGGATCTAGATGGAGCGAACACGTGGGACAACATCTACGGGATCATCACCTTCAGATTCGGTACGCATATTTAAATTTTGTTATATTTCAGTGAAAATTTTCATGTGTATGATATTATTTCCAGTTGTCGCTAATTTATCTATTCATAGTACTGCTTTAAATGTAATATTGTTCAGTTTCAATTCCTATTGCGGTTTTAGGATGTTGGTTGTAGTCGAGATGGGGTCTTAACACTCGTTTTTCTTAGTAACCCCTCCCTTCAGTAACGATTTACAGTAATTTTGTTGAGCGATAGTTGCACCTGTCTGATTCCTGCCTTCGTTTTTAATCCTTTCTCGATCTACGTTTTTTTTATATATATTTTTTCGTGTGAATCAATGTCGAGACTGTGAAGCATTTCCGTTCCTGGAGGTTGTCTCCTTTTTCTCACCCTTTTAGTAATTATTTTGTTCCCACGACATTACTCTACTCCAAATCTCAAAACACTTTGTTTACTAGACGTGACAATTTAAAAAAAATACAGCCTAGGGACGGATCGGTTCGGCCAAGCCTAGGCGTGGTTGTTTGTCCAAAAGCGCTCTTTCACATTGTTATAGAAACAGTGCAAGATTCCCAGATAAGGAGATAGTTTCTCTAACAATGATCTAGACATAGAGTATAGGAGGGTTGTCGCGAAATCGCCCAACTGGTTGGGAGTAACCAACAAATCCTAATGACTCTATGCCAACCCAACCGTTGTCTAATCTGCTCACACCTTAAAAGGGTATCCCTTCATTGTGCTCTTGTGTACACAGAAGGTACAGTTGGTATTCACATTTAATAATGACTAAGGCTTGATTTGGTCAGAATAGAAAATCTGAAATAATTCAGATTCCAAGACAATCCTGGCACCAGATAAAAACAAATCGCTTTGATTGTCAGTATAATCACTTCCTCTGAGTTCATTGGTTAAGTGAGTATTACAGTACAGGATCTGAGACCTACGGATGTTAGATCCCAACCACTGTCTTTTGTTGTGTTCTTATTGCGCGAACGTTTTCTCCAAGGTGTGAGCAAGTTATCCCGAGAACCACAGTTGAATGTCCAATTATAGAATTTATATTCTGCGTTGGAACATTTATTAAGCATATATTGTAGTTAGGATTTCCTTTGAGTAAGAATGCGTTATGTGTTGAACTGTGTCTTGATTTCTTCCTGGAGTTATTACCTAATTTCCCTTGGCCAAATCGTGCACGGGCCCCAACCTTCCACCTGTAATTCATGCAGATGCATGGGGCAAGTATTTGGCTTATGTGCTCCCTCTTTTAGGTGAATGCTTCGACGGATTGTTTGTTTATACCCCAGGTCAACTAATTCCACATATTTCTATTCTGGCAGAGAAATTTTGAAATAGTAAATCATGAATGGCCTTGGGCGATTTAGGTGGAGTTTTACTCTCTGTAACTGTTCTAAATAGTGTGGTTTTTTTTTACCTATAGACTGGCAGTGATTTTTATGGACAACGATTTTTTCTTATCTATAAAAATGATATATTTTTACTGATATATTTTTAATTGGTTGATTCCTTGCCTGCCTATATTCTAATTTATGTAATTTTAATTTATTAAACTTTTCGATTTATCTTGCTTTTATACCCGTTGTGTTGAACGATTTAAGTAAAATGACAAATCTAGAGTAATAAAAAGTTGTCCCACTTATAGATCGAAGAAACGAAATCTGTTTATATTTTAGTTTATGTTTTTGTTGAAAGGTTTAGTATCTTGTGAAGTGATGACTAGCAAAATACCTTGATATTTTCAAGTAACAACTTCCATGTTAGATATCATTAGCTAGCCTTGTAATTGTGCTAATAAAAGGTAACTACCATTTTCTGTGTTTGCACATATAATTCTTTTTAGCCGAAGATTGAAAATTAAAGCAAAGGTCCTTCTTAATGTAGTGAAATTGTTTCTAGAGTTAAACTCACAATTTGTATCAAGGTATGGATATGCAAGATTATTTTGATTTATCAAGTAGGAATGAGATTATTACCATGCAACCAATTAAAGAGATAAAAAAAGGTTTCACCATAAATCCACCATAGATATGCAATATTATGAATAGTTAATATTATGAAATCAATATGAACAGTTAAATTTCTAAAGGTTTTTCTTGCACTCATGCATGGTTAAAACAATTTTATATATATCGGTTTTGTTGGAATTTTTTCATCATTATTTAATTGAAATTGTATGGTTGTTTAAATTCTATATGGCAAAAAGTTAGTTGGGAATTATTGGTAATATTGTTATTGGAAAAATCAATAAGAGTGAACTTAAAACTGTATATAGGGATTTTTATGAATTGGGAATGTTGATCACAACTAATTTTCCTTCTTTGAGCATGATCGACCCTCAGTGAAACCTAATTTAGGATATGGTTATTACCAAGACTTATTTCCTATGTATGGATCCCATTTAATTTAATCTTTAAATCATTAAATTTGTTAATGAAAGTTAACGATATTTCACCATTAATTTGAGGTGTCACTCCTTTCTTAGTGAATCCATTAATGTTTTTGAAGGAATAATTCCATCATTTTTATCTTATCAACATGGTTACAAGTTAATAGGTGGAAGAATCCTATGGTAAATAGAATTGTTCCTCAAGTTGGTTATTGCTAGATAGATTGTGTATGTTAGATATCTTTTGCGCACTTGTAAATTTAAGGTTAAATAAAGTATTGTCTAAATATTAGATTATCTAGTGGTGCACAACGAAAGGCCACTAGTATCAGTTGTTGTTTATTTATTTGTACTCCATGAAAATGTTGATTCATTGACTACCAATTCTTGCTCGCATTGAAGGTTTGTGTTACGTGTGTCGGTTGGTGTTGTTGTGTTTGGTTGATTTGATGTTGTCTTTTAGCTTGTAGGCACCGTCTTGCTTGTACCGGGTGGGATGTAGACACCTCCTTGTTCCTCATAACAATTGCCAACCTTGAGACCTTAAATGGTCAAAATCGATGGGAACCTGGGCTTGAGCATTTATTATGTGTCCTGGAGGTCCTAACCTTGCAGGGTACGACAGGCGGGTAGTTGTTTTTATTCTTCATCTAATAGAATGTTGTATGTTTCTTCCAATTGCATGATGTGCTAGTGTGTTAGGCCATTAAGTTATTGTTGTGTGATTGCATGTGTTGTTTATGTCATCATGTTGCGATGTTAAGTGTATTGTTGTTATTAATTTCCTATATATAAAAAAAAATTGCACTTGTTATGCATCACATGTTGTGGTAATGACGGGGGTCGTTACATGCGACAGTAGGAGATATTGTCAAGGCCCATAGGATTCATACAGTGGTGAACAAACACCATGTCAAGCATCAATATACAGTTCTTGAGATGTTAGGTATGATAACATATTAATAGTTTAGTATTTTGATAGATCGAGGAGCTACTGAGAGTTTTATATCTAGGTTTTTGCTCAAAAGAATTAAGGTGAAGGCGGTCGAATAAGATGAGTTTAGATATGTAGAACTGGCATCTGGAGCCAAGCAAAAATTTGGAGGAAAGGTTAAAGATTGTAAAATTGATTTGGGTGAATTCGTCACTTGTGTAAACCTTTTTGTCACAACCTTTGGGATCATATGACATTGTGATTGGAATGGACTGGTTAAAATCACACGATGAAATACTTAAATGTAAGATGGAAAAAACAAGGAAAAAATAGAGTAATTGTAGGGAAAAACCAAGGAGTATCGCTAAGATTTATTACTTCCCTAAAATTGAAGAAAAATATGTGCAAGGGATGTAAGTTGTATGCCATATTATATCTTAACGAAAAGGGTGACGCTGAAATATTGGAAGACTTTTCAGTAGTATCAGATTTTTCTAATGTTTTTCCTGAGGAACTACCAAGTTTATCGCCGAAAAGATAATTGGAATTTACTATAGATTTAAAACTTGGAACAGAACCAATTGCAAGAATGCCATATCGAATGTCGACACCTAAATTGAAAGAGTTAAAAATGCAATTGAAGGAGTTATTATATTTGGGACTTATTCTTCCAAGTGTATCATCATGGGGTGCACCAATATTTTTTGTAAGAAATAAGGACGGATCGTGGAGGCTTTACATTGACTATCGACAATTAAACAAAGCCACAATCAAGAATCAATACCTGTTACTATGAATTGATGACTTATTTGATCAAATGAAGGGAGCGATAGTGTTTTCAAAGATTGATTTGAGATCGAGATATCATCAATTGTGAATCAAATAGGAAGACATTCCTAAAGCAGCGTTTAAGACAAGATTTGGACATTACAAATTTATTGTATTACTATTTGGTTTGACAAAAGTCCTTGGTGTATTCATGGTTTTAATGAATGGGGTATTATGCGAATACTTGGACAAGTTAGTATAGGTATTTATTGACGACAGATTAATTTACTCTTGGACAAAAGAGGAGCATGACGAACATTTGAGATTAGTTTTGCAGTATTTAAGAGAAAACAAGTTGTACGGAAAGTTGTTGAAGTGTTCTTTCTATCAGGCGAAGATTCACTATTTGGGACACATTATCTCTGGAGAAGGTATCGTTTTGGATCCAACAAAGGTAGAGGCTATTATGGAATGGCCAACACCGACAAACGTGAAAGAAGTATGCATTTTTATGGGATTAGAAAGTTACTATCAATGCTTTGTTGAAGGATTTTCAAAAATAGAAAACCCAATTACAGAATTGCAAAAGAAGAATAAGAAATCTGTATGGTTAGATAAATGCATTGAATCATTTCAGAAGATTAAAGAATTATTAACAACAACACCGATACTGAAAGTATCCGACATGGAAAAGGAATTCTTAGTATGCACTGACACATCCAAAGAAGGACTAGGTGGAGTATTAATGCAAGAAGGTTGAGTTATCGCATATATTTCAAGGAAACTAAGAAGGAATGAAGAGAATTACACAAGTCACGATTTATAATTATTAGCAATTTTTTATGCCTTACGCGTTTGGGGGAACTATCTTATTGGATGAAAATTTGAGTTGAAAAATGATCACAGTGGATTGCAACACATTTTTACTCCAAGTGATTTGAACTCACGGCAACAACGTTGGTCAGAACTTTTAAGTGAGTATGATTTTGAGATCACGTACATTAAGGGAACAATTAATAGAGTAGCATATGCATTGAGTCGGAGACCTCACATTTTCTCAGTAATACCCCTAAAGACAAATCTTCGAGAAAATATTTTAACATTACAGATTGATAACTATTGGTATAAGGAAGTAAAAAACAATATCAGACAAGATACCAGGATGATAACGAAATATGAGGGTTATACCTTTAATAGTGATGGACTACTAAGATATAATGGCAAAATTTATGTACCACAAAATAACGAGATGAGAAACCTGATCTTGAACGAGGCTCATCGAGAAGTGTATATGGCTCATCCTGGAGCCACGAAAATGAAAACAGATCTTAAACCATTATTATTTTGGAAAGGAATGAAAACTAATATAGTTAATTATTTGAT
The DNA here is from genome assembly GCA_009831015.1 of Picea engelmannii. Taxonomy (NCBI): domain Eukaryota; kingdom Viridiplantae; phylum Streptophyta; class Pinopsida; order Pinales; family Pinaceae; genus Picea; species Picea engelmannii. Next base: position 155,236 of record ML793839.1, read on the forward strand.
GAGATGTCTTGAATGTCAGCAAGTGAAGGTTGAACATAGACACCTAGCGGGATTATTACAACCACATGTGATTCCTGAATCAAAATGGGAAGTCATATAGATTTATTTTATTGTTGGATTGCCATTGACGAAAAGGAGACATGATTATATTTTTCTATTTGTCGACGCTTTGGCGAATAATGCACATTGTATTCCAATTTGTACGATCTATAAAGCACCTGACATAGATAGAATTTTTGTGAATGAAATTGTAATATTGCATGGTGTACCAAGGAAGATAATATCTTATCAAGGATCAATATTCACTGGACATTTTTGGACTAGTTTCCAAGAGACTTTGGGAACACAATTAAATTTTAGTACAACATATCACCCCAAAATAGATGGACAAACTGAAAGAATGAATCAAACTCTAGAAGATATTATTTGAATGTATGTGATGGATAAACATAAATGATAGGAATAATTTTTACCATTGGTAGAATTTGCATACAACAACAATTATTAGAGTTCGATAAAAATGGCACCTTTTGAGATTTTATATGGACGACCGTGCCAGACACCTTTGAGTTAGTATCAACTAGAGGATAGGGTCCTGGTGGGACCAGAAGTGATTCAGGAAATGGAAGATCAGATGCAATCCATAAGGAAAAGGATTAATGAAGCACAAGACTGAAAAAAGAGTTATTCATATGCACATCATATAGACTGTAATTATGAGGTTGGTGATAAAGTGTTCTTGCGGGTGAAGCCGCATAAGAGTTCGATTGAGTTTGGAAAGGGTTATAAACTCTCTCCAAGGTTTGTGGGACCTTTCGAGGTTGTTGAAAAGAAAGGACCTATGGCTTACCGACTAGCCTTACCTGATTCTTTGAGGCGTATGCACGATGTGTTTCATGTTTCATTTTTACATCATTATATTTTAGATCTGTCACATGTTATTGACTTGAGTTCATTTCAGGTATTGGATGAGGGTGCTCTCATAGTGAAACTAATCCACATATTATACCATCGCACTCAACAACTACGACATCGATTGGTCAATCAGTTCAAGGTCCATTGGGACAGTTATAGTCCACATTCTACTACTTGGGAGGGTGCATATGATATCCTTCAACAATTTCCTTATTTATTTTGATAGTTTGATATATATATTAGTAGTACCTATATTTATTTCTTTTATTCTTAGATTGTACAAACTTTTGGATGAAGTTTAAAACAAGAGGGAGTGTATGAAACATACAGTTCCACTAATCACATTTCATACCACTAACTTATTCTTTGAGGAGACTTGCAAGCAAGTGATCTGGTTAAAACATGGTACATTGTGATTATATGTTTTGGTTTATGGGTTTATGCTATGATTGAGTATTGGAATTTGATATGTTATTAATATTGATGTATAGCATTGAAAAGTATTATGATGAGTTTCATGAGTATGCAGGAAACGTGACATGATGAGGATGTTGATGGCATCGACAGACTTCCTTGGACTATGGATTGAGCCAGGGAGTGGACTATTGACTTTGATTATGAGTACTTGTTTTATTATGCATGTGTTATGATGATGATTTCAGTTATGGATTTCATGTATATGAGTTATTAATATGATCTTTGTCAGTGGATGCAGGCATGGTGACACTTGCTAATATGACTCACATATGGAGTAAAGGGGTCATACACAGTTATCATATGGATGAGGGAGAGGTGTGGCATTGTCCCTGTCATAGCCTACTATCACTCTCATCGTGATATGAATTGAAGGTTAACGGTTATATTGTTCCGATCAGAGGTTCATGATGTTGTGAGGGTATACTAAGACAGTCACTCACGAGGATTTCTAAGGGGCGCGCAATAAGGTGGATTCCTTATTCCTCAGTAATTCCTCAGTCTCACACAAGGTAGACAAGTGGAGTATTGACTCCAAACGTTTGAAAAACTTCCAAACTAAGTCAAATGGTGAGAGGAACCCTCAGAGCACGAAGGTGCGACTTGAAGGGCACATCGAATGAATAAATTTTAAGTTATTAAAAATCTATAATACCTTGGAGAATAAAACAACTACTTAGAACTGATAGAAAAGAGAATATAAATTTATACAGATTTATAAACTGAAAACACAATAAAACCTAAGTATAATCGCTTTGCCTATTACAATTTATATAAATGGGTCTAAGGGAGTTAGGATAAATAAAATCTAGAGAGGGGAGAATAAAAATTAAGACATGTGCACAATGTGTGCATGAAACTAATAAAAAAAAAATTTAATTAGAAGAAATCATTTCATGAGAGAATGGGTTGTCAACATAGAGTTAGAATCATAAGTCAATCTAGACTCTAAATCCTAACTAAGAGAAGAATCATAATCAAACTCCAACTGTAAATTAGTTAGGAGACACAATAAAGGAGAAATTGCGGAACTAAGGGACAACTAGGAGAAAATATAGAAACCAATTATGGGTGTGCAGGAAAATGCATAATTATTTTTATTAAAAAGAAATTAAACATGTGCAAATTGGGGAAAGTGTGACATATGTTGGGGGTGAATAATCTCTAATTAAATTATTAAAAATTATTTAATTGTGCATGAGATGACAAGTGTCAAGGTGAATTTTCTTATAAAAAGAATGGAGAGGTAGGAGGAAGGTACCCTATTGTTGTATGATTGAAATGTTGTCAAAATTTCTATTGATTGGTTTACTTGTGTGAGTTGGACTACAGACTTACGTTGCTAATATTGTTGAATTATTAGGAATTGGTATCGTACCAATACTTAAATATTTCTATTTTTGGGGGAGCCTCTTCGTATATTAACAGATGAAATTTTAGAGCGCATTAGAGTTCAATAAAAAATATTAGACGACTTTCCTTTATAATGTGTATTTTATATATTAGAAATTTAGAGACTTTCTCTATTTTCCTCACTAACGAGAGTGAAACTTTATGGCGAATCGTATTCCACATTTAGGTTGGAATTGATGGGAGCACAGGTGTCTTGATCCTCGTTTATGCCAATATGGGTTTTAACACCAATTTCTCATGCCTCTAAACCTTACTACAACGTGTTCGGAAAAGCTACTTCTTTTAGAACAATTTATAATTATGAATCCATGTTAACCAAGACCGTTTCGATGGAAATCCCTTTGGAGAAAACATTTTGTAACTCTTATTAGATAGTATCTGTTATTCTAATAGAAAACATAAACATAATCCTATTGTTACTCGAGTACATGTAGGGTATAGTTATGCTTGTCACAAAAATTTTATCCTTACAATTACACATCGGTTTCCACCATTAAAATGGATTTTATTTAGAATTACAATTACATGTTTTTCGTTGAATGAAACATACCATTTCCTTGGGTATCTATGTTCGCTACACTCTCTTCAAGTAGTGAATAGTGAGGAATTCTATCCATCTTTAGGTGACCTCTTTCGGGATCATAGTTTTTCCTCAATGAACGTATTTGTTGATCTTCCTCTAAAACTAGATCTACGTCTAACGTAGATTCATATAGAATACGTGTTAGTAGAAAATCCGTTGAATTTGGTGTAAGGAATAACGCTTTTTGTTGTTATTGACTTTTGGTGATAATCGATGTCGGTTGTAAAATGTAGAGTATTTAATTTTTACTACATTGATTTTATGTCGAATCTTCAACACCAATCCTTGATCGATTGAGTTGTCCCTCCAAATCTAGATTAACTGTTGACACCACGATCAATATTACTCTACAAAGGTATTCGTTTTATGTACCAACACGATGTATTGTAAAATGGTCGAGTTATCTTATGATAGCTCATGTCTTCACCTCGGTTTGGATTCTATGATTATGGTCCCCAAATCTAGATCTTAATTCTTAATGGAAATAACAACGAGCGTGAATGTAAATTAATGACCTAAAGAAATTCAAATTTGTATTGCAGGTAAACAGTATGTGATTGACATCAACTTAGTGTAGTTCACCAAAATTTTATAGTCCAAGAAAATGGAAGGGTGCGTCTCTTTGCAGTTTAAATTTTTTTTTATGCTTACAACTATCTGGATACTCTGTGACATACGACACATGGACATTTAATTAAACGACAATGGTAATAATTATGAATGCAATAAGACCTAAAGTTAAACTCATCTTAGATGTTGATATTATAACATCCTTAAGCTTCTTCCTTATGCTAACATATATATTCTTACCTTCCAGTGATAATATCTTCAAGAATATCCTTGATAGGAAGAATTGGTATTCGATGCAAGTGTTGAATTAAATTAATAAGTGATAATTACTAATGTCAATAATGATTCCTTTTATTTGATTTAAAAATAATAATAATAATAAAAGC
>ML793839.1:161448-186332 GCA_009831015.1 Picea engelmannii
CGATGATGTAGGAATTGAAAAAACATTTACATCAAAAGGAATCTACCCAGGATTAATGTAGTTTTAAAATAAATGGAAAAAATGGAATCATAGTTGCATTTACTAGCAACATCACCTGTAGTGCAAATGACATCATAGAACATTTAATTTTCCATTTTCCATATAGAAAATCAAACATGATTCCACGAAATTCAAACAAAAATTTAGGTATCTTGGCTAACAATTATGGACAAATATGCCTTCTACTTATGCAATTGGTGGCCTTGGAAAGCCCATTTTGAAAAAATGCACAATATTGATGTTGGATTTGGTTAGTACATTGGAATTAGATACCTTCAAATCTAATGAATGATTGCCATCAAAGTTCCAAGTAGATGAAATGAGAGTACTAGGAGCTATGATATCCACTTTTAGTACATTTGGTGCATCTAAAATTTTTTTACAGATTGGGAATAAGGTCACCTTGGATAAAAACCTAAAACCCCAAATTGTATTTAGAATAGTAAGATGTCAATATTATACAAGCTTGGTTGAGTTCCTCTTAATGAATGGTTGTTGTAATTATGAGTGAAGCCAAGGAAAATGAGGATGTTGTTCCATTGGATAGAATAGAGCATAGGAAGTATGAATTCATTGTATTGTAGTGCACGGGAAGTTTCAATACATTGAATTTCAATGCTCATACCATAAACTTGAATTGATTATGGAATTGGGTACACCAAGGAACTAAATGAAATAGAACAATCAATGAGATTATAGGCTTAATGTGAATAATTTACAAAAATATAACACAAAATCAAGGTAATTTACAAGAATAAAAGAACTTCCAAACTTGAATATTCCTATTGAGAGGATACCAAGTAACATGCATACTTTCATGAAACTTGGGAATAAGTATTTTTAGGTGCCTTGGAAGTAGTAATGGAGCGTTTATCCCTTTATTTTATTATCCTCTTGGTTTTTATATCTTCCTACAAACATGAAGGAATACTTGAATGAAACCTTATATGGTAATGAAACGTGATAAAATATGCCATGTGTAGTCAAAAATGGGAAGGGTGGGTAGTACTAATAGAAAATGAGTTATATTTATTTTCCATACCTTTGGATTAATGAAGAAACCATTCAAACCAAATTATGTTGTGTGGTGAGGCTGTTATTTTGATATTAGAGATGGAAAGCTCAAAATGAAAACTAAGTCCAAACCTTTACATTCTAAAATATGAGGTAATGTTATCCAGAATGGATCATTATATTATTTTTCATCTATCTCTATGCTTTCAAAGTGAAAAAATTGGAGGAATCAACTTGCACGGTCATTTGAGTGGTAGGTCCCAGTTTGGAAAATTGGGGTTTGCAACCTTCCGGAGCCATTTTTAGTGATTTTTGGGATTCTAGCTTCCAAAAATCCCACCCACCCCCTTGGAAGTGTTCTAAACTCTAATACCTTTCCAACAGTGTAGACTGTGCATCACTCGGAGTTTGTATGCAAAACCTATGCCTCTTGCAAATTGACCTATCATGTTGACCACCATGGTATGAGAGAATGCCACGTCATCCCCCATTACTCATGCATATAGGGCTAGCCACATGAAAAATTTCAATAATATTCTAGAAAGTTCAAAACCCTACCATAATTGAGTTTTGAGGAAGTCAAAAACCTACCCATGGATGGCTATAGAACTATGCTAAATACTAGGCCACTAGGAGGAAAAGGGGTTTTATTCTATGTATTGTATTGTGTTCCATAGCAAAGAAGAACAACTGGGAGTGGGAAATTAGAGAGAATAGCATAGGGGGGTAATGTTTTGTAGTTTCCTAACAAGCCACATGTCACAGGTAACTCCATAGAGAGTGCCTTCTCCTTTGTACTTGGATTATTTCCATACCAAATAAAAGAGAGCAGAGCAACCTCACCTTCTAGTTAGGTTTTCTCCTGTAAGGGTTTCCGAGAGCAAATATCTATGTTTTCTTGTAGATGGTGTGTGATTTTTTTTATCGTTCTATGTTTTCCACATTTTATCTATTTCATGCATAAGCAACAAATCGGTAACTAAATGTTTTGGAATCTAAAGGAATTTAACCTTCATAATGTAGATTTCAGTTTTATTTATTATATATGTTGTGACAAACTCTTCTAGTGGAATATCAACGACAGTTTACAAATCACAATGTCTACTCAAAACTATAAATACAATAGTTTACACTATAAGGAGAACACCTTGTAGTGGAGGTTTTTATGGAACCTCCCTGAAAAACTTATCCCTTCTTTGTTTATAGAAAAGGTTGTTAGTGGAGGCAGGTGAGTGGAGGTGTTTTTAGCAGTGTGCATGTAAGGTAAAAACACTCCAGTGCACACACAATGCAAATGCCCTAGTGCTTCAAACTTAAGATGCATTAATATCCATTATAATCAAAAAAATATAGCGGAGTCAGGCATCTGAAGGTTTTAGCGAAAGTTTTTTTATCCAATGTTTTTGTTGTATTATGGTGCATCGGTGCTTACATAAACATAATGCCCCAATGTTTAAACAATAATATGCACCATTATATGCTATACATAGAAAAAGTACAAAACAACACTACACTCTAAATGTGACACCCCAATGCGTACAATTGTTAGATGCACCAAATAACGGTAAAATAAAAATAAAAAAAACTTACCATACCAATTTTCATTGTTACACCTTATTTTGTACTTCCAACCTCTCCAACAAGCACTATTGCTCACTCTCCTTCCAAGATCACCATGTTTGCAGTTCTCTGCAGTCAGTTTCATATCTCCACCGATAGATTCCACACATTTCCAAATTTTGGAAAATACTAAAACATTTCATTTCTTCTCTATGATGCAACCATGCATAGTTGGGAGAAAAGACACTAGGTAAATTGTTTACTACCTTGTTATTTGCATTTTCATTGCATAAAAATTTGAAAGTGGATTGAAATTTAGTATTTTTTAGATTTTTTTTTATTTTCCACATTCTGCGTTTAAACAATTAACTCGCCCCAAAAGCCGGTGTGTCTTGTGAATTTATAGGAATCCCCATGTTGGCATAGGGGCAGACCCGGGGTTCAACGCTACAATAACGCACCAACAAAACCCTAACTATCGGCCCTTTCAGCAACACCTACGAAGCAGATGAAGTCTCACCCAATGTAGAAGTAGGGGTGGTTGCAGGACTCCAGTGTCTGCAACCTTAGCTGGGACACAGCTCTGTGATTGTAACACCTTAACAGAGAACTTAGTTATTACAGTTTGTTAATATTCATCTTAGTTTACAATGCAGTTAAACCCTAACAATAGATCGGCGCAGTATTCACACAAATCAAATAGATTCAATCACTAAGCATACAAATAGAGATCAGATCTAGCATCCATTCACATTATTCAACACTAAACTATCATATTAGATCCATCTATCATCTAACATCACACTAAGCATTGAATCACATAAACAAAAGAACAACCAAAATCATAAAGCATTCACAACACAGGGTATACGTGGTTCACCCCCACCTTGGGGCTACATCCACCAACTCTTTGTCTTGTTCATTAGCTTCTGTCAATCTTCTTACATGCACAAAGCCTCAAAATCAACTCCGCAGAGGACAAGAGATTTGTGCACCTCGCTAGATCCTCCTTCCTTGAGTTATAGCACAAAGCCTTCTAAAATATCTTACAATCACTTGCACTTAGCTCTACAAGCCTCACACAATATGCACAAAGCAATTAGCACTCAGCACTTAGCACACTTGCAACAAACTAGTCACTACTAGTCACTATTCACTATTCACTATTCACTACTTCTTAGATCATCTAGACTTCTATTTATACATTACAAAATAGGCCTAAGCATGGGTAAACCCATGGGCCGACATCCCCATACCCATTGCATAAGCCCAAAACCCAAAAAGGCCTTAAAAAGGGACCGAGATCCCGCGATCTTCGCTTCGCCTTCGACAGCATGTCGAAGTCCCAAAAATAGGTCAAACATGACCAAGGATCCTCAAAACTTGGTCAAGGTCCAACACCCCACTCACGATGCATATAGGATAAATAAACGCACTGGTGTTGTTCAAGGAATGACATTGTTAAAATGTCGAAAATTTAACATAGCAGTGCATTTTTCGGAACACCCCATAAATGGTTTGTTATAAAATAACAATGCACCGGTTAACAAAACACTTGTGATCTAAAACAAATGGAGCACTGATGCATTCTATTAATTGATCACAATGACCAGTTTTTCATATCAAAATTTTGGCTCGACGGTGCTTCAATCAACGATAGCTCACCAGTGTTGTGTACTGTAAGGCACTGGGAGAAATATATAATAATTTACCATAGTGATTCACTTATGGGACACCTCATTATCAGTGCATTCTAAGACAAATGCACCAGTAAAAATACACAGGAAAATTAGAAAAATGGAACTCCAATGCGTTCATTTTAACAAAATGCATTGGTGCTTTTAACTGAGTGGCACTGGAAAATATTTAAAATTTTATCATAGCAGTGTGTTTTCTAAAACACGCATGTTATCGATGCATCATAAAATACAATGCACCACTAAAACTCCATCAGTATTGCAAGGAATGTAGAGTATCAGTGATTTTCATATAACAAATCGTACCGCCTAGTTTATCAGTCAAAACATTTAACAAAGTGGTGTGTTCCATAGAACAAATCACACTACGTCACACAGAAAATTTGTGAAATGGCATAGCGGGGCATCTTTTTGGATGCCCCGTCCTTAGTGCGTTCGAGAACAGAATGCATCGCTATGTATATATTGGTGCTCGACTAACAATGAAGTATTTTTGCATTAGAATTAACACTTCCCAGTGTTTTATGTCTAATATGAAGCACTAGGAACGATGCTTATTAACTTTCCTAATAGCACCAATTACTTTTCCACTTTTTTTTTGCAAAAAAAAACTAATTTCAGTTTCTAATAAATACAAATTAGTTACATATGTGTGTGTTTTATAATTTCAATTTGTTTTATCTATATATGTGTCTAAAAATAATTTTATGTGAATCAGATATGACAATGACAACAAGTGTATGAGTAGTAGCAGCAGCAGCTAAAAGAAAAACAATTTAATTCATAAACTACATATGCAACCCTCCACAATTAAATTTTGCGAAGGTTTTTCTTTGTGGAGGAAAAAACAAAGGTCACTCTTTGATTCCTCTCATAATTTAGTGCACAAAATCAATCATCTACCACTCCCTCAACACTCTGGCTCACATCTCCTCCTTCATGAGTCGCTCAAATTTCTCCAAGATATTGTCCTCGTCATTCCTATAGCCATAATATGAATGGACGTCAATTTTCTTGTAAATAAGATACCTACACCTTCTCTTCTTTGCATCAAGGGATATTATCAAATATCTCTTTGAGGTCAGGGAGGATTTTTCTAGCCCTGAAGTATCTGTAACCAGGGCCCTTGTTGGTGGCACTGTGCACATCAACTTCATTCCCTTCCAATTTTGTCATCATGGCCCCTACTTTGGCATAATTAGGACTACCAAGCTCTACAATCAGAGCTTCCCAATGTCCCTTTGACTTGCTCAGCAATAAAGGAACCCTGTTGAATGTCTTAATTATAATATTTTTTCAACCTCAAGAATGACCTAAGGCCCATATTGTGTATTTAATAGAAGTTAAGAAGAACATTTGGAAAAACAAATAATGATCCATAAGCTTCTCTAGCATGCCTTATCAGTGAATATTAAGCATTTTCTTGGCCTTGGCATGCTCCTCCATGAGATCCCCACTCAAGTATTTACTAAGAAGCTCATGTTTCTTCTTCTCCACAACCATGTGCTCAATCGCTTTCTCATCCAGAAGGGGAACATGGGAAACAAACTCTCACTCTCTCTATCAATAGTTTCACTTGTCTTGATCTACCATTTATTCTACCACATCTTCCTCTTCCTCGAATAGGACTAGTTTAATAGCAAGGAACTCTCCCCTATTGATCATCAACCTGGCCTCCCTCTTGATAGAATTGATCCTCTACCACTCCCTCAGTGCTTTGGCCCACATCTCCTTTTGCACAGACCACTCAACATTTTCCAAGATATTTTCCTCATCATCCCCCTAGCCATAATAAATGGCATCAATTTGCTTGTAATTCTCATACATAGACCTCATCTTCTTCACCTCGGGGGGCTTATCGAATAGATATTTGACGTCGGGGAGGAATTTTTTATCTCCACTTGTACAATTGGTTGTTGGAATATTGTAACATACCATATTCGAGCAACCAATTATACAATTGGGGTTGGGAAATTCCTCCCTGGTGTCAAAGAGATATTCAAGAACCCCCCCAAGGTGAAGAAGAAAAGTTTTGGGTATGATATTTACAAGTGAATTAATTCCATTTATTATGAATACATGGATGACAAGGACAATATATTAGAGATAGTTGAGTGTCCCGTGAAGAGTTTGTTGTCATTAAATTGGTCCTATTCAAGGAAGAGGAAGATGTAGTAGAAGAAATGGGAGAGCAAGACAAGGGAAACCAATAGTAGAGAGAGTGAGAGTTTATTTCCCATGTTCCCCTTCTAGATGAGAAATAAATCAAGTGCATGGTTGTGGAGAAAAAGAAACATGAGCTTCTCAGTAATTACATGAGTGGGGATATCATGGAGGAGCAAGCTAAGGCCAAGGTAATTCTTAATATTTAGCGATAAGGCATGTTAGCGAAGCTTATGGATTATCATTTGTTTTCATAAATGTGCTTCTTAACTTCTATTAAATATACAATATGGGAATTAGTTCATTCTTAAGGTTGACACAGTATTATAATTAAGATATCTACCAAGGTTCGTTTCTTGTTGATCATGCCAAAGGTGCACTGGGAAGCTCTGATCATAGATCTTGTCGGTCTTAATTATCCCAAAGTAAAGGCCAAGATGAAGGACTTGGAAGGGAATGAAGTTGATGTTCTATGTGCCACCAACAAGGGACTTGGTTACAGATACTTTGAGGCTACAAAATTCCTCCCCGATGTCAAAGATCTATTTCATGATACCCCTGAGGCGAAGAAGAGGAGGTCTAGGTATGAGATTTACAAGTGAATTGACACTAGTTATTATGGAAAAATTTGACCAGTGGATATGAGCTAGAGCATTGAGGGAGTAGCAAAGAATCGAATATATGCACTAAATTATGAGAGGCATCAAAGAGTGATCACCTCCATAAAGCACAGCCTCTGCAAAACTTTAATTGTGGAGATTTGCATACATACTTTGTCTATTAATTTTTTTGTGACTACATTTTTACATAACAACCACACCGGTGTGCTTTCAATCACATTGGTGAACTATAAACAGTATAGCACACATGTATATTGTGTTTTTTCAAATCATGTTGATGTTGTTGTCATTTGATTTATAAAATGTATTATGAGTAATATATGATTTCTTTTTTTTTAAATTAAATTTGATATGTATCACTCATTAAAATTTAGAGTTGCCATATATATAATGTTTAACTTTGGTTTTATGAAATCATTTACTTAGGATTGTGATTGGAAAAACTTATAACTATTAATTCCACATGATGTTTAATTCTTCTTCAAGGTGAATTGTTTGTTGTCCAACAAGATACAATATGTTGATTAAACATGTTTACAAAGAAAAATACATAAGTACGATGAATAAAATTATTCTTATTTAAATAATTATGTCTTTTTCATATATTGTAATAATAATATTATGATATAAGTATTCGCTAATAATAATGGTGATGTAATAATAATGTTTGTTTACTAACTTTTATTATTCAAAGAGTACAAGAAAAACTATAATGTAATCGTTTGCTAAAATCACAATTATTAGTACAAGAAAAACTATAATATAATCATTTGCTAAAATCACAATTATTATATTTAATGTTTCAAGAGATTTTATTTATTTATATTATTAAACTATTATAACATATTAAATTTATTTAATTAAGTTTAAATTATTAAATGTAAAGAATATATAATAATAAAATTTGATCTATACACTTTCGATGAAATGGTTTTACAATTTTTAACTCTATTACCAACTTTATGAATCTTCTATTAAAAAAGTATGTAAGTATTAGGTCAATCTTCTATTAACAAAAAAAATTATTAACATGGATTACATTTCCTTAATTTTATATTAACATGTGTGGAAATATAGGATTTGGTTAATGAATGAAGAAATTAATTTGAATAACTACTCTTTTGAAATGTTATTTTTTCATTTATTTTATTGATAACGTTATAATAATTATTCATGAATCTCCTCATAAGAAAATGTAAGTATTAGATTTGGTTAGTGAATAATTAGTTAGTTAAGGTTAAAATATATTAAATTAATTTAATTTAATATTAATATTTAAAATATTAACAAAAACTCAATAAATAAAATAAACAAAAGTTCATGTGTAAATGTTATAGATCTTAGTCCCCATCTTTGATGTAATGATTGTAACATGCAACCAACACTTTATAAAAAAAATGTTGAGTTAATTAATACATTTACATTAGTTCCATTGAAAATCCAAAAATACAATTACTCAATCATCTTTTTCTTACACCCCAAGGGAACGTCTAAAGGTAGAACCAATGGAAGGAGTTTTTGACGAGCAGTTAGTGGTCTACAAAGTTATAGTTTATTAAAAACTCATCACCATGATACTGTAACATCCCACTCTACTGAGCATACTATTATTGACTTATTCTTTGAGGACACTTGCTTGCAAGTGATCTGAGTATGGAACATTGTGATTTCATTCGGATTATGGGTTATATATGATGATGTTGGGGTGTTATAGATGCTTGATTTTATTGATGTATATATATGTGTTGACATGTGCTTTTGACAAGTCATCTTGAGTGTGCAGGACACATGACAGGTTATGGATGTCGATGGCATCAAAGGGCTTCCTTGGACTCCAGATTGAGTCATGGAGTGGATTGTATTGTTTGAAGTTTTTCATTATTATGCACATATGATGTGTGATGGATTTTAGTATGATTTTTATATACAAGTATTTTTGACACTATTTTTTTCAGTGGATGCAGGCTTGACGATGTTTGCTAATAAGACTCACATAAGGAGTAAAGGGGCCTTGCACAGAAAACCATATATTTAGAGAGAGGGGTGGCAGCATCCATGTCACAGCCTACTAGCACTCTCGTCATGGCCAGAACTTTAGGTTAATGATTACCTATTTGGGTGGTCCACGATGTCATGAGGGCATACTGAGACAGTCGCTCATGTAGATTTATAAAGGGCGTGCAATAAGGAGGAGTCCTTATTCCTTAGAATCCCTTAGTCTCTCACAAGGTCGACCGAATGGAATTTTGACTCCAATGGGTTGGACAAACTTCCAAAAGCAAGTCAACGTGAGTGGCACCCTTGGAGCACAAGATGCATCTTGAAGGGAACGTCGCAAAATTGAAACCCGAGTCAAAAAACATAGGCAGCCTAAAAAAACATTGGAATAATTAGACCTTGTTGGATTAAAATAATTAATTAAACAATAGAGTATAAATTTTTTAATCCCACCATAAATTTTAAAATAAAGGGACTAATTAAATTGTGACATGAGTAAATATTTGAAGGAAATAAAATGTTATGAAATAGTAAGTAAATACCTAAGGAAGTGATAAAATACACAAGGGTGCATGAAATTACTAAAAAGAAATCCTTTTAGAAATAATTACAACTTGAGAGAATTAGGAGACAACCTTTAATTAAGGGGATTTGGGGAAACTAAGAGACAACTAGGAGGAAATTTAGGAACACATGGGGAATTGTGAGGAAAGGTGGATTTTAAATAAAAATGAAAGAAAAATTACTTGTGAAACCTAGGGAGAATGTGACACCTGTAGTGGATGAATAATCCTTGAACTTAATTTCTAAAAATTAACGAATTATGCATGAGGGAAAAATGTTTGTGAGGGATAATTCTATAAAGAAAGGGATGTAGAAGAGAAGGGGATCAGACCCTCGGGAAGGAACTGTTATGATGTTGAATTATAGATTGAATATGTTTTTACTTATGAGAGTTGGGACTCCAGGCTTGTGAAAAGAGCGGAAGCTCTTCCTTGCGAGGCAAGCCTAGAAGCTATTGTGTTCTGGTTTTTTTGTGCTTGGCCCCTTTGCGGCTTGGGGGGATAAGGGGGAAGAAGAGTACCCCTAGCGTTGGTTGGGAGTTGTCGGTGAAGTCTTTGTGATTAGAAAGTGAAGGAAAGGAAGGAGTGCAAGGTCTGAAAGGACGTCTTCAACACACATGTTTCACTGATTTTTGGTATTTATAAGATGAGTTTGTTTATATTACAAGAGTATCAGTACAGTAGATGGATAGAGTTATTTTAGAATCATTTGAAGGTTATTACAAGAGTATCAATACAGTAGATGGATAGAGTCACTATAGAATCATTTGAATGTCTAAATTTCAAGTGTTACTTTTGTTGACAAATGAATAATAGCCACAATGTTATATTTTAAATCTTCACAGTAAATTTTAGACGTTTTCATAACTTTTTATATCAGTCGGATCCTCCTTGTTTAAGTGAAAGATTTATATTTTATATAGCTTATGTTTAAGTCTGTATTTTCATCCTTACTTGAATATGTTTGATCAGAGTTTTTAAGGGGTTTATGTTAGGATATTATCAATGTATTACTCGTTGGTCATTTGAGGTTTAGTTATGATTTGTATTGTAATTCCTTGTTTATTTTCATTAAAAATACAAATCAATTTTGTTGATGGGTTCACTTCCGAGAGGCGTACTGGATCTGAACTTGTACCATAACTTCCTGTTAAGTTTATTACAAATCAATTCTGTCAAATGGTGGATTTTTGTGAAATTGTTAAACCCTGGGTTATTTTTTTTCTCGGATTAGATTGTGTTTTACCCAAAGTCTCTAGGGGTGTGGAGTTCTGTAAAAAAATTGTTACTTAATCCATTTACTTCAAGATTCATGGGATTCCCATTCTTGGGTTTTCGAGAAAATTTTTACTTACTTCCAATCTGGGTGTTATCCCTTTTTCCTAAACCAAGTTATGCATGTGACTGGGAGCCAAAACTTGTTGCTAGTCTTAAGGGGTGCTATTCGGGGCTTCAGAACTCCGACGTTCCATATATTTCTTCAACCCAACACTCATTTTCTCCCGAATTGCTAACCGGCCAAATTTGGTCATCGTTGAGCTAACCGACAGTTGTAGGTTACCCTACCTTACCACCTTTCTTCGTAACTTTGACATCAAATCTAACGGTTGTTGAGGAAAAGGTATGGAACACCTTACTTAGTCATTTTCATATTTTTTCTGGATAGGACAAGATATTTGGGAATGTCACCTGGGTTTTATAGCCTCAAAAGCATTCACTCAATCTGTGAGTATTAATTACAAGTATTAAGGTTGATTTTATAATTTGTATATGTTGCAATGTAAAATAAAATTTATACAAAGCTACTGAAATGTATACAGATTTTACAATAAAGTAAGCATGGAGAACAAAAGTAAAAAAGTAACCAAGTCATGAAAACACGTATATGAGACAGAACAGTAATATGATTTTATTTCATTCTGAGATACCAAAAGTGTTTTTCTCTTTACAAACCCATGCGAGGGTATGGACCAAAGTCTGATTTAGAGATCTATGATGAGCACCATAAAAAAAGACTCTGACAGTAAAGTAAAACTAAAATAATAATTTGGACCAGCTTGCCACAAACTGCTACCATTTTGACTCTACAAGATATCATTTATCAGCCATGAAAATTAATTCACAAACAGACAAGAATAAACAGACTATCAAGGATGAATCAACACCTCTAAAACAAACAGCTGAAAAGTATGGTTCAGTCTTGAACCTTGTTGTATACAATAAGACCATGTTTTCAACAAGAGGATTAGGCTTTGAATAAACTCAGAAGTGAATGAAAACTAAAACTATCTCATGTAACTAAAGAGAAAACCTTAGTCTTGTTTTTCTCCTTCTATTCTCCTCTTGTCTCTTCATCCAATTGGGATTTTATTCTTTTTCCAATTAATTGTAGTTCAACTACTTTTTGTTAGTTAAGTCAAATTAACTTAAAAAATACGTTTAGGAGAAAATAATAACAATATATAATTAAGGGTATTAATTAATAATAACTAAAATAGGTGGGACCCCTTCATGTGACTCCCATCAATTCTTCTTTCTTAATAATTAAATATAAAGAACAAAAGATAATCATTTAGACCATATGTAGCTCTCGTGGATTTTTAAACTGGATATTTAAATATCAGCAATAATTTATATCAAATCCAAAAAAATAATATATATCCACATTATCCACAAAATATTCAAAAATAAGGCTTGTTGTCCAAAATATGTTGAAAACCATTAAACACTATCCTCATCACTGAAAATTATAAAAAAAAATCATTTAGAACCATATTTGTTTCTTTGCAAGACATGCTTTCTCTTCTCATTGATGTCCCCAATTGACTTCTCTTGAGTGGCCTTTGGTTGGTTAGACCTTTGAGGCTGTATTTCACTAATCACATGGGAGTAGTCATCCTTGAAGTGTAGGCGGGAAGACACTGATTTGGAGGAGTCGGTGGAGGGACTAGAGGGAGAGGTCGTTGTTTTTCCTTTATCTAGCATAGGTTGCAGGATGTCAGTTTTTAATCTCTTGCTAGCGTGTGAGTATTGTATTGGCGAAACATTAGGATCAATTTGAACATTGGGATTAATTGGTGGTGGTAAAGGAAATTACATGGTGGTGAGAGACAGGTTGGTGGACAATTTCTTGCCAGTCGACATTAGTGGGAACTTCAGGCTGCAATGAGACATGTGGAGGAACGGGAATGCCATGAAAATTCTGAGGTTGTTGGAAAGTGGTTCTTTCTGGTCGAGGGTGAAGTATCCCATGGCCAACCCAATTAAAGAACCTATCTTGGAACAGTTGGTTCAATTCTTGCGGGTCAACATCAAAATGAATAGAAAATCTAGGCCTCCTATGGCTTCAATTCCAATTTTCCCTGCCTCTATTATTTCGACCATTGTTGCCTCTACTGAAAAAGATCATCATGTAGCAACAGTTTGTCAATAATGAAGCTTCTTAATAAACCATACATGAAACTCTTCTTACATGAATCAAAATTTGGCTCTAAAATTAACATGAGATACATGCAAATCCATCCATAACACATCATTTATTAATTTCCATGTGAACAGGGAATGATAGGGTTCATGGGAAATATGGAGGGAGTGTAATTAGCGAAAAATGGTATCATGGAGGGGATCAATATGTGAATATTGTTCAAMAACTAATAAAACAACCAACTATGTATATAAAAATATCAAGAACATCAGTCCTCAACCCTTGTTATATTAACTTTCCTTTGTTACCACACAGCCTTCCTTTTAAAATTAATATCACAGAACAGGGATGAATAAGTAAAATCGGGATCATGGAGGGAGTGTAATTAGAGAAAAAATGATAGAATGGTGGGGAAATATATGGATATTGTTCAAATGAAAAATAAAACCACGTTATCTTTGATGTAAAATTGCAAACAAAGTGTCCTTTTGTTCAAAACATTTAAAGTTTAAACAATGATATGTTTCCAAACAATAACCCAAAGTTGATGCTTCCTTAACAAAATTTCTCACTAGCCTTCAAAAATGTATTACACAGTAACCGATGTGATATGCCTAGGATTTTATTTAACCGAAATAACCATAATAACAATACTGCCATTATATAATAGAAACAAAATGAGCAGCATCATAATCGCTACAGGAAATACCACAATAGTCTTGGAGTGAACAAGTCACAAATCATAATACCAACCCACAGCAAAGTTGTTAAATCCCACAGGGTCCTGTGAAATTCCTCAAAACAAATATCTGTTCATAATCACCATTTAATCGAGTCAATCATTCATCACAAATCCTCATCAATTTCATTCTGGTTCGTATTATTGAATTCGAGCATCAGACATCTTATACACAGGTGTTTGCAAATTCGATAAACATGGCAAGTTTATTTTTAAACAACAATATGCAATGTTTGTTATCGAACTCGTAAGCTTCATAAAGACAGACTGTAACTTCCAATGAATAAGTGGGTGTAATACTTCTTCCATAATTGCCAAGCAAGTGACCAATTAAAATCGTGCCCAAGTAAAAGAGAAAGAACATTGTTCCCATCATATTTTGGGTAAGCAAAATTTTCACAATAATGCATAGGGTTCAATGTATAACAGTGACAACAAGTGGCAAAAGAGGGTGGGATAAACAAACTGATGGTATTGGCCATTAAAAATCACGGAAATTTTACTGCACATGTTCCTTACATTAACAGTCATAGAGTGGAGGTTATAGCGTGGGTGCATTGGCATACATGAGTGTTCACAAAAAATCCAGAGGTAAGGCATGGAAAACCCAACTTCAAACAGAGAGGAAAACCCAACAAGAAACCAAAGGTAAAGCAGGCCCAACAACACTCTTTTTCTAAGCAAACATCGTGAACAGTTACACACAGCAAGACACTCTTTTTTTTTAAATTCCAATAGTCTCAGAACAACCACCACAGGAAACCAAAGTTTGCAAACAACCAATACACAATATGGAAACATTGTGATAGCTTGATAAATACAAATACCATGAGAAACAAGAGCCAACACTTGATTTAAGAGAAGAGTGAAGTTCACGGATGGAGAAGTAAGAAAAAACCCATACGTGTAAAAGATTGCGTAAGGAGAAATGACCAAGGTGTATACCTCCTCCACGAACGAGCAAGATGGAGCAACAACAACTAACAAAGCGCAATGCAAATTACTAGGGTGGTGGGCTCGAGATGAGTAAGAGTGGCATGCATTTACTGCACATCGCTTCTCCCTTGGCATTCACTCATGGCTAGTACGAGCCAAGTGCACAATACATCTCACATTCCATTAACATTCCCATTGATTAATACAAACCCACTATCCCATAGTTTTCATATGCTCCAACCTAAAAATGTGCCAACCTTTGCCACCATTCAATTTAACATATGACTATTTTCTAGGAATACAACTAATATTTCCATCAAAAAAATGTGCACCACAATTGTAGAAAGAGTTGGGGTGGTCACCCATATACAATATAGTCCATATAAAATCAAAATCAAACTGGAGTGTTATTCCTTTTCCCAATAAAGCAATATATCACATTTTGCGAGAGGTAATCAAGACCACATTATTTCATGTTTTAACCATCTTGCCTATAATTTCTTATCATAAGCATCTTAACCATGATTTGAAGTGAATAAGCTATAGAAACTGTGTCGCAACCAATACATAGGAAAAAAATATATAAGTGTTGCTTCTCCATCATAGTTCCATAAGTCAAACAAGGGGTGCCACCTACTAGTATATTATTAATATAATTAAATAATAAATATTGGAAATCATTTGCGAGCATGGTATCCAACATTGTGCTTTTAAGCGTCAACAATGGTTGGCGGTGATTTTCCTCTTACGAGTTCTACGGTGAAGATCCACTATGGAACATTTAGACTTCAGGGTTTTACGCCTATACAACTTGAAACCATCCCATTCGAGTAACCGAACCACCGCAGATATCAGAGATATGACATCTTACACTTTACCTTAGTTAACGGTTGTACTCTAAAGTTCAGAACTTTGGGGATCTATTTTTACTCAGCAACCCATTTCCTCTGGAGATTCGAATTGTCAACCCTCTGAAGGACTCGGACTTGAATATCTAACGGTCCTTGTTGTTCGCTAGATCTACGAATCTCCTTTACTCAGGAAGCTTGAAACTTCAGGGTCTCCATAACCCTTAACCTTTACCTCTTAACTCAGTTGGATAACAGAATCATGTTTAACTTGGATATCAACGGTCCCTTTACCTTGATCTAATCTACGGCTAGAAGTGGTTTCGGAGATCCGACAATTCAGAGAATTGGGTTTACTTTGGGTTCAAATCTCCAGGAGTAACAATCTTCCGGAGTGAAAATATCCCAGAGTGATGTGGTAGCCATGTTGTCATCTCGATGACATGTCAGAAAATGAGAGTGACATTTGTCACTTAATTTAGCATAGATGACATAACCCAAGGTACCTGAAATGAGTGCCACGTGTCACCTGGAATCAGTTGAAAAGTGGAATTTGACACATTAGCAAACAAGAGCTCTGAGAAGGGGCTCCGACACTTCGGTGCTTCAGGGCTCCCAGATTCAGAATATTTATCTTTGAAACTATGGTTTTCCTCCAAACTAACGAAGTCCAAAACCTCAGATCTGACGATCCTTGATTATCCATTGGCAGCAGTCAGGATTAAATTTGGACTTCAGGAATCTATGACCTTTCCCACCTTCACAACTTCAACACACCTCCTGAACGACCAAAATTTGAATACTCAGATCTACAAACACATGTACCCAGCATTCGAACGTATTGATGTACTCCGGACTCCAGGACTCCGAGAGTCCATTATCCTTAACACCATGACTATTTTTTTGAATTATCAAACATCCAAATATGAAGTCTCATAGATCCAATGGCTCGTATTCGATTGATAGATCTACGAATTTTCTCCACTATGGGACTTTGGAGATTCAAGGTTTCCTTCACTCTTTACCTTTATTAACCTTTTAATCTGATTAGTCGAACCCTTGGGGATCCAACGTCTAGTATTCCTTCACCGATCTATGTTGTAGATCATCTCGTGACTTTGGGCTTTGGGGCTCTCTTAAAACAAGTGACTCAGATTCGTCGAAGTGGAAAAGCCCGAAGGTCTTAAGGATTTTAACAAGTGCACATATTTTTTCTGATCGAACGATCTTGGGGATTTTGATTTCCTAGTGATCAAATCTTGTTCACTGGTTCCATTCAAAGGGATTTAAACCTATGGTTCCTCATTGAACCTTGAACACTCTACCCCTCTTGAGATTTTCCTTGATTTGAACTCCAACGCTCCTAGAGCATCCCTCCTGAGATTTAGATTCTAATTGTTGAGTGTGTATTTTGCGCCTCCCCTGTGTTTGTTTGCACTGTCTCTTCTAAGCTTTGTAGTTTCAAAGGTTAGAACCCTACCCAACTTGAGAGGATCTATGTGCATACCAAGAACCACTTCTTTTGAACTTGGTCTTTCGAGGAGCCTGTCCTCTCACTTCTAGAGTTGACTCTGGAAGTGTGGCACCTTGGTACTAGAGGATAAGCTTCAGGCTTCTTACAGAACTTAAAATCTTTCTTAGAACCGACTCTCTCCCAGTTACAAGTTATTTATTCACTGTATATAAGTGATTTAAAATTGTCATAAATGGTAGATTGACGATTAAAAGGATTGTGTTTTACTGTTTAAGGTTATTGTCTTGATGTTTCTGGAATTTCTTCTTATCCTCAAATGAGTAAGGTGATAAATTATTGAATTAGTATGCAATGATGTTATGATGAAGTAACCATGTTACCAGATCTTATTTGTTTGTATAAGGGTAGTTAAGAATGATGTAATTTATATTTAAATTGTGGAACAAATTGAAATTTATGGGAATCAGACACTTCCTTGTTCTTTAGAACAACCACCAGTCTTGAGACCTTAATGGTCAAGATCAATCGGATGAATCCTAGACTTGAGCATTTATTATGTGTATTGGAAGTCCTAACCTTGCGAGATAGGTTGGGTGGGTAGTTGTATTTATTTTTCATGAAGTGACAGATTCCTTCATGCTTTAAGTGGTATCTAAATCTAGTTTTGCAAATGGATTGAAAGATATAGAATGTGTATTACTGATGTATGTTACTATAATGTTTCTCTTGTTCTAATGATGTTTATTAATGTTTCAAAAAAAAAAATTATGTTTCTCAAATACTTATGTGACGTAACAAAGGGGCTCTTACATATGGTATCAGAGAAGGTTCAACCCTACGACATTGGACCGTTACGCCATCCATTGTGTTAAACGAAATAATTGAATTAGAACGCTAATAAAAATCTAGAAATTGCTCTTGCAGGTAATCATGGTTAGAGGACGCAGGGGAAGTAGACGACATGGTGTTGAAGGAAGGGTTGTGACACCTTTGATAGCATCCACGCCTGAAAGGTATAACCCCCAGGAAGATGAGAAGAATGTTGAGCAAGAGCAGATTGTTGTGGGAGATGTAGTAAGTATGATGAGATCCTTCCAGAGGATGTCAGAGGCATTGATCAACTGCCTGGATAGAGATGACAGTAGAGCATCTATACCTAATGAGGGTTCCCAATGCAACCCAACTGGTAGTAGTAGCATACACCGAGAACTTGAGAAGGTGAAATTTATTGAGTTATGGGGTGCCCTGTATGGCTTAGTTGACGAGGCATGGTTGGAGAACATGGCGATGTGCTTCGCACTTCATGATTACACCTCCAACATGAAATTCTGCATGGCGGTCTTTCAGTTGAAGGGGAGTTCTCTTCTATGGTGGAATACTCTCCTACCTCAACCAAACATGGTTGTCGAAGACGTGTCATGGGAACGTTTCGAGGAACGGTTCCGAGAGAGGTATTTGTCCGAAGAATTCATTGAGCATCAGCTTAATGAGTTCAACACCTTACGACATGGTGTTCGTACAATGCCAGAGTATGAGGCCATATTCATGGATCTACTTTGGTATGCTCCACATCTAAACACGCAGAAGTTGAAGGTCAACAAGTTCGTGTTTGGCATTAACTCCAACCTTTGTGCAAAGGTGAGGATCTTAATGCATCAGACTTTTCATGATGTGGTTCAGAAGGCCCTCATAGCTAAGGAAGAGATGAACGGTGGGGGTCAGGGCAGGACTCCTTTGAGACAGACTAGACAGATGTCAGCAGGAGTGCAGTAGCATCAAGCACCATCCAGACATATTGCAGGGCATCAAGTTACACCTAGAAGACCAGTGTTTACGACACCATGGCAACAAAATCCTCAATAAATGACCCCTTACAGAGGGCCACAGTAGCAACACCATCAACCGCAGCAATAGTTTAGGCCTATTCAGCAGAACAGACTAGGATCACAGGCTATTAGACCACCAGCTGCTACTTCGGGGACCAGGAGCACTGGACCGAAGATTGGATGTTGGACATGTGGTGAGCCACATTATCAGTGAGATTGTCCAATTGAGAAGGACAAAATGGTTGTATCATCAGGACCCACTACAATTGGAGATTTGGGCAAGGCCCACAGGATACATGTAGCAGTGAACAACCATCAAGTTGAGCATCAATCCATTGTGCTAGAGACATCAGGTATGATCGTAGACCAAAAATACAGTGTATTGATAGATCCAGGTGCTATAAAGAGCTTCATCTCTAGTGCAATGTTGAAGAGAACTAAGGTAAAGGCAGTCGATCAAGATGAGTTCAAGTACATAGAAATGGGATCGGGTGCCAAACAAAAAGTTGGAGGAAATGTTATAGGTTGTAGCCTTAAATTGGGAGACTTTGTAACAAAGGTAGATCTTTATGTCATGATACTAGGATCTTATGACATAGTGATTGGTATGGATTGGTTGGAATTGCATGATGTGATACTTAACTATAAGTTGAAACGGTTAAGTTTGATGGATGATTTGGGACAAAGTAGAGTGATTGTAGGAAGAAACCAGGGAGTGTGCTTGAGGTTCATTTCTTCCCTACAATTGCATAAGAGTATGCGCAAGGGATGCATACTATATGAAATCTTAGCGTTGAATGAAAAGGGTGAGGCAGAAGGACTAGAAAACCTTCCTATAGTGACAGAGTTTGCAGACATTTTTCCATAAGAGTTACCTAGTTTACCACCCAAAAGAGAGTTGGATTTTATAATAGACTTGAAATTGGGAACTGAACCTATTTCAAGAGCTCCTTACTGGATGTCAATGCATGAATTGCAGGAGTTCAAAATGCAATTGAAGGAATTGTTGGATTTGGGACTTATTCGTCCAAGTGTGTTACCTTGGGGTGCACTAGTTATTTTCATAAGGAAGAAGGATGGATCATGGAGACTTTGTATTGACTATCGTCAATTGAACAAAGCAACGATCAATAAATAATATCTGATGCCCGGAATAGATGATTTGTTTGATCAAATGAAAGGGGAGAAGGTATTCTCGAATATTGACTTGAGATCAAGATATCACCAGTTACAAATTAGGGAAGAAGATATCCTGAAGACCTCTATTAAGATGAGATTTGGACACTATGATTTTACAGTTTTATCATTCGGATTGACAAACACCCCATGGGTATTCATGAGTTTGATGAATGGGGTGTTCTGTGAATAATTGGACAATTTTGTTCAATTTTTTATTGATGACATACTGATTTATTCTCGGACGAAGGAAGATCATGATGAACACTTGAGATCGGTACTATAGTGCATTAGATAAAACAAATTATTTGGGAAGCTATCAAAATTCTCTCTTTACCAATCTAAGATTCACTACTTGGGACATATCATATCTAGCAAAGGTATCATTGTGGATCCAGCGAAAATGGAGGCTATTATGGAATGGCCAGCGTCGACAAATGTACACAAAGTACGTATTTTTATGGGTTTAGCGGGATATTACTGATGATTTGTCGAAGGATTTTCAAAGATAGAAAAAACAATCACGGAATTACAGAAGAAGAGCAAGAAGTTCTTGTGGACTAAGAAATGCACGGAAGCATTTCAAAGGCTTAAAGAGTTGTTGATGACAGCACCGATACTAAAAGTACTCGGCATGGACAAGGAGTTCTTGGTGTGCACAGACGCATCCAAGGAAGGGTTAGGCGGATTTTTGATGCAAGACAGTCGAGTGATCACTTACATTTGGAGTTATTAACTATTGTTTACACCTTGAGAGTATGGATACATTATTTGATTGGATGAAATTTTGAATTAAAGACAGATCATTGTGGATTGCAGCGTATTTTTACACGAAGTGACCTGAATGTGCGACAAAGGCATTGGTCATAATTGTTTAGCGAATACGATTTTTAAATTTCTTACATTAAAGTAACTGTGAACCGAGTGGCATATGCATTAAGTAGGAGACCATGCATATTTTCAGTATTACCTCTTCAGATGAATATTCAAGAAAATATTCTGACCCTACAAATCAATGATGATTGGTACAAAGAAGTTAAGAATAATATTGGACAAGAGACCATGATGGTACCAAGGTATGAAGGCTATTCACTAGACGATTATGGATTATTGAGATTTAACGGAAGAATTTACATACCTCATAATGGTGAACTAAGAAGTTTGATCTTAAGTGAAGCGCATAAAGCAGTATACATGGCTCATCCGGGAGTCACAAAGATGAAGGCAGATCTTAAGCCTTTGTTCTTCTGGAAGGGAATGAAAGAAGACATAGTTAGTTACGTGGCAAGATGTCTAGAATGTTAGCAAGTGAAGGATAAACATAGACATCCAACGGGATTGTTACAGCCACATGCTATTCCTGAATCGAAATTGGAAGTCATTTCGATGGACTTTATTTTTGGATTGCCACTAATGGCAAGAAGACATGATTCAATTTGTTTGGTAGTTGACACTCTGGCGAAGTGTGTACACTTTATTCCTGTGCGTACGACATATCAGGCTCCAGACACAACTAGAGTATTTGTCAGAAAGATTGTACGATTTCATGGAGTACCAAGAAAGATCATATTTGATTGAGGATCAGTGTTTACAGGTCGGTTTTGGACCAGTTTCCAAGAGGCTTTGGGAACACAATTAAACTTTAGTACATCTTATCACCCAAAGACAGATGGACAAATAGAAAGGACAAGCCAGCTTTTGGAAGATGTGTTGTGTATGTATGTTATAGACCAACAGAAACACTCGGAATAATTCTTACCACTAGTAGAATTTGCATACAATAATAGCTATCAGAGTATGATTAAGATGGCACCGTTTGAGTTTCTTTATGGGAGACCATGTCAGACACCGTTAACTTGGGATCGACTTGAGGACAGAGTTCTAGTGGGACTAGAAGTGATTCAAGAAATGGAAGAACAGATGCAATCAATCAGACAGAAGATTAAAGAAGTGCAAGATCGGAATAAGAGTTATGTCGATGTGCATCACGTTGACCGCGGTTATGAATTTGGAGACAGATTCTTCTTACAGGTAAAACCGCAGAAGAGTTCGATCAAGTTTGGAAATGGTGATAAACTCTCTCCTAGGTTTGTGGGACCCTTCGAAGTAGTGGAAAAGAATGGACCTGTGGCATATCGACTAGCCTTTCCTGATTCTTTGAGGTGTATGCACAATGTTTTTCATGTATTTGTTTTGAGACATTATATTAGTGACCCTTCACATGTTATTGACATGAGTTACTTGCAGGTGTCGGACAAGGGTGCTCTCATGGTGGAGCCAATCTGAATTCTGTACCAACACATTCGACAGCTACGGCGTCGAACAGTCGATCAGGTCAAGGTCTAGTGGGACAATTATAGTCCACACTCGGCTACCTGGGAGGACGCATATGAGATGCGTCAACGGTTAACTTACTTGTTTGATAGATTATGCATATAGATCTATATCAAATACATTTATTTACTTGTTTTTACATATACTATACAAAATTCGGGATGAATTTTAAAACAAGAGGGGTTGTATGTAACATCCCGCTCTATTGAGCATATTGTTATTGACTTATTCTTTGAGGACACTTTCTTGCAAGTGATCCGAGTATGGAACATTGTGATTTCATTTGAATTATGGGTTATATATGATGGTGTTGAGGTGTTATAGCTGCTTGATTTTATTGATGTATATATATGTGTTGACAAGTGCTTTTG
Organism: Picea engelmannii; assembly: GCA_009831015.1. Lineage (NCBI taxonomy): Eukaryota > Viridiplantae > Streptophyta > Pinopsida > Pinales > Pinaceae > Picea > Picea engelmannii. The sequence goes on from ML793839.1 coordinate 184,252, forward strand.
ACAAGTTGTCTTGAGTGTGCAGGACACATGACAGGTTATGGATGTCRATGGTATCAAAGGGATTYCTTGGACTATGGATTGAGTCGGGGAGTGTATTGTATTGTTTGAAGTATTTCATTATTATGCACATATGATGTATGATGGATTTTAKTATAATTTATATATATATATAAGGATTTTTGAAATTGTTTTTGTCAATGGATGCAGGCTTGACGATGCTTGCTAATCAGACTCACATAAGGAGTAAAGGGGCCTTGCATAGAAAACTAGATATTTAGGGAGAGGGGTGGCAKCATCCCTATCACATCCTACTATAACTCTCGTCATGGCCATAAATGTAGGTTAACGATTACCTAGTTAGGTGGTCCACGATGTCGTGAGAGCTAACTCGGGTAGTTGTTCACGTAGATTTTTAAGGGGCAYGTAATAAGGAAGAATCCTTATTCCTTAGAATCCCTTAATCTCTCACATGGTCAACCAAATGGATTTTTGACTCCAATGGGTTGTACAAACTTCCAAAAATAAGTACACGCCAGTGGAACCCTTGGAGAATGAGATGCATCTTCAAGGTAATATCGCACAATTGAAACCTGAGTCAAAAAATGTAGGTGGCATTGAAAACCCTGGAATGGTTATACCTTGTTGGATTAAAATAATTAATTAAACAATAGAGAATAAATTTTTAAATCCTACAATAAATTTTAAAATAAAGGAACTAATTAAATTGTGACATGAGTAAAGATTTGAAGGAAATAAAATGTTAGGAAATTGTAAGTAAATACCTAAGAAAATGATAAAATACACAAGGGTGCGTGAAATTACTAAAAAGAAATCCTTTTAGAAATAATTACAACCTGAGAGAATGGGTTGTGCATAGAATAGAATTTGAGTCAACCAACCCTATCCTAACTAAGAAGACTCCTAATCCAACCCTAACTAAAATCTAGTTAGAAGACAACATTTAATTAAGGGGATTTAAGAGAAACTAAGAGACAAATAGGAGGAAATTTAGAGACACATGGGGAATTGTGAGGAAAGGTGGATTTTAAATAAAAATTAAAGAGAAATTACTTGTGCAACCTATGGATAATGCGACACCTGTAGTGGATGAATAATCCTTGAACTGAATTTCTAAAAATTAACGAATTATGCATGAGGGACAGATGTCCGTGAGGGATAATTCTATAAAGAAAGGGATGTATAAGAGAAGGGGATCAGACCCTAGGGAAGGCACTGTTATGATGTCAAATTTTAGATTGACTGTGTTTTTACTTGTGAGAGTTGGGACTCCAGGCTTGTGAAAAGAGTGGAAGCTCTTCCTTGCGAGGCAAGCCTGGAAGCTATTATGTTATGGTTTTTTTGTGCTTGGCCCCTTTGTGGCTCGAGGGGCTAAGGGGGTATAAGAGTACCCCTAGCGTTGGCTGGAAGGTATCGGTGAAGTCTCTATGATTAGAAAGCGAAGGAAAGGAAGGAGCGCAAGGTCTGTAAGGACATCTTCAATACACAATTTTCACCGATTTCTGGTATGTATAAGATGATTTTTTTTATATTACAAGAGTATCAGTGCAATAGATGGATAGATTCATTGTAGAATCGTTTGAAGCTCTAAATTTCAAGTGTTATGTTTGCTGAAAAACAAATAATAGCCACAATGTTATATTTTAAATATTCACTATAAATTTCAGACGTTTTCATAACTCTATATATCGGTCGGATCCTCCCTGTTTAAGTAAAAGATTTATATTTCATATAGCTTATGTTTAAGTATGTATTTTCAGCATTACCATAATATGTTTGATCAGAGTTTTTAAGGGGTTTATGTTAGGACATTATCAATTTATTGCTTGCTGGTCATTTGAGGTTTAGTTTCAATTTGTATCATAAGTCCTTGTTCATTTTCATTAAAAATCCAAATCAATTATGTTGATGGGTTCATTGTCGAGCGGCGTATTGGATCTAAACTTGTACCATAACTTCCTGTTAAGTTTACGATAAATCAATTCTGTCGAATGGTGTATTTTCGTGAAAGTGTTAAACCATGGGTTATTATTTTTCTCAGATTAGATTTTGTTTTACCCGAA
>ML793839.1:241893-300591 GCA_009831015.1 Picea engelmannii
AAAAAAAAATTCCAAGGTCAACGTGATCACACTACCCATAATATCCAATCTAGAGTTTTCAAAAATCGACCCCTTAGTGCAAAAATTGCATTGTCTCTAAACCCCAGTTTCAAAGATCATCAAATAAAAAAAAAATCCAAGCAATGGAATCATGGGAGATGGGTGCCCCTACCTATAATCCAATATCACAATTCCAATGCAATCGATGTTTTGTTGATTTGAATCCCACTTAGTGTTTTATGGCGAGTTGTACCTTGCTTCCTAAAGTCATTTAGGGACACATTGAGAATTTGGTTTGGGGGCATAAAAACTAAACCAAGTACCATAATTGAGTTTTGTAATCTCCTACAAGTGTTTTTTCCCAAGGTCGATGTGATCACACTATCTATAAACTCTTGATCCAGATTTTTCTAAAATTGACCCCTTGGTGTAAAAATTACATTGTCTCTTACTGAGTAAAAGCATAGTTTTGAAGATCATCAAGAAAAAACATTTTCCAGGTTATGGAATCATGGAGAGGGGTTCCCCTAGCTATAATATATTTTCATGAGTCCAATGCAATTTATGGTTCATCTATCCAAGTCTCGGTTAGTGTTTTATGGCAAGTTGCAACTCACTTCTTGAAGTCATTCAAGGACACATTAAGAATTTGGTCTAGGAGCATAAAATCCAAATTGAGAAGTAGAATTGAGTTACATAAGCTCATACAAGTGTTTTTGGTTGAGTATGATGTGAGCACACTATCCACAATAAATCGATCTAGAGTTTTCAAAAATCGACCCCTTAGTGCAAAAAATGCATTGTCTCTTACTGAGCAAAACTCTAGTTCCATAGATCATCTAATAAAACATTTTCCAGGCAATGGAATCATGGGAGTGGGGTTCCCCTATCTATAATCCTATGTCACAAGTATAATAAAATTGATGTTTATCATTGTTTAAAATTATTGATGCATATCTATCTAGATTTAATTTGTTGTCCAAATTCATGGGTTATTAGAATGATAGAAAGCAAGAAGGTTGTGTGTTTTTAGAGCTTGGGATTAGGGATTGTACTAGTATATTTATGATAGTATGGTTGCCTAGGTTTTAACATGTATAATTTCATATCAATGTTAGCCAACAGTGTTTGTTCATCTCTTCATTTCTATTACATACCATTTCCCCTTTTCTCATACACAATTTGACCATCGTCCACAAGTCCTAGTTGCACTAAAACCATTCCCTATGTATGCTTGCATGATGTCTATTTTTTCATGGTTTAAAATAGACTACTACATGATTTGTTTAGGCTTTAATTGTATTTTTGAATTTATTAGCAAGTTTGAAGGAAAATTTCTGGCATTTCTAACAATTTGAGACAAGATAGAATGGATATTGTTTATCTTAGCAAAGTTGCTTATGCAAACATATATCATGAGATGCCTTCAGTTCTTTCTGTTGATTAACTAGTGTGGAAATTTTTTATGTTTCAATAGCCAAACCTATTGTAGCTTCAAAACTTTTAAGTTATGAGGAACTAGATATGTACATAGTTGGTTATTGACAATTGATAGTTGATCTGATTATACATACATATATTTTTTGTTGTTTATATTTATGAAGAATGGAAAATATTAAATAGAGAGTTCTTAGCAATTTATTATTAAAATATGGTTTAAATTAAAAATATATTTGAATCAACAAGACTCTATTTGGTGATATTTAAATAAATGTTCACACTAATCGAGTTGTTGGACCCATAGTTTTCCTAGGTCCTCAACCCAATTTCACCAATGTGACCTTCCAAATGACTTCCATCCAAAAACTAGTTTGTTATACTCAAAAAAACATTTAATGAGAAATTCAGGGGGTAGGTTCAACTATTCATCTACCATCCCACCCTCTATAAAAGAAATGGAAGGAGACTTGAATAAAGGAGGAGAAAGAGAGTAGGTATGCTTGAGTTTTACATCTACATATCAGATCCCATGATATTTTAATTCATCAAGTTGACTATTACTTCTAATAGAAAGATGGATTACAACAAAGATCAAGCATTAAGGTGAAATTGTCTTTACTTTCTTCTAAAGATACCTTCGAGACAATGTGTGTGTAGATGTTGCAAATCCCTACACCATATAAGCCTTTACTTGTCTTTCTTTTCTATTTGTAACAAGAGGCATACGGTTTCATAAACATACCATTTGTTGGGATCCTAACTAGTTGTAATCCCTATTTGGGGTATTTGACTGTTGAAATCAATCTTTTGAGCAGTAAAAAAAAATCAGGCATATCTTCTTTGTCTCTATGTATATTATTATCTTTTTGGTTTTCCTAATTTTCCTTTTAAAAATATATTTTAATTTATACTTTGTTAATTCATATTGTTGTATATAGTTTCCTTTGATTAAGTACAACTATTCATAATGTGTTTCTACTGGTTTTATTTTTCCTATATATTTTATTTCAACATGCATCTTGACTTCATAATTGTAGTATTGATTTATATACTACGACAACAAAGCTAAATTGCATTTAAAATAGAATTGATCACTAACTTAAGTTTGATATTTAAAATACATATGCACACATTTAAAGAGACTTGGTGCCCTTGAGGTGGAATAGATACACTAAATCATCTAACAAATCTATCTTGGTATGCGTAGTTCATCAAGGCTTAAAGCACTACCCAATTTCTCATCACAAATAGCTTGGTGGTCCACTGTCATACCATTTGATACTCTAGGTTTTTTGGATGATACTCTGGGATTCTGGTCCTTGGTTTATGACCTTCCTCTGTTTATGGGTTTTCTTCATGATTATTCAAATAAACATGTCAAAATATTTGTAGAGTAGTGCCTATGAAAGGAAATATTTGATCATTCTCTCATGGTGTGCATCTTCCCTCATACTCTTCGATGGAAATATTTGGAACAGTTTAATGCTCTTCCCAACAAATCCATATTATGTTGGGAACATTTTTTAATCCTCTTAAAATCTAGATTCAGTGATTCTCACAACAAAATTAGGCTCTCTTCCTTAATAGTTACTCATAAATACCAATCATATCCAAGTATAAAGCTTATTTCTAGCAGTCCTCCATCCACTCTTCCATGGTGTGACTTATGTAATGAATACCATGATTTCTTTACCTTTGAAGAATTATTGGAGGCCAAAAGGAAGTTTAAACAGGAAGGGAAAAGGAATTCCACTTTATGGTGTGATTTCTATGATGAACATCACAATCCTTTCACTTGTGGAAAATTCTTGAAAGGTAAGAAGCAATTTAAAGAAACCCAGTTTTGATAATTACTTCATGGAATCAAGAATATTACAATGATAGATTAGGTAAATAAATATTCCTTTGATAATTATGTTATTTATTAATGTGTGCAATAAATGGATGATTCTCTCAAAACCCACTTTCCATTGTGTGACCTTCCCAAAACTCTAAGTTTCGCTCTTTCATAAATCAGGAATCCAATTGATTGTCCTCAATTTAGTTCATTTTTGGAGCAATAATTTGAACATGAGCTATGTTTTGATGATTCTCTTTTCCATGATTCATAGGTTGATAATACAAAATATTAAGGTAAGGTGTATTCCCATTGACAATGATGTCGGTTCCAATAATATAGTAAGTTTTGAGTTATATGAGGTATTTTCTTTCAATGATGATTTCTTCAATGTTTCCAATATTCTTGCAAGTATCAACCCTAATATGCATGGCTTTGAGGAAAAAGAGCATGATCCTTTATTGTGTCCAAATGAAGTTGAACTCAATGATATTTTTCCTTTGGGTGGCTATCTCTTCTTCAATGAGGTTGTGCATGAACCAAATGTATTTGAGGCTAAGTGTAATCAACATCAGTGCTCTTCTAATGCTAGTTTGGAACCAAATAATGCAATCCCTGGTGTAACATCCCATGAGGGTGTTAACTCTATTAAAAATAAATTAAAATTAAAACCATATACTTCAAAACAATCCATATCTAGAATCATCAAGCACATGCACATAAGCCAAAAATTACACTATATAAGGAGCATGCCAAAGACCCATAAAGAACATGAAACTACACCATCAACCAATTGACTAGAAATGCACAATTTAATACTCAAATATGAAATACCTTAATCTGTAGCTTGCAGAAGTCTAAGGTTGGGCCAACTATGCTCCAACTCCCATAAAGCATAATATAAAAAAAATAACCCATGAACCAGTCTTCAACAAGATGCCATGAAGTAGTCTTCAATAAATAGGGAGGAAATCGCACCAAGGGTTGATTTTCCACCCAACCAATGTAACCACCTTCATAGGTGCAACCCCCGAGTAGGGCTCAAGCTCAATGAGGTAATGAAATCATAATTCACAACAACTCTTAAGAATACAAACCCAAAGGTACTCAAGAATAATTTAATCAATCTTACAACAATTCATTTGAGGTGTGGTGGAGAGGCCCTTAGACTTGTAGCAATTCCAAATCCCATGGGAGTATGGCATGCAATGGTATTACTACCACCTTTAGTTGGTGATCACAACCACAACAACATTGGAACCCCCCTTCAAGAAAGGATCTTACTACCACTTCAATTGGTGATTGCAAACACAATAATAGTGGAATCCTACTCTACAAGGATCTTACTACCACCTTCATCTAATGATCACAACCATAATGACAGTGACGTCCTTTAATTTGGTCCTAATACAAACAATACAAGGAGCCATGCATGATGAGCTTTAGTACATCCTCCTATTATAGGCACACTCATGGCCTCCTAATCCACATAGACTCAATTGGCGCAGTCATAGTTTTTTCCAACACCATTATCACAACACAAGTGCATCAACCATACTTAGTTCCACAAAGAATTTCCTCATGAGCCAACTCGCCCTTGAAAAATGGACAAGCCTCTTCCTTTATAATTCCTCTTAATGAAACATATTCTCGAGATTTGTCTCTTGGCCTTCCCCTTTGCCATGCAAGGGCTATTTTTGGCTTGAGGGTGAAATTACAAGTGTCCAAAACAAGATAAAAGGGAAACATGGCCCTTTCCCCTTCTACCCATTTACCCAAGTTAACTTTGGAGATCATTTTCACAAGTCTTTTCCCATTTCCCAAGATTTCTAGACACTAGGATCAAATATTCATCCTCATCGAGACAAGATTCCTTCCCTTGAGTTCATTTACCCTTTGTCCACCAAGGCCTCGACCTGTAACAGATTACTCCATCCATGATACCAATGTATACATACAACATCATCATTGTAATCAAGTGCATGAAGTATCTCATTAACAAGCTATCTACACAAAAACAATAATGAAATATCTCTCTAACAAGGAACCCACATAACCCACATCATAACAAGGCATCTACACATAAACCATAATTCATATAACATGAAATATATCTTTGACAGTGCATCCACATAACCCACATCATAACAAGGCATCTACACATAATCATAATGAAATATCTCTCTAACAAGGAATCCACATAACCCACATCATAAAAAGGCATATACACATAAATCATAATTCATTTAACATGAAATATATTTTTATTAGGGAACCCACATAACCCACATCATAACAAGGCATCTACATATCATCATAATGAAATATCTCTCTAATAGGGCATCCACATAACCCACATCATAGCAAGGCATCTACACATAAATAATAATCCATATAACATGAAATATATCTCTAACAAGGCATCCACATAACCCACATTATAACAAGGCATCTACACATAATCACAACGAAATATCTCTCTAACAAGGAATCCACATAACCCACATCATAACAAGGAATATACACATAAATCATAATGAAATGTCTCTCTAACAGGGCATCCACATAACCCACACCATAACAAGGCATATACACAAATCATAATCCATATAACATGAAATATCTCTCTAACAAGGCATCCACACAACCCACATCATAAAAAGGAATATACACATAATCATAATGAAATATCTCTCTCACAAGGCTTTCACATATGCAGGCATCATATGAGGGTGAATCACATCATAATACAACATATCATATTAAATCCTCATCAAGGGTCATCAAAGCTACCCAACCATCATCAAGAATATGCAATATCATCATCAATATTCATAACATTGACACACCAATAAGCATGTTAGACAATATGTATGTAATATTAAACAAACCATTGAGGACTAGTTACACTACTCATCATCCAATCATTACCAATGTTACGTGGCCATTATCAAGAACATGTAATGTTGACTAAACCATCAATCAAGGATGTAACAATGGATTTTATCACTAACTAGACCATCTCATAAGTGTATAGGTTTATCATACTCAATTAAAATCATACCAAATAAGGATTAATCATAACAAACCATCAAGGGTATATTCGTCAAGTCACATATGTTTCAAGGAAAGTAAATATCCAACAAGGGGTCATCCCAAGATAATTGTCCAACTAACCATATAAAACACTCAAGTCTAGCAAGAGGGTAGCTAGCACATAACACGAAGATTAATAATTACTGGAAGGGAGCACAACACATACTAAGGTGTAATTCATCAGTCTAGCCACCAAGGGAAACTTCAACCATCATCCTTAGAGGATGATACTTGTAATCATTAGCTAGTAATGATCAGTGAAGATTCAATCATCCACAACTAATAATAACATCCACCATCACAGATAATCGAATATCTTTCACAACACTCTCACACACAGCGAAGTGTTACATCTAATATAGAGTGCATTTCAATTACTACAATTACTCTGAGTAATACCTTCTCCCTCAATAAGGGAGATGTTAAAATTTTTATACCTGAAGATGGCCTTTTGTTTCCTACCTTAGAATAAAATGAGGTTAGCTATGAACTTGCAAATATCACCTCTCATTTATTTGATGGTGAACCAATTAGTAAGGATGACAGTATACCTAGTCCTTTTGATTCTTTCTTATTCACTTCAGTCAAGCTAGTGGGAAGAATGAGTAGATATTTTCTCTCACCTACCTATGGCCATGAATTTTAGTCTCCCATAAATACTCTTTCATAGGTATAGTTTGTGGTTTTCATGAATTTACCACCACTCAAGAGCTTTCCCATTTTGAAGCAAACTTGCAACCCATATATGACAACTATCCTCAGCATTTCATTGAGAAAAGTGATTTATCTCATGAGAAGGTAAATTACCATGTCATCAAGGTTAATTTAGGCATCCAATCATGTTTTTGAGATTTAATCTTGTCCTAAAGAGGACATTGATGACAACCTTTCCAGTCTTGGCTAGCTAGCAGTGGATTTCTCCCCTGAATCCATCAAAGGGTTGAGGGAGGACCAAGTTCCAAAATAATCTTTGAGAACGATTATAGTATTCTTGGCTCCTCATGCTTTAGAATTCAAGGACATCACTTTATTATCATATGAGTTACTACTAGTTTAACAAAATGTCTCATGTCTTAAATTGTTGTTTTCACTCAAGTGCTAGTAGATGTTTCCTATCATGCTTCCTTCATGCTAGAGTTTCTTTCTCAATCATGATTGGAGTTCAAGCTACAATTTGTAGATCAATATGCCTCTCAAAATTGAAAATGGTATACACCATGAAATAACAGGTCATTTCTTATATCATACATATCAAACAAAAATGACTAAAAAGAAAAAAATACAAATTATTTTTGTTGTTGTTTGTTTCTTTTAAATTTTAGTTTCAATGCTTTTCTTTTCCTATTTACTTCTTTTAGTTTTTAATTTTAAGCTTTCCTTTATTGTTAGTCACCTATGATATTTTTTGTAACATCCCCACTTTTGATCCCTAATTTAGTGATGTATAATGTAAATATGATATGTGGTTGCGGGCCAAGTATTGTATATAGAAATAATAAATGTAATGTTGACTACAGGTGGACATGGATATAATCATGGGGGGGGGGGGTTTCCACGAGATAGGGGGGTCTGAGGGGTCTAAGGGGGAATTATTCATGTGTCTTAAATCCCAAACCACTTCCTAAAATTATTATTTTGTATGAACCTTGTATTTTCCTTTTGAGTGTATCAAAGCTCCAATCATTTAATACATGTAAGAGAGTTGGGTGAAAAGTCACTTCACATAGTTATTAAGAGCATAGGGTTGAGTACAATCAACATTGGGGAATGTGAGAGTCAACATGCTTAGGTAAAAAGGGAAATTTGAATGGGTATTATAGGTCATTTTTACATGGAGAATTTAGGACAACAAGAGACTATTGAGTGGTAGAAATTGAAGACAGCCATAGTGGGTTTTTTGGGAAGATTGTTGGATTTGTAATTGCATGAAGAAGCAGGTTGTTAGGCATGTAGAGTGAGTTTTATGCATAGACAAAATGATTTGTTGATGAGAGTTTCGTGTTGCAATTGTAAGTTCTTGGAGTCCCCAACAAGAGACATTCCTTGCCAACATGTGTTAGATCCCTAGAGGGAAGGGGGATATCCTGGGGGACTGTGTAGCAGAGAAGGGGATCCCATTCCTTGGGTTGTGTATGTTGTGGAGAAAAGAGATGGTGGATTGGGATGGTTGTAGGAAACTATATTGTTGTGAGTGGACAGTAGACACCATTTCTTGTGGATTCCTAGCCCTAGCTCGGGGGTGACTTGCAGTTGATATTTGGAGAAGCAAGCCTATGGTTGGGTGGAACATCCATTATCTGCAATTGGTTGTGCATTTGATTAAAAAGATAATTGTTGTATCTATGTTTAGTATTTTTATTTGTGGGTTTTAAATTATTGTGCATAAACTCTATGTTCTCAAGTAGTTATATGTTTTTGTGTGTATGTTTAATTAGTTATAATCATGTTTATTAAAATTGCATTAGAGGCATAGGTGTTTTATCATGTTGCATGTATTTTAATTTAATGGTATCAAAAAAAAAAAAAAACAGTATGGGTCAGTAGCGAGGGTGCTATAGTTTTGGTATCAAATTCATTCAACACCTAGCCTAGATGAGCCAAAGTCAGCATGCTAAAGTAGAGAATTATAGGGGTGAAATTCAAGTATGCCTGCATATTATTGTTGAATATTTCCCCCAAGCAAAATTGGTCCTGGGAAATTTGAGGAAATTGATCTCAAGGGGTTAAAATCCCCAATTTTAACCTTGCTTGAGCAATCACAATCCTGGAACAAGATGAAATTAAAATTACAAAGAAGCCATGGAAAAATTGGGTAAAAATCCCCAATTTCTTAGCGGATTCATGTGGGATTCATGCTCATAATTATTGTTGAGAAAATTAATAGCAATAAGTGGATGAACTTAGAATGAAATTCAGTCCAAGGAAGTTATATTGATAATTATAGTGCCAATTTAACAAAAAATTACATAATTACAAAGCAGACCATGGAGAAATTTGGGGAAATGTAGGAAAAATCCCCAAACTTATGAACATTTTTGGTTGAAATTGCACTTGGAACTTGGAAGTGGTTGCAATGTCGAGTATGGAGGTGACAGAACAATGGTAGGGATATAATCCAGCAAAAGAAGCATAACCAGAGGTTTCTATATGGCATGTGCATCAATTTTTGAAATTAAGCAATATTGATCAAATTCAAATTTTTCAAAAATTTTGGAAATTTTTCCATACCAGGTGACATAGTAGTGGTGATGTGGACTACCATGGTGGTGGGGTGGAAGGATATGGTGGCAAGGTTTGGGTTTTCAATACACAGTTGATCCAGATTTATAAATGGAACAACATGAAATACAAAGTTATAACAAGAACATAGAGATACAGTGAAACTTGACATTAATAAATGAATTGTGTTGAACTATAAACAAATATGGAATGAAACAAACTTACTCAAATGGTGGTAGATGATCTATAAGAAAATATGTGATGGCTATGTGCATTCACTAGAGTGCATTACAATGAGGTAAAAAAGCCTTTGTATCATAAATAATCAATGAGGAAACCTTAAACATCCAAAACCCTAACCCTAGGAGATGAAACACTGAAATGTTTGTGGGCCCCGATGGGGTTAGTTGGCATGCCAACTTCTTGAGGTCGTAAATTTTTCATACGATCTATATTTTGCATGCTCGATAGCCCATTGGAAAGGTATAGCTAATAAGTACACATTTTTGTCAGCTTAGATGATCCCTTTGGCTATCGTCTAGGCATTGTCACACCCAAAAAATGCTTTAGAGCCTCAAAACGACCCCGGAAGTTCAAGACCTGAAAAAGTGTAGAAAAACTACCAAAATAGAAAATTTTACTTTGAGACGGTGTAATAGGTGGGTGGCCACCGATATCCACCTGGATCAATCCTCCCACCTTAGGAAGCAATGGTCTTCATCGTGTTGAGTTCCCCCATGAAATGGGGAAACTTCTGTTGAACTTAGCCCTGGGTGAGCCAATTGCCTTGGTGTGAGAGATGCCCTGATTTGACAACCTGATAAAGATGGATCCTCTATTGGAAAGTTCCCTTAAATGGCGTGTCCATGATATGATCAATGTTTCTTATTCCATATGGTCGGGGTTGAGATCTATCGGTGTCAGCTACTCTATTATCACTAATGTGTCCAATAATGGTGGAAAGTATGATCGAAGGAGGTCCACATTGAACATTGGGTGCAAGACAAGGAAGGGGGGAATACTTATCTCAAAATACTTATCACCCATAACCTTGGTGATGGTGTAGGGACCATAGCGAATTGGGTGAAGCTTATGATGGGGTCCTATAAGGCACTCCTTATGCAAATGAAACCAAACCTTATCTCCCACCTAAAAATTATGTGGCACTTGGTGTTGATCATGGAGTTGCTTGTACTTAGCATTGGATTTCTGCAGAATATCATGGACATGTTGGTGAATGTTCTCAATCCATTCAATAAAATTGGTGGCTATGTCGGCCTTGGACTTAATATGGGAATATTTTGCCTCTGTGGTCACAAGGGGTAGTGTGACATCAATGGGAAACAATGCAAAAAATCCTAGCCCCACCTGAAAGGGTTGTGTTCGATCGAACTATGGAGAGATTTGTTGTAGTTGTGTTGAACATAGGGGAGACTCTCATCCCATGTGTGTGGATGATTGGATTTGTACATGCACAAGATATGCACAATCATATGATTGATGACCTCTATCTAGCCATCAGTTTGGTGGTGGAAGGTAGTGGATTTGGTAAGCTTGGTTTCCAACAATGACCAGAGGCTCGACAAAAAAGTCCTTAGGAACATGTTGTCTCGATCTAATATGATGGTCTATGATATCCCAAAATGTACCTATTATTGCACAATTTGTACTTTCCCAAAATCCCAAGGCAAGTGGGTACAGAATTGGCGTAACTGGAATGACCTATCAATGTCACCTTAATAGAAAATCCCTTTCTATTTAGGAGTATGTCAAGACTACCCCAGGGGAAACGTTCCCAGTGACCTAGGGGTTTGAGAAGGCTAAGGAAAATAACACAAGGGAATCCTCCCCCTCTCACAGATCACTCAAATCAAAGGGTTCTTTATGTCTTATAGAGATGAAACAAATAAATAATATTGTGTACCTACCTAGAACAAGACAACAAGGCAAAAAGGGGCACTTTCCAAGTACCAAAATGATGTTAGTGCTTCATAAGACAGTGAACTTTCAAGAAATGTGCTAGCTGATATAAAATTTGCAGTTGTGTAATAGTTTATAACAACAATAAGAAATTTGTAAGAGCCACAAGATTTATCCTTTAATGCTTTAATAAAGACTTGTAATGATATCTTTAACTAGGCAATTTGATAATAAATAGTCACAAGCAGTTTTAGAGACATCTAGCTAGCATGATATGTCACTTTTAGGGTTAATTTGTAGTTGTTAGATGGTTGTAGCAATATTTTGCAACAGTAGCAAGTAGGTTAATGATTTAGGCTAATCTAAGTTTAGTAGAAGTTAGTAGGTGTTCAAGAGAAGGAGTTTTGGAAATTGTTTGATCAATCAACACTTGCAAATGGTATACTAGTGCCTTTCTAGGGTAATCGATTCAATGATGGCATGATTGCTAGAAAGTAACAATAGTTAGGCCCTAGAGATTTCTCTTTTCCTTAGAAAAATTGTAATAAAATATGAAATGGGCAAGGAAGTAGGGTTACTAGAGTGCTACAATGGTAGGTCTCTAGTATCTATTTCTATATAGGTTCCTTTCAAGAAATTTTAGCAAGTGGAAGACTATAGAGAAAAAGATAGTAACATATGCCTTTCTCCTAGGGTTTCAAGAAAGCAATTTCATAATATTAGACATGAAACAAGTAAATTAACCATAAGCATTCGTTCACAATAAATAAATGCATATTTTCCACTTACTTCACCAAGAATAATCAAGCATAAACCATAGTTCAAGATCCTCCACATGAAAATTTTCCAAAATACACCAAGAAATGCCTCCTCCAAGAAATGTGCACCACTAGATTTCAGCCAATAACCCTTAAAAAGGCCAAATTTTAGACCACCACTTGTGTGATGAGTCAATCATGAAAAAAATGTGAGTTTTATCTCTCTATTTATACAATAATTGTGACCTTTAATTAATTTTAGTCCATCAAAAGGATGGCATGGCAAAATTACATGAAAAATCCATTTTTTACACAAATTCAAATAATCAAACCCTAAAATCATCTTTAGAGGTGATGTCATGCCCATCTAGGGTGACGTTGAGCCTCCTAGATGAAAAGTTGGGCCTCATTTGTAAAACATTAGGCCTTCCAAGCCCCTAGATGATGCCACATGTGCCAATTAGCACACAATTGCCTCCATAATGCCAATCTTGACATTGGGTGACATCTAGGGTCACAATGGTGATGTCATGGGCCTCCCAAGGCCAATGTCTAGGTGGAAGAGAAATATCCCCCTGGGTCTAGGTCATCCAAAGTGTCTCTGATGAAACATCCTTCTTTTTTCTTGGTGCAAGTCTCTAACATCTCTCTACCCCTGGTTGGGTCCATAGCATCCATATATGGTCTTTCATCCCCATGGAGGTCTGAGTTAATCATCTCCCCATATGTACCTTTCCACCAACCATGGTCCTGCATAAAAAATAAGTACTCCCTCCATGGGCTCATAAGTCACAGGGATCATAGCAATGTCAGTCACATTCAATAAACAAATTACCCAAACATGTGCATCAAACCCCCCTTTACCCAGAGAAATGCTCAAAGACGTTATGCAGTTTAACAAGTCAGGTTTGGAGAGGGTCTCAGGATGTCTTATTGGATAATCCTCCTCAAGTTTGGGGTGTTTCCCAGGTGAGAGATAATATATGTCATGTAAGTGTGTGAAATGGTGTAGGGGAAGTGTGTGGGCAGAGGGTGTAGTGATAACAGAAAAATGTAGGTCTTGCCCGTGGGTTCCTTTGTAGAGGGTGAGTTGCACCTTATCATGGATGCCATTATTTCCTAGCCCATTCAATGCATTTTATTCTTATTCTTATTTCTTTTTCTTTGCAAGGGAAAATTTGGGGGACACTGTCCTGGCATGGTGACCATAGGTGACAGCGTTACCCATAAGCACTTCACGAAAATGAGAAGGTTGGCTTGTGATGAGACCCCATTTCTCTTGGTAATGCCACCAAGAGCCACTACCGTGGTTTGGTGACTAGAGATATGGTAGTTTCATACCGCTACATGCCCATGGACCTAATAGGTCAGCTCATGCTGAGACCTCACATCCACCAACTAGACCTTGAGTTTTATTTTATCTTACAGGTCCCCTTTTCTTACTGAGAAGCCTTTTATTTCTTTCTCAGGGATCCCTGGGTGAATCATCTCAAATTTTTTATTTTTCCTTTTAACTCTTGCCATCTACTTTTACCCTCTGGGCCTTTAGCCCCTTTTTCCAACAAGGCAAGGTACAACCCTTCCTAGTGTGGAAAACCCAATGCCCAAACCAAGGTAGGGGAAGATGAGAGGGATAATGATGAAAAATGGTAAGTATATAAGGAATGGACAATGACCTTTCATAGACCCACTCAGTGGCAACTCATCCTAAAGGGAACCATCTTACTAGGGAATTATGTCACCCCCTAAGGTATGAACGAGTTAAAGAACTTAATTTCCAAGAAAAAGTTATGAAATAAAGGAGAGTTCAGTGAAACATAATTAAATGCTTCGAAAATCAAAGTGAAACATACCATGATACCCAGACTCATTACCTCATGGAGAAAGACCCACTGCTACCTCATGACTAGGCTGGTGGGATGGATGTTTTTGTTGTTGATAGATGGGAAACACTCAAGAAAAGTTGGGCCCTCTGAGGCCAAGCTCAATACATCTGGCTCTCGATACTCCATGTCTAGGACATGTGAGCCTCGAGACATAATCTCCTTAGTTATCCCTAGGATAGGGGATAATGGTACCCACACTCATTCGAAGAAGATTTTAGAAGTGACCTTCATTGTGATACTCTTGTTGTAGGTTGTTAGAATGGCTATCTTAGAAAATCGACCAACCACCACAAAAACATGGTCATTGCTCTGCTTAGCTGAAGGAAGGCCAGATATTTAGTCCATCGAGATGGATTCCTAAGGCCTGTCGGGAGTAGGCATAGGGGTGTACATGTATTGCTTCTTAATGGTTGGTCTGGAAATAGCATAGGTAGTGTAAGACCGAATGTACTTGTCGACTTCCTGTCGAAGTTTTGGCCAATAGAAATACCTATGCAGGATTGCCACTATATTTTCCACACCAAAGTGTCTTTCCATCTAAGTGTAGTGAGATTCCCAAATCATCTTTTCCCACTCGCTTGAAGGAACACAGAGATGGCCCAAATGGAATAACATTCCATCCTAAAGATGAAATTCAGTGACAGGCATGCATGCGTCCAATATCTAGTAAGTAGTAGTGAATTCAGGATCGCTCTCATAGAGTTGGGGCCACTTGGAGGCCTCATGTATGCAGGAGTGGAACACCATGGTTAATTTTGCAATTGGAGTTTGAGTGAGGAAGTCAAAAACATGATTGGTGCTCCATGTCTTATATTTTATGTTGAGATGAAACTGCTCCAATTATGTGGACCACATTTTATGGTGGTCATTTTGCAATTCACCTTGTGTCTACATGAACTGGAGAGGCTTCTGATCAGTGTGGATTATTGTCTCCTTCCTGATAATGTAATGCTTCCATTGGTGACAAGCTTGTACAATGGAATACATTTATTTGTCATGAGTGGAGTACTTATGGATGACATCTGATATTATATCACTATGATAGGCCATTGGATGACCATGTTGAGTGAGAATTGAACTCATGGCATAATCTGAGGCATGTATCTCAATCTCAAAAGGTTGTTGCAAATCGGGTAATGAGACCAGAGGAACTGAGCACAAGTGATGTTTTAGATCATCATATGCTCTATATTATGATTGTCCCCACATGAACRTTTATTTTCCACCACCCTTGGTCACTTGGTTGAGGGCCCATGCGATATCGAAGAATCCCAACATGAACCTACGATAGAAATTAGCAAGTCCCAAGAAACTCCAAAGCTCGGTTAGTGTGGTCGGGAATAGCTAGTCAYGAATGACCTAGATCTTGGCTAGATCCACWTGCACACCATGCTCATCAACAATGTAKCCTAGGTATTGGACCTTGTTTATACCGAAGGAKCATTTTTCCAAGTTAGCATATAGCTTATGTTGTTGCAGAGTGTGAAGGAYCTGTTGAATATGTTGCAAGTGTTCCACCCAAATATTGTTGAAGATGAGGATATCATCCAGATATACCACCAAAAAAGTATTGGTGAAAGGCYGCAAGATATCATCCATCAACCTCATGAAAGTGGCARGGGAATTTTTCAAACCAAAGGGCATGACCAACCATTCAAAAATACCTTCTTTAGACTTGAAAATAGTCTTCCATACATTAGTTTGTTCTATTGGGACTTGGTGGTAGTCGGACTTCAATTCAATCTTACTGGAGTACTTGGCTAATTTGAGTTGTTCAAGAAGGTTATCAATTCGGGGAATTGGGTATTGGTTCCTGACTGTGATTTTTTTTAGGGTTGTGTAATCAATGCAGTGTCACCAGGTATCGTCTTTCTTCTGCATGAGAAAAATTTGGCTTCCGTAAGGTGAGGAGCTTGGTCGAATGTGCCCATTTTCAAGCAGCTCTTATATCTAGTGCTTGATTTCCTCATTTTCCATAAGAGAGCAGTGATAGACTAGCCCATTGGGTAGAGGTTCATCGGGGGTTAGATCGATTGAATGCTTGACCTGACAATGCAGAGTTACCCTAGTGGGTGATGAGAATATGTCTTTGTATTCCTCCACAACCTTGTCCACCTAATTGTTTTGCATGGAGCAGCCTTGTGTGGAGGCCATGGATGTGGTCGCTACCTTCTGTTCATTTTGAGAGTGAATAATAAACAAGACAAATTTCTTGGTCTGGGAGATGACCTTCATGCATTTCTTAGCAGAAATTAAAGAAATGGTGGTAGGAGGAGCTACCTCTAGTATCATGTACAATTGTATGTCCAAAGTAATAATAACAATGTGAGGTCTAGATTCATATACAACATGGCGTTTCCACAAGTAAGGTTGGCCTAAAAGAACATCACAAAATTTAAGGGGGGGGATATCACACAATACCTCATCCTTGAAGGGCTTGATGTCATAGGGTAGGAGATATTGTTGGTTGACACAGGGATCTCTCCCTTAGTGGAGCCACCAAATGGTGTAAGGTTGCAGATGTGGTGTTTTAAGAAGGTCCAATAACTTGGTGACCTCTGCTAAGATGAGGTTATTTTGACTTATGTTATCAACAATGAAGTGTAGCAAAGCACCCTTCACCCACATTTGTGAGTAGAAAAGGAGCCCACCTTCCTCTAGTTCTTCGAGTTCACTTGGCTAGACCTTGGTGGTAGCGATGGTGGCACTCGGTTCCGCATCAATGATCCACTTCCCCTTGTTTGTTTCTGATTCTGAGTCAGAACCCACATCCTACTCCGAGGCTTTCAGCTCAGCCACCAACAACTACTTTGAGTGACATTCATCGATGTTATGCAAGGGACTTTTATGGAATTCGCACCACTTTCCAGTGTCTTTCTTCATCTTCCCATTACCCTTCTTTGTTTGTGGCTTAGAATGGTTGTCCTACAATGGTCCATCCTTTCTCTTTCCTTTTTTATGTGGTTTGGGGTTTCCTTTTCCATGCTTATGTTCTGAGTAATTCGCAGATCCAAACTCTCACTTCTTTTGTTTAAATTTCCGTTTGATTTTGAAGGCATATCGATAATATGCGCCCAGTGATGAGATGTCCAAAAAATCCATTTATATATGGATGTATTGATGCAATTCATCACATTACTTGAGCACCAAGTGTCACTCTGAGTCTTTGATACTCATTTTGGTGGGCGAGATTTGCAAGACATTTGTGAACTTCGGCACTGTTTGGTCCCTTTCCTACCGTAGCATGGTCCATTTTGTATAATGGTCATTGCAGCTTCCAACAGGGTAATAGTGTTCCTTAATAGCATCCATGAAAGAACCCCAAGTGGATATGAATGCAAATATTTTGGATTCGTCCATGGCCTTTTTCTCATAGTAAGTATCCCACTAATCCTTGACATGGGGGACATCCTTAAGGAGCACAAAGGTGATATTTTCTCTATCAAAAAAATTATAGACAGAAAAATACCCTTCAAGGATATTCAACCATTTATCTAGAGCATATGCATCTATCTAACCTTCAAATATAGGAATATCAAAACTAACTTATATCTTGAAAGGGGCAATGCCTCCAAAGTGGTTTCTTGATGAAGATGCATTGGCTTTTGGCAGGCGTCGAAAAATGTGGGAAAAATTATCCATCATCTTGTTCTGTTGTTGCATGATGGCTTCCTCGAGCAACGATTTAATAGGATCTCCTACTCCATCATCTCTCTTTTCTTCCACCATGTGAGTTAGTCGGGTCGGTGAAGATGCTCCTGCAAAGGCTCAAATATTTTGGGTCCCAACTCTTTATACCATGACCTTGTCAAGAACATACATAGAGAAACAGATAAATAGTAGATTGCTCTTATACCACTGATACGGATCTATTAATGGAGCGAAATGAAATATAGAGTTATAACAAAAACATAGAGATATATCAAACCTTGACTTCTATTAATAAATGAATTGTATTGAACTATAAGCAAATGCAGAATGAAACAAACTCGCTCGAATGATGATAGTTGATCTCTAAGAAGAGATGTGATTGTTATGCGCATTCGCCAAAGTGCATTACAATGAGGCCGAAAGGAATTTTTATCATAAAGAAGCAATGAGGAAACCCTAAACATTCAAAAACCTAACCCTAGGAGATGAAACATCAAAAGGCTTGTGGGCCCCGATGGGGTTAGTTGGTATGCTAGCTTCTCGGGGTCGTAACTTTTGCATATGATATTCGTTTGGCATGATTGATAGCCTATTAGAAATGTTTAGTTGAGAAGTACACATTCTACTTGGCCCGAAAGGTCTAGCCCAGAAAACATTCTTTAGGGCCTCAAATTTCAAGACCCAAAAAAGTGTAGAAAAAATGCCAAAATGGAAAACTGTACTTTGAGTCAGTGGAATAGGTGGGTGGCCACCAATATCCACTTGGATCAACAGTGTTGGTCCCAAGGCTAGCATAGGTTCCATGATGGAGGAGTGGTGAGCTATGATACCATAAGTGGTATCAGAGGCTTTTAAAATAGTTTTACAAAGTTGCAAAAAAATTTGAAATCAATGTGCGAGTGACCCATAGGTAGAGGGTGGTTTGGTGGTATCGGAGGTTTATGCGTTGTTAACCTCCCTCCAACTAAAAGCTATGATATTAATGTGATTCATTGATCTCCCTTTATCATCCATTGTCTGATCTAGTAGATGAGCATGGTGTGTGCTCAAAGGAAAATGGTGTGGGATGGACCTGCCCATCATCAATGCTAAGGAATGGGTGCCAAGTGGAGGACTGGATAAGGAAGTGGGACCCGTGTCCCATCTGTGGTAAAAAAGGTGCCAAGTGGGAAATCAAGTATTGGTGGGGACCATAATTTTATTTTAATAAAATAAAATAGAGAGAAGAGAGGGTAAAGAAAAGAGAGAAGAGAAAGACAGAAAGAGAAGAGAGAAGAGGGAAGGACAAAACAGACAAGTTATAAAAGTTTGGATCCAAAAACTTGTTTTGGTCATAAAAGGAGTTTTTCAGCTCAAATTTGGATGAAATTTAAGAGGTATGTCCATAGTGAGGAGGGATACAATAAATCCAATGAGGGCCACTGTTTAATTCTGCTTCTATTTTTTGAAAAATGCAAATTAGTGGGTTTTGAAGATCTAGATCATGCTTAGTAACCGGGGCTTAGATAAAGGTGAAAATTTTATTGGGGGTCAAAAAAGTAGACATCAAGATACCCAGTTAGTATTTTGAAAAAAATCTTAAGGGTTTGGAGTGGAGATGCTGAAATAGGGAAAAATCCACTATTCCCTAGCACTTTTTAGGGATTCTCGAAATATTCAAGGGAGGAAAAGGGACCCCAGATATCCAATCCAAAAAATTTCATTTAGTCAAAATTTTACCTACTTATCAAAATGGACAACTTTGTTTTGTGGGAATTTTTTCCAATTTTTCTATGATTGGGAGATAGTCTTTTTCTTCTAAAAATTCTAATTTTAGAGAAAATGTAAAAGTGAAAAGTTGTCAATTCTGTATTTATATAGAATTTTACTAGAGCATCAAATTTTGAATCTGAAAATTGTTATAATGAATACTATATATGCCTAATACAAAATTTATTAGTTCTCGACAGATTTTCTTCTATGAACAGAAGTTGGTTCTTGAAAGATTTTCTTCTTGGTTCTCAACAAATTTTCTTCTACAATGCATAATTATAACAATAACTTTTGTATACACATTTTTGCAGAATTAAAGGTATCGGTAGAATATAATTGGTTCCTATATGAGGACTAGGGATATGGAGGATGCCCAAGGATCTTAAAACCATGAAGATGAGATCCAAGGTTTACATGTCAGCATGGGACATGCAAATACTGAGTCCAATGAACGAAGTAGCAATGTGGAGCCTATGGAGCTGGTTGAAACTATGAGAAACTTATAGAAGGAAGTGTAGAGATAAAGAGAGGGAAATGAAAGGGTGATAAGAGATCAGGAGGAGTTGATGCAAAGTTTGAATATGATGCAGAAACATGTCAATAAATATTTTGGCACAAAACAAGCAACCAGTGATAGGAAAGTGGCAGTTGTTGGAAAGTTGGTTTGGACAGTGGGTTTTCATTGATGTCAACCCTTGGAGAGTGATATTGGAGATTGATGGAAACACCAACAGTGATGGAAACACTCATACATGGAAACACTTATGCTCATTATCCCCCTGTTATCATCACTCCTCATCAATGTTTCTATCTCTCCCTCTTTGACATCAATGGAAAAGGATATCTCCCTTTGGAGTTACTCCCCCTGACTAAACTCTCCTTGGGGTTTCTCCCCCTATATACACTATCTTTTGGGTTGTTCCCCCTGTCTAAATTGTCCTTGGAGCTTCTCTCCTTGTCTTCATGCCTCTGAACACTCTCATCTCCCTCTTAACAAAGGATTAACTCCCCTTGTTGATATGTCTCCTCTTGACACTATACCTGCTCTAACCAATCATGGAAAAAGATTATCTCCCCCTGTGGGTATGTCTCCATGTATGTACTAATCTTCCTTTTTGGATATCTCTCTCTCATGACTTCTCTACATGTTTATGTGTAGATGAATGTAGGTCTTCATGTACTTGATTCCTTTTGGATTTATTGTTCAGTGGTTCTTCCTCCTGTAAATAATTGACATATATAAAAAGAATTCAAGATTAAACATTCAAAGTTTTAGTATTCAAATATTCCTTTATCATAATTATTCAACTGTCTCTGAGAAATATATACTTCTTTTAACCACAGTTGATATTCATTTAACTTATTCAACAATATTCATTAGTTCATCATCAATATATTATTACATCATAAACATTAACATCCATCAGTGCATAATAAACAATAATAAACACATCCACACAATACGCAATACACCAATATTTACGTGCAAACCCAATGCAGGAGAAAACCATATAATGATTTTCTTATATGTCAAAGAATTACATTTAAGGAAGCACCAACTCCCAATTCTCCAGCTCCAAATGGAAGGAGGCTCCAACCCCCTAGTTTCTTAGGCTCCAACCTGAAGGAATATCCAACTCCCTAATTCTCTGGCTCCAACTAGAAGGATGATGCAACCAAAAGGATGATCCAACCTGAAGGAATCTCCAACTCCCTAATTCTTCGGCTCCAATTGGAAGGAGGATACAACCCCCTTTCCTTGCCCCATCCTGTCGCCCTGAAATATAAGTGTAGACCAATTGTCACTACCACAATCAATGCAATTGTCATTGCCACTGTCTCTGGCACTATCACATCAACATGTAATCTGTCAACCTATCACTGTATCCAACCTATCAGTATCAACCTGTCCAACATGTCACTGTCATCGATACTCAACCAGATACTCTTGCATGGATCATATACCAAGGACACCTCTCAACTAGATGTCAAACATCACTAACACATGCATCTACCAAGCATGTACCAAGATCACCAACATACCATCACAAGATATGTGTCTCAACCATGTACCAAAGCATGTGACAAACCATCAATCTGTACCATACCAAGCATAAATCATGTACCACGACCTGTACCACAACAGGTGCATCAACTGTGCACCAACACCTCTACCAAATTGTGCATCAACCATGCACCAACACCTGTGCCAAACCGTTCATCAACCATGCACCATAACCTATACCATATGCCTCAAACATCAACCATGTACATCAACACCATACCAAGTACCAATCATGTACCTTACCATGTATCAACCATGTACATCAACACGTGTACAATACCATGTACCAACAATGTATCTCAACCATATACCATATCACTCAATCATGTCATACACCATGTACCATAGGATATATCAAGAAAGTACCATCAAAGGTGTACCTCAACAAAGTACCAAACAATCAAGATCATATACCAAGTATATGCCTCAACCATGCACCTAATATGTGCCTCAAGCTTGTGCCAATGCATCAACAATATACCAAATACTTTCCTAGAGAATTCACCATAACATCATCAACATGTAACCCTCAAAAAATGCATATAAACATACATGTAAATATGTAACATACTCAGTGTATGTGATCACAGATCTGCAAACCTTCCTCAACTTCAGCAACAAGAGAATAGCATTTTCATCAAACTTTACCTTGGTCTCACGGGACTAGTTTTTGGATTAGTCACAAACCATAACTTTCAACAAGCATAACTATGTACCTGTAATGAATAAAGGTCTGAAAAATTTAAACAATATTCTTCAATATCTTCTTTGCAATTCCTCCAGGTTTCACTACTTGGAACCTCCCAGAAAAGGATTTATAGCAAAAATGGTAGACCTTTATGAATTATATCTTATTCTTGTAGAGCATGCCACATCTGGAATATTTGATATCTAGATCTAAAAAATTGCATACAACATACCAATGAATGTACTCTATCCAATTCATTTTGTCTCACTAAATTTGGATCTTCTATGAAGAATTTATGACCCTTTTACCCAGAACGCTTGTTTGAGCCTAGTTCCATGACTAGCCAAAAACCCTATATTCCACATAGTGTATATCCCAAAATAAAACGACCCATAAGCTGAAATTTATACCATGGGTACCTTGGTATATCTTCTTAATATCCTCAAGGTTTCTCTATATGAATCAATCTAGAAAAAAATTATAGCGAAAATGGTAAGATGAACTGTAAATAACATACCTTAGAACACATCCTCACAAGACTTCATCCTCCCTTGCAATTTCGACCTTCTTTACTTCATCTTCCCTCTGAAAAATGCCTCAACTATCCTTTTTTACCTCAAATAAGAATCACTTGATTACTTAAATATCTATTCAATTAACTTGTGTGTATAAATCATGTACTTATGAGAAACTTCTTGAGGTGTATTTATACTTTTTATAAGTAACATATTTCCTTAAATTTAGGACCTATTTCCTTAGCTTTAGGGCTTCTTGAAATTTCTTGTTACAACCATTTTACCCTTTCATTCAAGAATTGTAACCAACTAGGGGCTTCTTGACCATTCTTCGAGGCTTCCAACTTCACAAAGCTATATCTCCCTAACCATGAGGAACCACGTGGTGTTCCACATATCATCAGAAACGACATGACACGTCTTACCTGCAATTTCACTATCCTTCATGTCCATATTCCTTAGTCAACTTCGAGTCCCATAACCACACCTACGGGGCTACATGTAGACTACATCAAATGTACCCAACTAACTCACCATCAATATCGATCATACAAACGTCAATCAATTGTCCAACGTCTCTGGGCCTCTCCAAGGGTTGACATCAATATCCAAGGGTTGACATCAATCTCCAAGATCGCTCTCCAAGGGTTGACATCAATGACAACCAACTATCCAAACCTCTCCCCCTTTGGCATTGATGGAAACACTTACGCATGGCAACACTCATGCTCATGCTCCCCCTGTGATCATCGCTCCTCATCATTTTTTCTATCTCTCCCCCTTTGACATCAATGGAAAATGGTATTTCCCTTTGGGGTTGCTCCCCCTGTCTTCATGTCTTTGTTATTTCTCTTCATATTTGACCAAATGTTAACTCCCCCTTTCGATATTTCTCCTTCTGATATTGTACCTGTTGTAATCAATCATGGGTAAAATAATAGCTCCCCTTGTGGGTATGTTTCCCTATCTGTATGATACTAATATTCTTGTATGTATCTCTCTCTCTAATGATTTTTCTTCCCTTGACTTTTTTGTAAGATGTAGATCAATGTAGGGCTACCTGTATATGTTTCATTTCCTCTCTTCCAGTGTTGTTTATTGTTCGTTGGTGCTTCCTCTTGAATTTCACTGATGTATATAAAAATCATTCAAAATTTGATTTCTTCACTTACTTGTCATGTTTACTTGAGAATATTGTTAAACAATATCCTTCTAATGATATATCTTCAGTTGATGGTTTCTCTTTCCCTGTTATGTTGTGCCTTTCACTGCTTCCCTTTCTTTGACCAACTAATTCCAACTGATTCCACTGATTCCAGTTGTAAATACATTGCTATGCATCTTCTCTGACCCATGCTTTTTATACCTTATAAGCATCTCATGAATCCATCTTTGTCCATATGTCACAAATTTTCCATAACTCTGCTACTCAAATTTCCACAATGATGACCCATCTGTCACTTTATTATTCTGAAGGCTTTCCCTGAATATACTACAAGTAATCATCACATGTTCATGTTTATCAGATTGAATCAAATATGTCCACTGATATGATCGTATCTGCTCATCAAACTCTGCATGTATGGAACAACTTGTACTAAAGATATACCTGCCTAAATACATACGTGCAATATAATCATAAACTTTTGTTTGTGTAACTACAGACTGACACCTATGTGGAAACACTAGTTCTCAATCGATCAATATGTTACTATGTAATTCTACTATCTAACTGCTTTGAATTTGTCTCTGTAAACACTTCATACTACTCGAAAGATGGTTCTATGATATGTAGTGTCTATGGACTCCCCATGTTCATCATACATATTTACTGGGAGTATCCAAGCCGATGGCTCAGAAAAATACCTTCTTTGATGCGGAGACATCTTACTCTTCGTCTGTAGAGTCATCATTTCTTTGAACTTTAACTTCTCCCTTTCTTCCTATGGATTGATCTTGCTCTATAATTTTTGAAAGTACAATCTCTTGAACGTGTTATTTATTCACCTATCCTTCTTTTCTTTCATTTATTCTCCAAACCTTTATGTATATAACATCTTCATTTTTCTCTGTAGATTTGTCTTCATCTCATATTATTGCCAATCTTACAATCTCCAGGACCTTGTCTTTGTTCACATGTTCTTCTTGTTTTCTTTTCCATAATTTCTTATATATGATATCAGTGTTTTGTTTTATGGAAGATCAATCATTCTTCTACAATCACAAGCTATGTGTCCATAGTTATGTCATTTTTAACATTCAATGTTATGTGGGGCCACATAAGCATTTCTTGCTTGAACATTTATTTCATAAGCAGTGCAATATGAAACCTTATGTCCAAAGTTAATGCAATAAAAACAATGACCATAAAAGAAATTTACATCCCTGGGAGTGGATGATCTTCTTTGTTGTGTATTCCTTCTAGATTCCTACCTTCGTTGATCATGATCTTCTCTTCTATGGATCCCTTCATTATGGTTGAAGCTTCTTTGTTGCCTGAACATGGTAGGTCTTGTTGAAGATGTATTTCTATTATTCTTCTTTGATTCTTGCTGGCCATGATTCCTTCCTTTGAGTACTTCTGCAAAACTCTTACTCTTTTCTTCATTTTTCTTTTCCGACAGCCTGGAATGCTTCTATTCATTCTTTGTTGTTGATGTGGATGTTTCTGTCTCTTCAATGTTCTTCTTGAGCTTGATGATTTTACTTCTCAATGTGGCAACTTATTCTTCAATCTTCTCATCCTCTTCTTCTTTCTTCATCATTTGAATCTTCATGACTTATTCTATTTTCTTTGCTTCTTCAAGTTGGATCTTCAATGTGATGATTTCTTTTTCAAGTCTTTTATCTTCTTGAGCAAATTCTGCTTCAATCTGATTTAAGTCATTAATTCTTTCCTTAAGATGATCTGTTAGTATCTTCTCTCTCTTTTATGTTTCCTTTATTTTGGTTTCCAAACACTACTTCTCTTTTATTTCTTCATTTCTTAATGCTTCAATATTTCTAGCTTCTTCTAGGTGAGATTTTAGTTTCATGATGACCTATTGGGATTCTTCGGAACTTTCTTGAGAATTATTCTTGGCTAATTGTTCCTCAAGTGATTGGTTCTTCTTCCTTTATTTTGTTAGTTCATCCAGAGCACTGATTAATTCTGCTTCAAGATCCTTTCCCTTTTCAATCTCAGGATTGTCTTCTATTTCATTGGACTATTATGTCTCATCACTTTTAATCTTCAAATAAGGGCATTCAATTTCAATATGCCCACACTCTTCACAAGTAAAGAAAAATAACTAACTTATGTTGACTACAAACTCTTCTTCTTCTTAATCTTTCTGACATGATGAGTATCTTACCTCTTTTTTTGTACCTGCATATTCTTCAGCAATATCTGACTCTCTAATGGGAGAAGAATAGATATTATGTAGCTTATCCCAGAGTTCTTTATCTGATGAATTTTTTTCCACTTTGTTCTTTACTGAATCAGACAATCCTTCCACGATAAAATCCATTGTTATTTTGTTTTTCCTTTTCAATTCCTTCTTGGTTTCATACTTTGGTTTCTTGGTAGCATTGTATCCTGTAACAATTGAGTGTCAAGCATCATATTCATGTTCCTATAAAAATACCTTCATTATGCAACTCCACAATTCATACTTCAAACCCTTCTCACCATTGAACATTGGTGCTCCATTCATATTGTACTCCATGATCTACCTTCCAGTGGTTAAATTGTTTCCTTGAAGGAACCTGCTCTGATACCAATTGTTGGATTACTGAGGGGGGGGTGTGAATCAGTAATGAGAAATTTATACTTCTTTTAACCACTTTATTATTTAATTTATTTCTTATTGCAACAAATTTACCCATAATTAACTTCTAGTTGCAACCACTTTGACAAACAAACCTCCTGATGACTTTCTAGGAGATTCTATAATAATTGACCTCTTGTTGACCTTCTAGGGGATTCTAGATTACTCTTGAGTCCTCCAACTTCACAAGGTCATATCTCACTAACCGTGAGGAACCACATGGAGTACCACATATCATCGGAAATGGCACAACGTGTACTATCCATCTAGGATAGTATTCCTTGATTGTTGGACAGTTGGTTTAGACAATGGGTTGTCATTGATGTCAACCCTTGGAGAGTGATATTGGAGATTGATGTCAACCCTTAGAGATTGAAGTCAACCCTTGAAGCAATTCCGATAGACCCAGAGGTGTTGTTAAGGAACCTAGAGTTAATAAAGGAATATGGACGTGAAGGACAATGTAATTATAGGTAAGACTATCCTAGATGGATATTACACATCGTTTCATTTCCGATGATATGTGGTACATCACGTGGTTCCTCAAGGTTAGTGATATATGGCCTTGTGAAGTTGGAGGACCCTCAAGAGTGATCTAGAATCCCTTAGAAGGTCAACAAGAAGTCAATTATTCTAAAAGCTCCTAGAAAGTCATCAAGAGGTTTGTTAGTCAAAGTGGTTGCCACTAGAAGTTAATAATGGATAAAGTTGTTGAAACAAGAGATAATTTAAATAATAAAGTGGTTGCAACAAGAAGTTAGTTAAGGTAAAAGAAGTTATGAGTTAACTAATTATGGAAAAGTTAATTGCAACAAGAAAGTGGGGTATCCCTAGAATAAGGAAAAGGGGTAAATCAGTTACAAGGTAGCCCCTAAAGGAAGTCACTTGGGAAGTATAAATAAGATATAAAAGGACTCCTATTAGCACCTAATGAGAAATTATTGAACACCTATTGCGCACATTGAATATATATACTGTAAAGTATTATGGGCAAGTACAATTGACAAATCTGAAGTGACGGGTCTGAGGCAACAAAGGTCTGAAGTGGCGAAAGTTTCAGAGTTTTAGAGAGTGTAATTGTTCCAGGGTATTTGAGGTTATCCACGAGTTGCAAAAGCAAATTCCATGTACATCCATGGGTCGTAGGCACAGAGAAGCACATAAATTCATGAGCTTCAAAGTGACAGGGTTGTGTATAGGAAATTCGTGAGTTGCAGAGCAGTTAGGGCATGGACATCTGCGATCCGTAGTGTAGGAAAACGCGGATACCTGCGAGTTGTAGAAGGGGAAAGCATGGATCTGTAGAAAGGGAAAATAGAAGATACTTGTTCTAGGTTGCAGGATCTGAGGAGAGACTGCAAGTATGTTTGTTAAAGATTAGATACAGTAGGGTTACTACAGAGTTAAAGGTATGTTCATGATTATTTTTTGAGATTGTATCTTAGTGGTGTTGTGGAGAATGATTGAGGCATGACTTTGTGAGGTTTGTTATTTGTCCTCTTGGATGTATGGTATATGTTGTAGAGTATGATTTGAGGAAGATATGTTGAGGCACATTGCTAGTGCACTTAGCTTGTCTTTATTGGCATATCTTGTGATGCATTGTGAGAGACATTTGTTATTGGTCTTGGTATATGATTGTCTTATGAGTGGTACATGCTTGAGGCTACATAACAGTGAGGTTGTGGCACATGGTTTGATGTAAGTATTTATGGTACTCAGTTTATGAATAGTGTGATGTATTACTAGAGGCCTCTTGTTGGTTATCTTGGTGTATGTTTTTGTATATAGTTGACGTATATGGATGAGACGTATAGTTGATGAGTTGGCTCATACATGAGGTACATAGTATGGTGATGTTGGTGTATCTTGATGAGGCATAGTTTGGTATAGTTGATGTACTTGTTCTTGGCACATGGTTTATAGATGATGTGATATACATGTCTTGGCATATTATTATAAGCACATATTGATCTTGGTATATTTTGGTGATGGTTATGAGTTGTTGTGAGTCGTTTAGGTTGATGCACATTTGGGTGATATTGTGAATATGATTGAGAATTGTCTTGTTGTTTGATGTATGTGATTAGATCTGGTTTGTATGTTGAGTTGAGGTGATAGATTGAGAGGTACATGTTGTTGGTATAGGTTTGTATAGGTCGTTGGTACAGGTTGGTACAGGTCATTAGTATAGATTGGTACAAGTTGTTACAGGTTGTTGGTACAGGTTCATGTGACAGGCTTCACAATGACAGAGTGACAGTGGTAGTATCAGTTATTTGGCACTTATATTTTAGGGCGACATGATGGGGTAAGCAAAGGGGGTTGTATCATCATTCCAGTTGGAGCTAAAGAATCAGGGAATTGGAGCTTCCTTCAGGTTGGAGCCTGAGAAGTCAGGGGGTTGGAGCCTCCTTCTGGTTGGAGCCGTAGAATTAGGGAGTTGGGTCTTCCTTCAGGTTGGAGCCTGAGAAACTAGAGGGTTGGAGCCTGAGAAACTAGAGGGTTGGAGCCTAAGAAACTAGGGGGTTGGAGCCTCCTTCCCATTAGAGTTGAAGAATTAGAAGTCGATGCTTCCTTGAATGTAATCCTTTGACATATAAGAAAAGTATTTCATGGTTTTCTCCTGCATTGAGTTTCCACGTAAATATTGGTGTATTGTGTATTGTGTGGATGTGTTTCTTATTGTTTATTATGCACTAATGGATGTTAATGTTTATGATGCAACAATATATTGATGATGAATTGATGAACATTGTTGAATAAGTCAAAGGAATATAAATTGTAGTTAAAAGAAGTACAAATTGCTCATTATTGATTCACCCCGCCCCCCCTCTTAGTAATTCAACAGAAACATCCATATTTCATGATAGGAGGGATGACCATTAAGGATCTAGGAAATAAAGGAGTGTTAGTAGACATCATTGTTCACCAAGATAATTAACTAGAAGAGAACATGCACATTTAGGTCTAGAGAGCATCCCAAGTGTGTCCACTATCAGAAATCATAGGAGAAGGCATGAGTTGAATATTTTGCAAGGAGAGATCGGGAAAGTCAAGCCACCATCATTTTATGGAGAACATAGGAAGGGAGAATGTTTTAAATCATGGTTGTTGGGAATGAGGAAATACTTCCAATAGCACAATTATTCATCAAATGTAGAAGTTAGAATTGCAATCTACCATCTTCAAGAAAAAACATCTATGTGGTGGGATCAACTCAAGCAGGTTAATCACATTTATGAGAAGAGGATCTCATGGAAAAAATTCAAAGAGTATTTTCAGAATAAATAATCGTCAGAACAATATTATGACAATAATATCCAAGAGTTCTTTGAAATCAAGCTTGGAATAATGAGAATGGATGAGTATGAGAGAAGATTCCTTGAATTGTTGAGGTATGTTGGCTTCATAAAGGATGAGAAGGTAAAAATACAAATATTTTTGAGTGGGATACCTTCTTTTTATACTAATAAAATTCATTTTGATGAGCCCAATACCTTGGAAGAAGACATAAGAAAATGTTAAGTATCTTTATGAACAAAGCAAGGTAAGACCATATTTTCAAAAGGATTGGGATGACAAGAAGAAAGGCAAGATGGATTAAATAAATAAAGGGTTTAAGCCACCATTTTTCATAAATAGTTCTCATGGTCATTGAACACAAAATGTGCCCAGGATGACAGATTCATTGGGGAAAAGGCCAAGATAGCATCCCAAAAAATGTTAGGGATGTGAGGGGGACCACATATATAGAGATTTCCCTAACAATGGAGAAAGAATGAGGATTGTTCACAATATCCAAGAGTTTGATATAATTGAGGACATGAGCATAAGCATGTCGAGGATTTATGCAGCCTTGGACAATAACAAAGTGGAATACCAATCTCCTATGATTGAAGTAGAAGGTAAGATTGATAATCAACGCATAGCCATTTTAATTGACTATGGAGCTAGCCATAGTTACATATATCCTAATCTTGTTGAGATATTTCATTTGTAAAGAAGCAAACTTGAGAAATATTGGTTTGTTCAGCTATCCATGGGAGCTAAGAGAAAGATCGATGAGTTGGTTAAGGATTTTCTAATGGACATGAACGGACTAAGCACAAAGGAAAATTTGAATATCATACCTTTGGGTTCATATGATTGCTTAATCATTATTGATTGGTTGGACAAGCAACATGTTGTCCTAGATTGATACAAGATTAAGGAATTCACTTGTCTTGATGGAAGGGAAGCAAGGAAAAGTTCAAGGGACTCCAAGGCATGTATCTATCAAAGAAATTCCAGCCATGCAATTGAAGAAGAGTTTCTAGAAAGGATGATAGATTTATGCAACCTATCTAGAACATGTATCTAAGGATAAAATTCCAAGTATTGAAGACCATCCAACCTTGAAATATTTTGAAGATGTATTTGCGGAGATACAAAGGTTTCCACCAAAGAGAGACATTGATTTCTCCATTGATCTAGTGCCAGGAGTTGTCCTGACATCCAAAACCCCTTATAGGATGAGTAAAACAAAATTGAAGGAAACATTGATGCATCATGAACAACTTTTGAAGAAGAGGTATATATACCCAAGTGTGTCACCTTGGAGTGCCCCATTTCTCTTTTTGAAGAATAAGGATGGAAACTTAAGGCTATGCATTGATTTCAGATAGTTGAATAAGGTTACCATAAAGAACAAATATCATTTTCTGAGGATTGATGATATATTTAATCAACTAAAATGTGCAAGGATCTTTTCTAAGATTGACTTGAGGTCAAGATATCATCAAGTGAGAATCAAAGAGGAAGATATCAGAAAGACAACATTCAAGACAATATATGGACATTATGAGTTTGTAGTGGTGCCATTTGGGATATCAAATGCACCAGTTGTCTTCATGTGTTTAATGAACGGAGTGTTCAGAGAGTATCTGAACAAGTTTGTGATTTTTTTCTTAGATGATATACTCATCAAATCAAAGACAAAGGAGGAGCATGAGAAGCACTTAAGGATGGTGCTACATGTATTGAGGTAGCATCATTTATTTTCCAAGTTAAGAAACTTCAATTTCTATCAAAGGAAGATTCATTATTTCGGCCATATTATTTCAAAGGAAGGGATGGTAGTTGATCCTGAGAAGATAAAATCCATTAAAGGATGGCCAATACCAAAGAATATTATAGAGGTCAAATCATTCATGAGACTTGCAGGTTATTATAGAAGATTTTATTGAAGGATTTTCAAAGTTTGAAAACCAAATTACTTATTTGCAAAAGAAGGGTGTAAAGTTTGAATCAACCCCTGTGTTGTTCCTGAGATTAAACTTAAGGCTTAAAGAATAATGTCAGGCATCAGAAATATAAAGGGATGTTTTTTAAAGGTGATTTTTCTTCCGTTAGTTATATAAGAAGTAATCCTCAAATGAAAATAATGACAGAACAGGACAGAGGCCATAATTTGTCGTCCGAGTCGATTTATAAAATCAAGTGATATGAGGGAAACTTACAAAACTATTAAACAAAGTGAGACATCAATGCAAGATGAATCTTACCTTGTTCACAGTATAATAAATAAAAGAATGCACCCTTGTAAGGATATGAGATACAGTAATCCAAGTAGCTCACAGGTCTTGTATTTACTTATAGCAAATACAGAGGAAAAATTGTTTGCTTCTCAAACAACCGATAAAATGCGACTACAGTAGAAGTAGTACTAAATTGCAATCACTCACTTATCAAGGAATAACATAAGGGAAATAAGAAATATGGAATAAAAGAAGAGAACATAACTCAAACTGCACAAAAATTGGAATCCATTTCTGCACTTGTATTAATTATCACAAAAGGAGAGTTTTTCCTTATTACATCTAGAAGAAGCAGCCTGTGTTAAGTCTTCAAGCTATGTATTTATAAAAAAATGTTCTCAACCCTAAACGGTTGGAATTCTCATAATTTCAAAAACAGTAAATATTACAATGTGTAGAATTAGAAGAGTTTCATTCGCATCTTCTATGTCCCTTCACCTGCTAGCAGAGACGTTTCTTTTTCCTATCCTCCAGCTTAGAAATAGTTGGCCTTTAATCAAGACCTGTATACATGATATGCACATGTTGTCTCATTTGTTTCCATATGTGTTGGCTTTCCCTTGCTTGACACACTAAACACATCTGCCTACGAATTGCACCACCAACCTGGAAGGCTTTGTTGTGTCATTCACCTCAAAAGTATATAAATCTTTTCTATGGGAGGTAGCATATCTTCCATTATCCTTAATTCTAATGATATAGACTGTAGTCACAGACTAGGATTGACTATCCACTCATTAATCTAGATAATATCAATTTGTTTCAATTGCAGGATTGTGGCTCGGACTTCTTCCATGCTCATCTTGGAAGTAAGTTTATGTTTTGTAATGTCAATTTGCCCCAGGGATTTAGAGATACTGTCTATTTCAATGTCCAGTGATTCTTTGTCGAGTGAGGAACAAGCTTCTTCACAAGCTTTCTTCACTTCCTTGGCTAATCTCTTACTTTCAACTATATTAACCTCCCAGGTTTTAAGTATTATATCACCTCGAGTTTGTTTTGAAAGGGACAATATAGTGACATTGGCTACTTCCTCCTTTGATGAAGATAAAATGGCCTCTTGGAATGTCACTCTAGCTATAGTTGCCTCTCTCTCCTTTATGCAAATATTATTTAAACAATGGTCTGCCAACCGGTAATAATTTTGAATAGCTTCTAGTCTGATAAAAAGGTTTTGCTAGGTTGATTCCAGCTTCTCCTACACCTCCAAGGCCTAGGCTTGGAAAACCGCCACATTCATTGTTGTGTTCTCAATCGAATTTATTTTAGCTTGGAGTTGTTTTACCAATTATTCTCGTTGAATGTCCAATTCCCTATTTGCATGTGAATTCTTATGCATTTCATCAAGAATGATTTTAAGTTGATGAATTTCCTACCTGTCGCAGGCTCTGATCTACTCAAAACCCTTATTCATCTCACTTCTGACACTCTATTCTACAGTCTTTACTTGGTTTTGCAACTGACTCACCAGCAAATCATTCTGCTCCAATTGTTCCTTTAGGTTCCCAACTAAGTATCGGTTTGTTGTGGCAAAAGTTCCCAATGAGCCTGGCACTTACATAGCGAACTCTGCTTCTTCTAAGGCCTGACCATCATATAACACTATGTGTCTCTTGACAGTCAAACCCTCCCTTTGGTGAGTTTCTCTTTTCACAACAGCTCTCCTCTTTTTGTTGAAGAAGATGTTAGAAGGGGGTATCTCTTCCACCAAAATAGACGTAAGATCTTCTATAAACACTAATTCGACACTCGGGTTCCCTCCACTGTAATGTAAAGCTGTGACAAATTGAATAAGGTTTCCTATCTCAGTGGTTGGTTGCTGCCCGGATGTGTGAGTAGTTGATTTGTCCAGTGTGGACAGTGGTTTTTCTTCCCCCTTTTTTATAAAGGCCTCAGCATGAAATTTAGTTCGATCATCTGGTGGATTTGTCAATGTAATGTCCCCCTTCTGTGTCAAAACCTCAGTTTTTTCCAAATGTTCTTAAGCATCTTGTCCACCATAGCTCCCTATTTCTAAACTCTGGGTCGCAATTTACTGTGTAGCTGGAGATGTCGGGGTTTCTCCCTACAATACTTTAGGAAGGCTATTTCTTCGGTGCCTTTGAAAATTATATAATTTGGATAATTTTTCAGGAGCCAGAGTTTGGACTCGACTCAAAACTTCCTGATAAGATCTCGCTCCTCGGAATATCTCATCCTGTGGGGAATCTTCATGCTTGTATATTTTTAAATTGGAAAGAGCCATGTGATTTCCCACGATCTTTTGAGGATTGTGTTTCTTGAATTCAATATTGACAAGCTTGATGTCTTCCAGGGCCGCAGCCTCTACTTTTGAGTGACCAAAATATAACAGTGTGAACATACCAATCTGCAAAGGAAAGGAGGGCCATACCTTTTTTTGCAATGCCTTTAGCTCTTTACTAATAGGAAAGGATAGGAAAAAACTTTAGGTTTATAATTTTAAAAGTGCTCCAACATAGGCTCCATCTGGGGATTGCGTCTTTCTGTGAGGCGTGGAAGAACTGTAGACTAAGTGCCTTTATTGGGTTAATGGAGTCATCATTGGTTTTCTAGGAAACACCTTTGAAAAAACAAACAGAAGGATATTAGACTTTGGCCTTATCTCATAAAACTTTCAAAAACTTGATCATTCACCAATCTTGAGATTAGGCTGTTTATAGATTTATTTTTCCTGAAACTGATTTCGGGTCTATTTAAGATAATCAAGACAACTTTAATCGATTTATCAGACTTTGGTCGATTTTTTTCGCATCAAGGCAAAGTAAATTTTAGCGAATTTAATTAGGGGATCCCTTGTCATCTTAGAGTGTAAATATTTGTCTAAAAGAGAACTAGCTACCAGAGTGCATTATATACATGTATAACAACCTTACAGATATCATAGGCATTGCTTCACTGCCAGTGAACCTGTTCAGTACCCCGGTGAAGTTATCTACATTTCCCATTGAATTTCCTTTCACCACTTCAATTTGCACTTTTCAAATATGAGGGAAATCATTTAAATGAATTTCCTTTCATCATCTCTTTTGGACAAAATGGGGGCAACCAAATTTCGAATTTCCTTTCACCATTTGTCTTGGACTAGATGGGGGCAATCAGATTATGAATTTCCTTTCACCATCCGTCTTATTTTTTTAATATTTTCGAAGTGGCGGCAATCAATTATTATATATCATACATAGGATGATATCTGTTTATAATTTAGCAGTGAAGGTATGTCAACTCACTTTGATTTACTCTGGGGTAATCCTCCCCTGACCTTCAAAACACCTTTGCCTACAAGGAAGTTATCACGAGGAGCTTTTAATTTCCAGGGACTTTCCTTGAGTGAAACGAATCAATTTAAAATCTGATAGAAGGTCTAAAGTAGTCAAGATTAGCCTAAACACACTTTCTCTCAGTTAAAATCAGAGGAATCATAAAAATTTCACCTACTCTTGTTTTGAAGGTCTAGTTTTTTAGGCTTCCCGAGTCAAGGCGAACTTTGTATTTCTATGGGGATTTAAAATCAGGATTTGCAAATTGAGATAGAATAAAAGATTTCAGACATGATGGATGGGAACGGACCTAAAATTTAAAAGTTTGGAAAGGGATCTTATTCCTACTCAAACCTACTTCCTAATTTGCGAGCTTCTTTTATTCTTATTTTCTTTTCCTTTTTACCTTCGTATTATTTTCATTTGATTCAAAGACTTAGAGTTTTGGATTTTTCCAATTTTGATCAGGTGACCACTTTTTACATGAGTACAACCTTATTTGGAATTTACAAGAATTCTTTTAGAATCTTGGTTTGAACCACAATGATCATAGAATTTCATACATTGGATTTCATTTATATTTTCAAGCAAAACCATTGTTAATTTATCACCTATTTCGTGAGAAAAATAATTGTTTTGAAAAACGATTGTCGGTCTTGGATCACCTTTATCCCTCAACTATCGATAATTGTTCTATCTGAAAATAAAAATGAGAAATGTCAGAACCCTTGCAGAATAGGAAAGGTATGTGTTATTTGTTTTTATATTTATGTTTTTATGAAATCAACAAAACTGGTCTTATCTATAGAGAAAGTAAAAACTTACCAAAAAAGCGAAAAACTGTAAATCAAAATAAGAAAATAAAACTGGTATATATAACGGTGATTTGGGATCTTATTATTACATGAAGTGATTCAAGTAGCACCCATTGATAGGGGCGTTAAGGATTTTCCCATCGAGGTTTTCTAATAAGAATGAATTATTTCCCTCATAAGCTACGACCCTGAAAGGTCCACACCATATGTGATCAAACTTGCCATGCTTTCCAGCATCCTCTTTCCTAGCATCCCATTTCAAAACTAGGTCTTCAGGAAGGAATTCCCTATATTTGGATTTTTTATTAAACATGGATTTCATATTATCTTGATATCTTTGGAGTTTCTCATCTACCTCAACCCTATTTTGCTGGACTTCAACTAGTTGGTTTATTCTTTTGGTAACACTGTTCGACTCTTCCTTCATGTCTTGCCAAAGCTTCATCACGGGCAGAGCAAGATTTATGGGGAGGACCATGTCAGTACCGTACACCATTTGGAAAGGAGACATTCCGATTGATTTCTTAGTGCCGATGTGATTTTCCCACAAAGCGTATTTCAAATGAATATGCCAGGCTTTCTTGTTTTCAGTCAATACCTTTTTTATTATAGTGATTAAGCTCTTATTCTATGACTCGGCTAATCCATTTCCCTGAGGATAGTAGGTTATGGAATTCCCTAGTACGATGTTGTACTTTTTACAAAAATTAGCCATCTCCATGGATTTGAAATCTTGGGCATTATCCGTGACTATCTTTCGGGGACAACCGAATCTTGATAAAATGTTGTCTTCTAAGAAATTGATCACCACTGAACCTGTAGAATTTCATGTCAGAATGGCCTCTACCCATTTAGTGAAATAGTCTATGGAAGTTAGAATCTATTTATGTTGTGAACTAGAGTGTGGATGGATTTTTCCGATGAAATCCAGACCCTATTGTTGAAACGGAGCTTTTGTCTTGATTGGGGTCAAGGGTAGTGAGGGAAGCTTTTGTTTACCTAAGAATAATTGACAAGAATCATAGGCTATGACTTTAGTATTCACGTCTGTAAATAAATTTGGCCAATATTATCCATCTCTTAGGATTTTATAGGTTGTCTCCCTCCAGCTGCGGTGTCCTCCACACACCCCTTAATGAAACTCATTTATAACATTCTTTGTTTCAGATTCTATCAGGCACCTTAGTAAAAATCCCAATGGATCTTTCCAATATAGTTGACTGTCGACGATGCAATATTTTACCGTGTTCAGCTTCAATGTTCTCACCTTAGAAGGTGTCATATCACTTGGGCACTAGAGATTCAGGAGATATGAAACTATGTCGCCATACCAAGAAGAGGAAGAAAATTTTTCTTGGATTTGAGTTGTAGGTCTTTGATCATCAAATTCTTCTATGTCTAGGAGTTCGTCATAAGCCTATAGATGATTTATTCCGAGTGCTCTTAAATTTGATTCAGCTAACAGCTTCACCGGCCCCTAACCTTTGACGATTTTAGTTGGTTTTACCTCAAGATCGAATTCTTGAATCTTGTCTAGCCATCGGCCCCTTCTTCCGTCACTATCAGGTTGAACCAATATGTCCTTAAAAAAGCTTGTTGGTACGTAGGCAATTATTTTGGAATGTAGAACGGAAGTCCTAAATGATTTGAGGGCCTTCACCATAGCGTATGACTGCTTTTCCAGTATATCATTTTTCAACTCGATGTCTATGAGGCTTTTACTAAAAAATGCTATCAGTTGTTTGAAACCTTCATTGTTCTTCTGTAAGAGCACGGCTGCGATAGTATGCTCGGATGCAAATGAAAAGAATAAGAACTCTTTCATGTAGTCTGGGTTGGCCAACATCGGTGCTTCTCCTATTACTTTCTTGATGCATTTGAAAGATGCTTTAGCTTTGGTTGTCCATTTGACCTCGCTGTCCTTTTTCATCATATCTGTAATCAATTTAACAATCTCACCGAAATTTGGAATGAATCTCCTTAAAAAAATTATTTTTCCTAAAAAAGACTGAATTTCCTTTCTGTTTCTAGGAATATTTATTGTATCTATAGATTCAACCATTTTTGGATCGATTTTGATTCCTTCCCTAGATATTATATGGCCTAAGAGTTTGCCTTCTTGCATTGCAAAATGGGATTTATTAGGGTTGAGTGACAAACCAAATTTTCTGCACTTCTCGAATGTTTGTTTGAGGTGTACCAAATGCTCTACATTTGAGTTAGAAAAAATAGTTAAACCATCGAGATAGATAATGAAAAACTTATCTCTCTCACCGACAAAGGCTATGTCCATTGCTTGTTGAAAGGTAGCCCCTGCATTCATTAGACCGAATGGCATTTTGTTGTACATAAAAGTACCCCATGGAGTGGTAAACGTAGTTTTCTCTTTGTCATATTCATGGACCACAATTCGATTGTAACCTGAAAAGACATCAATCATAGACACTCGGTTAGCCCCAACCACTTTTTACAGAACGTGATTCATTTTAGGGAGCAGATAGTTGTCTTTAAGGGATGATCTGTTTAGGTTCCTGAAATCCACGCAGAGTTTTATTTCACAGTTATTTTTCCTGACTAGAACTAAGTTATCCACCCACTCGGAATACCTGAGTGGAACAATAATATTAGCATAAAGGATCTTTTTTACCTCTTTTTCTATCACAGGCAGGAGTATAGAATTTATCTGTCTGAGTTTTTGCCTGAAAGGTTTGATGCCCGGTTTCAAAGGGATTTTATGCTCGATGACAGTGGTATCATACATTCTTAGCTCATCGTAAGACCAAGCGAAGATATCTTTGTATTGTTTGAGTAACTCACCATATTTAATTTTTATTTCTGGTGGAAGGTATTTAGAAATTTTAACCAGTTTAGGGTTTTCCTTAGTGCCTATGTCACAATCTTCAACCTCTTCGGGTTGAGGTTGCAAGTTAGAATTTAGGAGTATATCGTCCTTATCAAATAATATCTCTAACGAAATTAGATCCTTAGGAATCTGATTGTTTTTTAAAACCAACATGTGGTGGTTAGCGATATTATTCTGGAACTTCTGAGGATCTTCGCCTTCCTACATAATCCAAATAGGGTCATTTTTATTTTCCTGGTCGATGTGTGTTTCAGAAAATTCATCCACCATTTCTAGAAACTGCTTGATCTGCTTATCGTCTTCAAAAACCTGCCAGTGTTAAAAATTATTTGGTATTGAAGGCCTGTGCCTCATTTCTATGTGATACTTTAGCTTTAAGATTGTAGGTGGCATAAAAGTAGTAGTCGCTTTTGCTAGGGAGTCAGCTTGTTGATTTTCTTCCCTGGCAATATGATGAATATTGAACGATGATAAAAGAAATTCAATCAAATCCCAAGAGCATTTCATGTATAACCTTAGCCATGGATGTTTAGCTTGATATTGTTGCCTTATCTGTTTTACGATTAATTCATGATCATTGTAAACTATTAGATTCTCTATTTTCAGCTTCCGGGCAGCCTCCAATCCTAATATCAGAGCCTCATATTCGCATACATTATTGGTATAGTCAATGTCCTAGTATAACCTATATGAGAAAGGAATAATCAATTCATCTCTGGGTGCCACAAACAACACCCCAACTCCAACTCCTTCCCAAGACAAAGCACCGTCAAAAAACATTTTCTAAACTCCTATACTATTTACATTTTTGTTTGTTTTTTCGATTTTTTTGTTTTCTTATTCTGTATCATTTTATTTTGTACATTCATCAAAACCATCATCGACTGATAATATAGAGTTTCCTAGATCTTGATCTGTGACATAAACCGAATAATTATTTGGGTTTTGTGGGTCACTTATGGTATATGCCAATCTTGTCTCTCTGTATAGACAGGTGAACTATCCACCGAAAATTGGGATCGTAGCATACATCATGTCCAATTGAAGTGATCCTCCAAGTTTAGCACTCCAAGACCTGGATAACAACATGTCATACTTTGCAGGAACATCAGCAATGACTACATCCATGAGAATACTCTTCACAGGGACTTGTGCAAGATTAACCACCAAATATTTTATCATACCAAGACATTTAACTTTTCTTGAATCAAAAGAATACAGATCTTGGTATCGTATGGTAACCTCGACACCTATTTTTTCCATAATAACTTTAGGCATTAAGTTGTGGGAGGCTCCAGAATCCAACATACAGTTATGGAGTAGGTGATCATGCACAGTCAGTGTAATATAAAAAGGAGCAACAGGGTCTTTAGCATTTTCAATATGCGAACCAAACATTATAGTGGGTCTATCATGTTCTAAATTAATAGTATCTGCATGACTTTTGGCATCTGAGAAATTTATCATCTTGGAAATTTGTTTTCTATACATCGGATTTTTCGCCAGTTCAACCAGAGGTACCAGAATTTTAATTTTATTAATTTCGCTTTCCATATTGAAACTTTCGATTGTCTTTTTGGCTTCTCTGGATGGG
Source organism: Picea engelmannii (assembly GCA_009831015.1). Taxonomy (NCBI): domain Eukaryota; kingdom Viridiplantae; phylum Streptophyta; class Pinopsida; order Pinales; family Pinaceae; genus Picea; species Picea engelmannii. The sequence goes on from ML793839.1 coordinate 282,659, forward strand.
ATCTTTGTTTCTCTTTTTTCTAGTCTATTGGTTTGCGTTTCTTTTGTTTTGGATGTCTTTGTTTAACATCTTGCATTTCAATTGTTTTTGTTTTGGCCGTCAGCTTTTTAGTGTATGGTTGAGAGGCCTCATTCTTTTTACTTCTCGACAAAATTTTCTTCGGTGGATCAGTTGTAGAATTTTTATCTCTAGGCCTTAAATTATATTTTTGTTGAAGCTCGTCCATTATAGAGTTGGTGATTCCTTGATAATCAGACTCTCCCATATTATTTATACTTTCCTCCTTTCCAAACCGTGGTTCTTGATCTAAAGACCTTTCTTAATCCTATCTGGTTAGGTGAGGTTCTTGATCGTTATCACTGAGGTTGTCAATATCTTCATCTAGCCCCTCAAAGTCTTGTACATCATCACTTTGCATAAATTTTTATGTTTTAAAATAATCTTTGATTTTATGATCCTCATTTTTTACTGGTCTCTGTTAGATTTGGGGATTGGGATTCATTTTGAAATCTCTCCTAGCAAAAGGATCAGGTTTAGCCTGGTCTAATTCCATTCTGGAGATTTTGTTTGATAACTTTTTAATTATCTTACCCATGTCATCCATTTTGTCCTCCGCGAACCTCCCAGATCCGGAAGTTCCATCTTGTTCCCTAAAGCGTTTGGTTTCTTTGGTTCTTGTTTCGACCTTCTCTTTTAGTTTACTCGATGCCATCATGTTCGGCTCAATTTTGATGGCATCATCCTGCATTCTTGTGAGGTCAACAGATCTCCTTTCCCTCAAAAGTAGGGCAAAGTCAGGCTCGAAAGCCCCTGCGAAAGTCACCTTAGTTGTGGGCTGTGAGGGTTTGACTTCTGTTGGGATCTTATGATAGAGTTTATTAAACCTCTGGGTGAATTCTAGGATGGACTCAGAAGTCTTTTTCCTTAGAGCCCCAAACTCCGTCAAATAATACAAGTGATCTTTCTTTTCTCTCCATTGCCTTAAAATGGCGTTTTCTAGCTCGTCATAAGATGTTATAGAACCTACATGAAGCCCTCAAAACCATATTCTTACTTGACCTTCAAAATTTTGCACCAGAATTCTTGAGTAAACATCCTCATGCTCAATGCCGAGGATATCAGTGAATTGGTCAAAAAAAATTAAGTGCTCTCTGGCAGTTAAATCTCCCTCTCTGTAAATTTCGATAAGTTCTTCATATAATTTTCTGGTAAATCATGAAGGACAGGGGGGAGGACTAAAGGACCATATCTAGCCACCACTTTGGAAAAAATCCTAGGGGGAAGAGGTGGTGGTCATTGACCGCCTCATCCTCCAGCACTGCCTCCGGGCCACCTTCTCCAGCAGTAGCCATTTGATGTCGAGGGGATGAACTTTGGGAGTTAAATAGAGGGTTTTCATAAACTGCTAGGGACCCTTCTACTACCTCAGGATAAGGTGAAGGAGGTTTTGGAAATTGACCGTTAGGAGAGATAAAATATGAAAAGGGGGGAAAAGGGAAATGAGGACTCGGTTCTTTGGATTTACAGGAGAACCAACAGGAGTTGAATCAGGGTAAGAGATATAGTCCTCAGATTTTCGGGGAAATAAAACCTTTACTTTGGGGACCAGTGGAATATCAATAAAAGCAGGTATCGAAAGGGGTCGTTTACCTTTACTAGTAAAGGGGGAAGTTGAATCAGTCTCGACTTTAATCTCAGGTAAAACCATCTTTGGGTTTATGGTTTCAGTTGCAAGCTTCTCAATTGATGTATCTCCGAAGTGGCTTTGTGTGTGACCTTCTTGTGAGGTTGACTATTCAAGTGGAACCTTAGAATTAGTTTGCACAGTTTTGGGTTGGTAAACCTTAATTGTGGATGCAGCAGTCTGCTTGAGGTATCCCCTTAGTTTTAATAGATTTTCAAGATTGGATACAGGCGTAGTCTGTTGATCCTTTGGGTTCTTCCTGGTATCTTTCTACCGAATGTCATTTTATCTATAATGGAGTCTCCAATTGAAAGATAAAATTTAGCCTTATAAATGTATTCAATCTTTGTTCACTATCAAAGAGAGAAACTTACCATGTCGTTCTCCCAGGGAAAAATAACTTTGTTTCTCCATCCCCGGCAATGGCACCAAAAAGATGTTTTTCATGAGATTAAACCTAAGGCTTAAAGAATAATGTTAGGCATCAGAAATATAAAGGGATTTTTTTTTAAGGTGCTTTTTCTTCCGTTAGTTATATAAGAATTAATCCTCAAATGAAAATAATGACAGAACATGACAGAGGCCGTAATTTGTCGTCCGAGTCGATTTATAAAATCAAGTGATATGAGGGAAACTTACAAAACTGTTAGACAAAGTGAGGCATCAATGCAATATGAATATTACCTTGTTCACAGTAGAAGAAATAAAAGAATGTGCCCTTGTAAGGATATGAGATACAGTAATCCAAGTAGCTCATAGGTCTTGTATTTACTTATAGCAAATACAGAGGAAAAAATGTTTGCTTAACAAACAACTGATAAAATGTGACTACAGTAGTAGTAGTACTAAATTGAAATCACTCACTTATCAAGGAATAACATAAGGGAAACAAGAAATATGGAATACAAGAAGAGAACATAACTCAAACTGCACAAAAATTGGAATCCCTATCTGCACTTGTATTAATTCTCACAAAAGGAGAGTTTTTCCTTATTCTATCCGGCAAGAAGCAGCCTGTGTTAAGTCTTCAGAGTATGTATTTATACAAAAATTTTCTCAATCCTAAATAGTTGGAATTCTCATAATTTCAAAAATAGTAAATATTACAATGTGTAGAATTGGAAGAGTTTCATTCTCATCTTCTTTGTCCCTTCGCCTGTTGGCAGAGATGTTTCTTTTTCTTATCCTCCAGCTCAGAAATAGTTGGCCTTTAATCGTGGCATGTATACATGATATGCACCTGTTGTCTCATTCATTTCCAGACCTTTTGGCTTTCCCTTGCTCGACACACTGAACACATCTGCCTACGAATTGCACCACCAACCTGGAAGGCTCTGTTGTGTCATTCACCTCAAAAGTATATAACTTCTTTTCTATGTGAGGAAATATATCTTCCATTGTCCTAAATTCTAATGATATAGACTGTAGTCGCAGGCTAGGATTGACTATCCACTCATTAATCTAGATAATATCAATTTGTTTCAATTGCAGGATTGTGGCCTGGGCTTCTTCCATGCTCATCTTGGAAGTAAGTTGATGTTTTGCAATGTCAATTTTCCCCAGGGCTTCAGAGATACTGTCTATTTCAATGTCCAATGATTCTTCGTCGAGTGAGGAACAAGCTTATTCAAAATCTTTCTTCACTTCCTTGGCTAATATCTTACTTAAAACTATATTAGCCTCCCAGGTTTTAAGTATTATATCACCTTGAGTTTGTTCTGAAAGGGACAATCTAATGACAATGGCTACTTCCTCCTTTGTTGAAGATAAAACGACCTCTTGGAATGTCACTCTAGCTGCAGTGGCCTCTCTCTCCTTTATGCAAATATTATTTAAAGAATGGTCTGCCAACCAGTGATAATTTTGAATAGCTTCTAGTTTGATAAAAAGGTTTTGTTGGGTTGATTCCAGCTTCTCCTACACCTCCGAGGCCTCGGCTTGGAAAACCACCACATTCACTATTGTATTCTCAATCGAGTTTATTTTATCTTGGAGTTGTTTTACCAATTCTTCCCATTGAATGGCGATTTCCCTATTTGCATGTGAATTCTTATGCATTTCATCAAGAATGATTTTAAGTTACTGAATTTCCTGCCTGTCGCGGGCTCTGATCTGCTCAAAACCTTTATTCATCTCACTTCTGACACTATGTTCTACATTCTTTACTTGGTTTTGCAACTGGCTCGCCAGTAGATCCTTCTGCTTCAATTGTTCCTTTAGGTTCCCAACTAAGTATAGGTTTGTTGTGGCAAAAAATCCCAATGAGCCTACCACTTCCATAGCGAACTTTGCTTCTTCTAAGGCATGACCGTCATATAACACTCTGTGTCTCTTGACAGTCGCACCCTTCCTTTGGTGAGTTTATCTTTTCACAACATCTCTCCTCTTTTTGCTGAATAATATGTCAGAAGGGGGTATCTCTTCCACCAAAATAGGCATAAGATCTTCTATAAACACTACTTCGGCACTCGGGTTCCCTCTAATGTACTGTAAAGGTGTGACATATTGAATAGGGTTTCCTATCTTAGTGGATGGTTGATGCCCGGCTGTGTGAGTAGTTGATTTTTTCGGTGTGGACAATGGTTTTTCTTCCCCCTTTTTTATCAAGGCCTCGGCCTAAACTTTAGTTCGATCATCTGGTAGATTTGTCAATGTAGTGTCCCCCTTTTGTGCCAAAACCTCAGTTTTTTCCAAATGTTCTTAAGCATCTTGTCCACCAGAGATCCTTGTTTCTAAACTCTGGGTCGCAGTTTCTTGTGTAGCTGGAGATGTCAGGGTTTCTCCCTGTAAGACTTTACGAAGGCTATTTCTTCGATGCCTTTGAAAATTATAGAATTCGGCTAATTTTTTAGGAGCCATAGTTTGGACTCGGCTCAAAACTTCATGATAAGATCTCGCTCCTTGGAATATCTCATTCTATGGGGAATATTCATGCTCGTATCTTTTTAAATTGGAAAGATCCATGTGGTTTCCCACGATCTTCTGAGGATCATGTTTCTTGAATTCAATATTGACAAGCTTGATGTCTTCCAGGGCCGCGGCCTCTACTTTTGAGTGACCAAAATCTAACAATGTGAACATACCAATCTGCAAAGGAAAGGTGGGCCATACCTTTTTCTACAATGCCTTTAGCTCTTTACCGATTTCGCCCAGCACAGTTTGATGCGCTACCTCTCTGCACACTAATCAATCTGGTAGAAACTTGGGTAAGCATGCGGAGGGACGGAACATCCAAAAACCCTGATATAAGAGAATTGGTCTTCAATGTACCAATCTGCTATTTTTCCCAAGTTGGACACTATCTTGTCAAAAATCCTGGGAGGTGGGCACCCATATATAGAAATATGCATTGGAACCACCATGTAGTTACAGATTTCATAGAAGAAATCTTTTTCTTTATCCTCCCACGGCTTGGAGTGATAGAAGTGTATTGGTTCAACATTGGTCGGAGTCCATCTCCATCCCATCAAAGGAAATGGCATCATGAAACAGACAACATCCATAATATAAGCAGACATGTAAAATGGGGCAGGTTGCACTTTGGCTTTCAATGACCGATATTATGTGATTTCCCTGACCAAGTTGTCTGTTAATATTTTGGCCCAATCAAAGGAATACTTATCTACTACCATGTGCATGATTGGCACCCATGGTAATAAGAAATGAGCACAGTTTTCTTTTCCAAAAATCTGACATAGCATCATGGCTAGATACATCATGTGAGACTTTAATGAGGCAACAACATACATGTCATGGGTGTCTGCTCTAAATTTCTCAGGACGTGAACACAAGTCCTTGATCAAGTTGGGTAGGTTCCTTCCATATTGCGTGCATTCTTTTTTGTCGAATTCCATTAAGAAAGTGGAATTATAAATTTAATTGGGAAGACCCAACTGCAACCCTTTGTGAATTGCAGATACTCCTGGTCGAGAGGTCCACATTCTCCAGCGCCCAACCAATCATATCATTATAAGGCATGAGGCTAGGCCGTGTTGTTATTTTATGTAGATCTTATTGAGCAACATATTTGTATCTCTTAGCCTAGGTTTCAGTCGCCTCGTCGCCTAAATCATCTGGGCAATTGATCAATTCGTATTGTAGAATATTGAATACTTGTGTTCAGGTTTTCATAGAATTTACGGTCTTGGGCGACATGTCTGAGAATAAGTTTGTGTTTGGATTTGAGCTTTCACCTTATGCTTTAGCTATTTTACGAGGAGCCATGGTATCATAAGCTCGGATCTCTGTTACCTGTCACAAGAAATGCGCAAACTTCTTATCTTGAAAACTTGTTGTCTTGCGAAATGAAAATCAAACTTCAATATATTTTTCCCCTTGATTGTATCAATTTTATGAATACCTTTACTGATGAAGTATTCACTTTCTTTAATGAAAAAAGATTTAGACAGTGGTCTAGGATATTATTTGAAATGATGGTCGTAGATTGATTATTAATTTCTGGTGGTTCGCAATTAGAAGTTTTGACAAACAACATTTGAATTTACCCGAGTTATGATTCAGCAAAAAATTTATCACGAGATAATCCTCATTAATGCATTAGTTAATCGCATTTATCGTTAAGTATTTTTTGAGGATTCATACCTTGGGATATCCTATAATAGTTCAAGCTATGATTTTCGAAACGTGAAATCGCAAAGTGATTGATTAATTTTAATCATGTTTAACCTGTTAAATAATCGTGTTTAACCTCAAGTATTTTGGGGTTTCAGACCTCGGGATATTGATAGTCACTCAAGGCAGGATCCCCGAAATGTGAAATCTCACATGGATTAATTATTTGATAATAGTTAATTAACCCTGCTTAACGCTTAATACATTTTGGGAGTTCGGGCTTCATGAATTAGGGACATGATATATGGTGAATGCCCGAAATCTGAAATCGCGAAACTATTTTTTGATTTTTCTAATTGGGTTTTAGTTTCTTTTTAGGTATTTATCACTTCATGTATTTGGTTAATTAACTTCATTTAAAGATCTGATAGGTCACTTTCCAGAAAGATGTGTCAGATATCAGGGGGTATACGTGTCTGGTGACTAGGATCTGTTGGATGCTTTTCTCATATCGGGGTTTTGAAGGAGCGACATGTTAACACACCCGAAGCGCGAAACTCCGAAATCCGAAGCTCCAAAGCCAATCTCTAGAGGTTTTGACCCTTTTAACATTTAGGTGGCTCCAAACATTCGAGGAAAAAGGTGAAACGTTCGATCGATGGGAGAAATAAATTGATAGCGGACCTTGTGCGTGCCTTAAATCTTAAAAGAGGAAAGATTTATCTTTTGGAAATCGGCTTCTAAGTTAAGTGAAAGGATAGGAAAAATCTTTAGGTTTATAATTTTAAAAGTGTTCCAACACCCTGAATGTCAAGAAATCTTTCAACACTTGAAGAATATATTGACAAGTGCACCAATATTGAATATTGTTGATCTAGAAGAGAATTTCATTATGTGCATTGATGCATGCAAGGAAGGGCTTGGTGGAAGGGCTTGGTGGATTCCTTACACAAAAAAGGCATGTGGTATGTTATGAGTCAAGGAAGTTGAAATAACATGAGAGGAACTATGTCATACATGACTTAGAGTTGGAAGCCATAATTCATGCCTTAAATTTGGCTTATGTATATCTTCTCACTAAATATCCCTATGTCTCAACTCCGTTTAGCACTTCAGAGAATCTAAAACAGAGGTCATATGCCCAAGATATGCCATTCTTTCTCCCACATTTTTCTACCCCATACTTAGCCATTTTTCATTTTTCATTTTTCAGTTTCCTTATTCTCCACTCTCCATACTTAGTCATTTTTTTATCATTTTCCTTCCTCTTTTCTTGCTCCATACTTCATTCTTCTCTTTCCCTTCTTCACTACTCTCTACACTTCCATACTTAGTCATTTTCATTACTACCCATACTACTCTATACTACTCCCCATACTCCATACTTAGGAATTTTTCCAATCTTCCACACCATTTCCATACTTATCCCATTCCATTTTCATTATCCACTTAGTTGATTTTCATAATACCCACCACTTAGTCATTTCCATAATTTCTATGTTCATTTTCATGATTCATTTCCATGTTCATTTTCATAATTCATTTACATTTTCTATTTCCACTTATTCATTTTCACTATTATTTTCATAATTAATTTCCATTTTCATACTTACGTGATTTACCTCCCCAACACTTAGTCATTTTTCATGAACCATGTTTTACTCTCTTTGACAATAAGTCTTCCATGGTAGATGCATTCATTTACATTTCCCATTTCCACTTATTCATTTTCATTATTATTTTCATAATTATTTTCCATTTTCCATTTTCATACTTCTATGATTTACCTCCCCAACACTTAGTCACTTTTCATGAATTACCATGTTTTACTCTTTTTTACAATAAGTCTTCCATTGTGAATGTGGGACAACCTTCCTCTTCATTTACCAACCTTCAACCAAACCTTCCTTTTTATTTTTTAGTATTATTCCATTAAAATACTATTTCCTATCCTAAATTTACTTCTTGTTATTTTGGACACACCTCCCAATGACACATGGCATTGAAGATCTATTCTAGGTGGACATGTGGAAATGAAGTGGACCTACCCCCGAGTGACACATGGATGGACAGAGATGATTAGACAATAACTTGGCATGATGACCAAGTGATGATGTGGTGGTCAAAAGATACTTTGTGCACAAGCTATGTGGAATTTTATGTATCTCTCTACTTCATTTACAAATAACATGGAGATGAAATTTCTTTATAAATATGACATGAGAACCCTCCCACAATGCATGTGGGATTAATAAATTCAAATTTGCAAATCAAAGGCCCAGATTTCATGAGGACAAATCAGCAATGGCAAAGTCTTTGTCTTCCAAAGGACATATATTTTGATCTCGATGTCCGATTTGAGAAAACGAGAGGTTGTTGGAAAGGTAAAGAGATGAAGAAAACATTGGAAGTGGTTTCAATGGCTAAAATAGTAGTTATTACTCCCTAAAAAATAAATTACATTTGAGACTTTTTTTGGGATTGGAAACAAGTTATTTTTGGAAAATCATTTATTTAAAGAAATTTATAAACTTCCAATGTGGGTCCCAGATGGTGGCATGAATATCAGAGTTCAATTTTACAAAAGGACACATAAAACCCTAACTGAAAAAGAAGTTTCAAGAAGATGAAAAGAAAACTATAAAAGAATATATAAGAGGCATTCAAAGGGCTCAAAATTTCCATCATAGTAAGTCAAGTAGTCACTTTGTTTTGCTCTCAACTGGCTTTCTTTCTTGGTTAGTAGTCATTCTGACTTTCTTTTTTTTTAGAATTTTTGAAAAGAAAAGGCTGGCCTCTGACCGTCACCTTTTTCTTCCAGGTTTCTCTTTCATTTCATGGTCCATGGGAGCCCAATCCCAGTCCTCTTTGAAGGGAAAATGCAATTTACTTTTCATGAACTCTCAGACATTATTTTTTTATTTTATAAGGACTCTATTATTTTTTAGGTTCTCAAAGAACCATTCAAGACATAACATTACTGGTCTCTCAGACTTTAATTTTAAGCATGAGATTCCAATTGTGTGTCTATCAAAATATTTATTGCATCTAATGAAATGATCATTTAGATTTCTATGACATATGTGGTTCATACTTTCCTTTCCTTTGTTGAATATCATGTCTTAATTTGATGAATGTTGTGGTGTAAATTATTGAATTTTTGTAACTATGGTCGATCTTCATAATGTATATATTTTCACATATAAAATTTGTCCCTACAAAAGGTTAAAAGAAACAATTAAAAGATGAAAAATGTAAAGTCAGCCCCAGTGAAAATAAGAAGTCGGCCTCAAAGTACAGTGACAAATTAGTATAAATACAAGCATGTGATACTCATTTTGCACACACTTGTTTGTTGATCTTGATTGAGGAAAAACGCAGATCTGAGGCAGTTGCAGCTGGGCATTGTGAAGGTGATTTTGAGGGTTTGTCCTGGATTGTCTTTCTTCTCTATAGCTCGCCCTAGGTATTTTGTGAAGGGATAAGGTTTTGGCATGACCTTGCTGGTATATTCTGTACTATCTTCTGATTTGGAAAGATTTTCTTCTAGAGAAAGGTTGTTGGGTTCTTCTCCCCTATTGGGGTTTTCCCAGGGTAAATGTGTCTTTACTTGTGCATGGTGTTTCTCTTTTCCGTTGCTATATGGTTGTATGTTTCATTGTATGGTTAATGTATGATAATAATGACATAAATTTGATTGAATATCATAAGAAAATTAATCAACATATTTGGATTTTGGAAAAACAACATGGTATCAGAGTTATTAAAGATCCCCATGCAGTAGTTGGTAAATCTTGAAGGCAGCATCCTAGTTGTAAGAGATCGCATTGACTTAGTGAGGGTTGCAGGAATAAATTAGGTTGTCCAAACCCTACATAAGGATTGAGCCTTCCCTAGAATTGGCCACATCCCTATAAGGGGAGTAAGAGCCCTTAAAAGGCTTGTTGCAACACTATTACAGCAATGTTGAAGGAGGGTGGAAGGTTTAAGGACTAACAACAATCAGAAACAAGCTAGTTAGAGTTGTTCTGAGATGTTACAGGTCTAGTGGAGAAGGATTTTAGGTTGGTTGCATGAACTTAGGGGTGAAAATCCTCCAAGAACCCTATTCATGGCTTCATCTAGTCAATCCACAACAAGGAAAAAGGGTATGAACCCCATTGTAAGGAATTAAACAATTGGGAATGTTCATGGAGAGGTTTGAACCCCATAAAAAGGATTCTAGCACCTTGTTTATAATATCATATTAATCTCTCCTACAGGTTGACCGCAGCTTCCAACCCTAACTAGACCAAGGGCTTGAAAAAGCTAAAAAGAGTCATGTTGTAGACAGATTTTTGAAGGAAGAAAATCTTTAGTCAAGGGCTAGATGACTCGTTATAGAAAATAATTTTTTGGTTCACCTGGAAGGAAGTCAATAGCATGAACATTCCCTGAGGAAGCAAGTAAGCAAAGATACAAGAAGTTCCTAAGATAATTTTGTAAGGAAGTATGCAACTATGTGTTGTTTCTTGCAAGGTTATGGATGTTCGGTACACATTCATTGAACTGCATTAAATTGTACAACAATATTTGTGACAACAGTATACCCATATTGGAACTTATGGAAATTTCTGACAATATTTATCTATGGAGGCACTAAAATGAATATGCCTTATCAATCATTGCATCCTATGATGATTGTAACCACAACAGTCACTAAGATACAGTGAAGTCATGAGTGTTGAGTTGCATTCATGATGATTATTGGAATATACATTGTTTCAAATAATTACATGCATGCACAATAATATGTGTCAAATTGCATATATAATTCTAGGATGTTTGCACACTATTATTCCATTCATGGATATAGTCATAGTTGTTGAGGATGTATACTTAATGCCAAAATAATCCCTCTTTTGATGGAAAGACACATTTAGATGTATGTATGAAAGTTACAGTTGTGAAGGATACTTCACCAATGTGTATACCTTTGATAGCAAGGAACCTTGGCATAAATTATATGAAAAAGGATATCACAGTGACCTCATCAAAGAAAGGACACCAGTTCATATTATTTGGAAGGTTGCATCGGCATTGATTACAACCTCACTTATGCATCCTAGTCATAGAGTATGCTTGGACAACAACTACAAGTATTTACACCCAGAAGAGATATTGTTGGGGCTACATTTGTGATAGTAGACCAAGACAAGTAGTGATCCTTGGTTGTTTGATATTGATGATGCAGATATCAGTAAAAAAAGTGATAGCAAGCTCAATGGCAGGTAGCCACAAAAATCTACAGGAGCTTACTGGGAGTTTTGCACAAGCACATGACCACCTTTTCATGCTTAAAGACGAAGATCAACATTACTATATCTGGATTTGTGCCAAGTTGATCAGTAGTTGGCATTGGTGTCCTTAGCCAGAAAGTAAGAAATACCATTGCTCATAATGACATGAACAAGCAAGTGGTCTGAAGGAACTATCTTTAATAACCTTAGGTATGTATTTTTCTCATTATACTATTGGTTTGTATAAGGGATTGGATCTTGTGCACTTTGTAAGGAGGGTCATTATCCCTGGTATAGGAACCCTCTTAGTTTGCATAGGCTGTCAATATATATAAGTAATCTGAGATCTCAGCATATACTTGTTGTAATTGATGTAAGCTAGGTCATCTTCCCTGGTTTGGGAACCCAACAGCTTGTCTTGGTAAGTTGGACCATTATTGTTGGAACGAGAGTCCAACAAGTTCTCATTTGAGTTATTTATTATTTTTAGGTTTGGTTATTCTCCCAAATTTGGGAACCCATTAGATTTATTTTTATAGATGGGTTGTTTTCCTAGTTAAGGAGCCCAACAAGTTATTTTGGTAGTTGGGTCTTCTCTCCCTAGTTTTGGAAACCCAACAGATATTTTTATTTGATTCAGGCCATTGTCCCTGATACTAGAGTCATTAAATTGTAATTGAGTCATTGTCCTTGGTACAAGAGCTCAATAGTGTTATGCATGTCATTCGTAGTATGTCTCACAATCTCCTAAAGATTCCCAAAGAGAAGACCTGGTTAGTGGATAGTGAGGTCACCTGACAGGAAGCATAACCTGGTAAAATTCTGACTCATTTTTTCATAGTAAACTTGGTACTGGCACCAAGTATATCTTACAGATATATGGCACCAGATCAGATTCAGAGGATCATGCAGAATCAAAGGGAGCCATTTGGATCGTGAAGAAAGGAATACATGGAGGGAAATACCTTCCAACATGATGTCAAGGAGAGACATTTCCAGACGTGATGCTAAGAGACATAAAGTCTCTAGGATCATTATACCTCCAGGACAAGATCATACCAGATAACAGAGATAGTTCAAGTGATCGTGGATATATCCAGTCAGACCCACTATAGTGAAAATATGATAATATATCCAGTGGATGTGGAAGAAACAGTATGAGACTCGAAAGGAGCAGTTGCAGAGAGAGAGAGAGAGTGTAGGATCCAGTTCCAAAGGGAGCAGTCCCATAGGGGGTAGTTGCTAACAGAGTAGAGGAGCTACTCTTAGTCTCAAAGTTTAGTAGTTGCAGAGTCTCAGAGGGAGCAGTTGGAGGATCCCATAGGGAGAAGTTGCATGTGTCCAGAGGGAGCAATTGCAAAGAGAGTGGAGGAGATACTCTGAGTACATCCAGATCCACTTCTAGAGGAGCTAGTCTCAGATTGGTTATTTTTGGGATGATCCATTGTTCCTGTTAGGATATTGAGTATTCTCTAAGGGATTGGAGGTGTGGCAGAGGCCAGGAAATAAATTCCTCAGATAGAGGAAGTACACAGTTGTGATATTGCAGAGATATGGCATGATGGAATGCAAGTCCATGACTACACCTATGATGACAAATATGAATAAGTTGAGTGAGTCTGCTTCAGATTCAAATTTGGTGGATCCCACAATGTACAGATAAATGATTGGACCATTGATGTACTTGATCAGATATTTTCTTTGCAGAGAGCACCTTAAGTCAGCTCATGGTTGATATGAGGCATGTATATTAGCTTGTAGCAAAGCATGTGTGTCAATATGGTACATTTGGATATGTCCCAAGTGATGGAGTCAGGATACAGAGATATATAGTTCTGACCAGGAAGAGAGTGTAGTTGATAGAAAGGGCACCAGAGGGTGTTTCTTCAGCATGAGATCAGTTAGGATTCGTGGAAGTATATTTCTATAGCACTCAGTACTACAGAGGCATAATATATCGCAGCCAATGATGCGAGTTGTGGAAGCAGTGAGGCTTCAAAGCCTTCTCGCAGGACTTCATCTAAGACATGGTGCAGATGAAGTATCTAGGATTCAACAAATAGATGAGAAAATTAATGACATTCAAGGCATCTGAAAAATGTTTACCATTGGCCAGTTGGCTAGTTGGTGAACCGCTTTGTTGATGTGAATGTCTTCTCTCATTGAGATGGAGTCTTGATATGATTACATCCTAGATAGTCATTCTCCCTATGTCACAGATAGTGATCTGATTAGGGAGAATGGTCTAGGTTGGTAAAGATGTTGATGTACCATGGACAATCATTTTCCCTGTGTCACATATAGTGACCTGATTAGGGAAAATGGTCCTTGACGGTCATTCTTCCTATGTCACGGATGGTGACTTGATTAGGAATAATGGTCTATCTCCCTATGTCACATATGGTGATCTGATTAGGGAGATTGTACAAGACAACCATTTTCCAAGTGTCACGGATAGTAACCTGATTAGGGAAAATGGTTTGGGATGGACGTTGTTCATGTGTCATAGATAGTGACCTGATTAGGAAGAATGTTCTTTGTAGCCCATGGTGTGGCTTTCAGAATCTGATGGGATGAAAATTCTTCTTGTGTCACAGATGGTGACCTGATTAGGAAGAATGGTCGTCGTAGCCCATGACGTGGCTTTCAACCCCTAATGTATTCAGTATCGTGCCCAGATTACTCAAATAGAGTGTGGCTCATATAGTTGATGTTATATGATGTGTCATGTATTATGACATATGATGCAGTTATTGATGATGATTTGATGCAACATTTCTATGACAGAATAATTGCCAATGAAGATATGATGGCCAAGTATGTCTTCCCCCACTGAGAGGGAGTGTTGACATTTGCAACATCGGGTAGACATTCTCAAAATAAGTTACAATAAGACAAGTCAAATTTTCCATTATGAATACCTCCCTAGTTAAGAGGGAGTGTTGAATTTTTGTAACTATGGTCAGTCTTCATAATCTATATGCTTGCACATATAAAAGTCGGCCCTACAAAAGGATAAAAGAAATAATTAAAAGATGAAAAATGTAAAGTCGACCCCAGTGAAAATAAGAAGTCGGGCCCAAAGTACCGCGACATATTTGTATAAATACAATCATGTGCTACTCATTTTACACACACTTGTTCACTGATCTTGACTGAGGAAAACCACAGATCTAAGGCAGCTGCAGCTGGGCATTATGAAGGTAATTTTTGTTGAAATTGTAACTGCAAATAATATTCTACTTATTATTGAGCTATTATCTTATAGATCAATCCCCTTTTGTGGATTGATCAAGTCAAGATTTATAAAATACCAAATCCCCTTTTGTGGATTGGTCAAACCCTAATTTATATGTTGTTAATTAAGAAGTCATCCCCTAGGCCTAATTAAATTGGTTTTAGCCACTAAATATGAAGTCGGCCCTCCTTGATGAAGATACACCACCCTAGTGCCTGCCAGCTAGTATAAATAAGAGTGGAAGGCACCTCATTAGAAAACTCACTCAACTCACTCATCTAGTGCGCAAGTTTGAAGGAAGTTGCAGTTGTCAGTTGTTGGAAGAAGGAAGAGAGAGGCACATTGCTCAATGTTGGATATTCTCTAGTGTTTTGGTTTATTGCCTTGGCAGTGTATTGGCAATCTATATTAAGGAATTTTTTTGTTGGGTTTTCTCCCCCATGACGGTTTCCCAGGATAAATGTTGTGTATCTTGTGATTGTGTTTCTCACGGTGATCCTGCATATGCTATTATTGTTTAGTAAATTGAAAAGAAACTTAATAGCTTCTCTAAAATTAACATGGTATTAAAGTTAAGCTGAAGAGAGCACCTTTCATTGGATAAGCAAAAATGTCATTGTTGTCATATAAGAAAATTAGGGATTTTTGTTGGAGACAAATTTCAGCCCAAAAACCACCTAGGGAAGTGTGCCCTAGCCTAGCAAACCTATTGGTAGCTTGAGCACACCTTTTATGTGGCTAGAAATTATGGGAAGTTAAACCCTAGTTTTTGGTTGGTACCAAAAAACCATGAAACCAGAACCAGTACCATAAGTACCAGTCCAGATTTGCGTAGGCCCAGTTTCAAGGGGTAAATTTTGGATTTTCCTAAAACTAACTGCACTAGGCTACTCGCATCATCCAAGTGCACCTCCTAGTAAGTTCATATTTAATTTTTGAGCATTTTCATTTTTTGGTCATTTTGTCAGCTCTAGGTCAAGATGTCTACAAGCAACAAGCCTGGAAGTATAGGATTACACTCATTCTTGAAGAGAATAACTATGCAAGATTCATCAAAGAAAATGTACCAGAACCCACATATGCTACAGCTAAATCAGAGTACCAGAAGGGCATGGTTAGGACCAAAAGAATCATTGTAGACTCTATCAAATATCACTTGATCCCTCAAGTAGCATCTAACAATACCCAAAAAGAAATGTTTGATGGCCTAACTAGATTTTATGAAGGAAGAAACATTAACCGAAAGATGAACTTGAGAACTCAACTCAAGAATACAAAGATGCAGAAAGGAGAAACATTTCATGAATATTTCTCTAGGATATCTCAATTCAAGGAATAGCTAGAAGCAATTGGAGATAACCTAGATGAATATGAACTCATAATGACAGCTCTTAATGGTCTCACAAGACCTTGGGATGCATTCATCCAAACTATTTGTGCCAGAAAGGAGAAACTACAATTTGACAGTCTTTGGGAAGAATGTGTTCAAGAAGAAGCAAGAGTAGCTAACCAAGAAGCAGTACTATTAATGGATGGAGATCAATCCCTGGCTGCTCATGATAAAGGAGGAAAGAGAAGGTCTCACTTCAAGAAGGAGACTTGCCTACATAAGGAATCTCACTCCCCAAACAGATTCATTCATAAAGAATCTCACCCTCCAAGGAGATTCCAGAAGTTTCAGAAAGGTCAAAGAAGAGAAAAAGATATCTCATCTTATAAATGTTACCATTGTGACAAGATGGGACATATTGCTAAGAATTTTCCATCTAGAATATAAATAACAAAAGACACCAGGCCCATGCAGTTGAAGATGATGAGCCACCCACGAAGATGATTAAAGAAAAGATTGAAGACTATGTCTTAATCTCTACCCTCTCAGGATCAATGTCACCTGGAGTGGATACGTCACTCATATATAGTGGTGCTTCTAAGCACATGACAAGTCAGAGAGACATTCTCTCTAGCCTTACCAAAAAGAACTTTCACCAGAAAGTTACACTTGGAGATGATTACCATTACCCTATCAAAGGAGTGGGCGAGTCCAATTACAAACTTGATTCAGGGACCCCAATGAAGATGAAGTATGTACTATATGTACCAGGTTTGATGAAGAATTTGCTTTTTATCTTAGCTCTAAATAAGAAAGGCTTCATGGTTGCATTCATAGATGGTGAAGTCCTTACCTGGCCTAAAGGAAAAACCATAGAAGATGCAATTGTTGTTGGAACAGAAGAAGGTAGCCTGTATAAATTAAAAGGTCACTCAGATGCATCCTTGACTCACTCCACTGAGAGTATGTGTGAACATTGGCATGAAGACTAGATCAAATCAACTACAAGGCATTACCTTATGTGAGAAAGGCAGTTACAGGTCTGCCATATTTCAAGGTTGATCATGAAGGTGTGTGCAAGGGATGTGCATAAGGAAAGAACATAAAGAATCCTTTCATGAAGAGCGATAGTAAAGCAGAAGGAGTCTTGGAGCTCATCCACTCATATGTATGTGGCCCAATGCCATCAACCTCTCTTAGTGGGTATGTATACTATGTGTCATTTATTGATGACTATTCTCGTAAGACTTGGGTTTACTTCTTGAAATCAAAAGATGAAGTGTTTGGGAAATTCAAGGAATTCAAAGCCTTGATAGAGAATCTATCTGAAAGAAAAATCAAGATACTCAGGTCAGATAATGGAGGAGAATACACCTCAAACGAATTTGTAATATTTTGCAGAGATGTCGGGATTAAGAGGGAGATCACCCCTCCCTACAATCCTCAAAAAAATGGTGTAGCAAAAAGAAACAACAAAACTATAATGGAATTAGTGAAGCCCATGATCCACGATCAAGATCTTCCAATGCACTTATCGGTAGAAGCAGCAAGAACAACAGTGTATGTACAAAACAGATTATCACATAGTGCACTTGGGTTCAAAACCTCGAAAGAAATGTTCTCTAGAAAGAAGCCATAAGTAATCCATCTCAAGATATTTGGTTGTCTAGTATTTGTACACATTCTAAAAGAGAAGAGAACCAAGTTGGACCCTTCAGGAAAGAAGGGAATATTTTTTGCATACTATGAGGTCTCAAAGTGTTAAGGTCCTAACCCGCACATAGGTAGATCAATGTATTCGGATGTAATAAAGGTCAATATTAATAAGAC
>ML793839.1:322673-350118 GCA_009831015.1 Picea engelmannii
TAATAGTCACACACAAAGATGTTTTGCAAGAGGATTTTGACTCAGGCATTCCTAGTATTGAAAATTCTTACTTGCAAACTGCAAATAGTAAACAACAAACAACGAATAGGAATGAAACCATGGCACTGAAACTTACCCATGAATGAGGAATGATAGAAGTGCAATTCCAATCGCAGACACAGAACCCCAACCGTGCAAACTCCAACAACAGGTCCAACTGCAGATGCAGGGCCCCAACATTGTAAAGTTAAAGAAAACAAGAGAAAGTGGAAAATAACAAACCAGTGAACAAGCACCAAGAGGTCCAACTGTAGCTACAGGACCTCAACTTTGCAAAGTTGAATCAAACAACAATAAGCATCATTAAGCGAACCAATGAGCAAGCATCAACCAGTGAACCAGTAATGTCGGTGAAGAACAATATTGCCCAAATTCAATGCAAACAAGAATGTATCCAAAAATCGAAGTAAATTGTATTGTAACACACCTATTAAGTAAACATTTAAGGTTGTGAGGCCTGTTAGGTAAGCACTTAAAGCTTCCATAACCGTCCAAGGGCCTCGTGTTGTGTAAACATTTAAGAAACAATGCAGTGTGGCTGAAATGTTTGCGTACGTAATAATGAAAACACCTCTTTAAGCACGTAATAATAACAAAAAATAAAAATAATAACAATAACAATAGTTCGAACAATAGAGACTATACAAAAAACATTAGTCAAAGGACAAACTAATATGAAGTCAACTAATAAAAAAGTGACTCTCCATGCTCAAAACTTTGGATATCTAAACATTTCAATAAAAGTAGTATAAATTCAAAAAGACCATAGATGATCAAAAACTTTGGATATTCTAACATAAACATTGGGAATAGCGAAGCTGGAAATAAGACCTCAAATCTATTATCCAATGAGATCATAACATATAAGGTTTTTTTTATTATATAAAAAATAATGTTTTTAGTTCTCTAGTTCAAACAATAGAGATTAAGCAAAAAACATTAGTCAAATGACAAACTAATATGAAGTCAATGAATTATCGATCGCTATAGTCTCTCTACGCCTTGGGCAGGGACTAATAAGGAGACTTATTATGTTCTATATACTATTCTCACCTCAAGGAAAAGAAAGGAAACATATTCATATGTATTCCATTGTCCACTAACAACCAAGTTACGTTCTGTTGAAAAAACAACCAAGTTATGCAAAACTTGATGTGCTAAATGCAATTTGATTCACATATATGTATATATGCGTGCAATAATAATAATAATATAATTTTAAGGTCGCAACCAAGCCAAACATTAAATTGGTGTATGATACCCCCTTGTTTGTGGGACAACAGACCCCCTCTGCCCAACGATTTGATTAGTAAATTTTACGGAGGTATACATACCCTACTCCCCTCTGGATTTGAACTTGTGACCTCTTAGGAAGAAACATGTGTTCTTAACCATTAGGCCCACTCATATTGTATATATAATCTAATTTTAAGGTAGGTCGCGACCAATCCAAACACCAAATTGGTGTATGAGACCCCCTTGCTTGTGGGACAAGGGACTCCCCCCGCGTAGTGATTTGACTACTAAAGTCTACGGAGGTATACATACCATACCCCCCTTTGGATTTGAACTTGTGGCCTTAGGAGGAAACACATGTTCTAAACCATTAGGCACACTCAGGCTATATATAAACATAGTAGCATGGATTGATCTCACTAAGTATCACCAAAAGCCAACATAAATAATCCAATTTACACCTATTTAAATCTCTCCTTTTTTGGTTTCTCTCTCGACTATAATAAATAAATGAATTGGTTAGACCCTTTATAGTTGGTCAAGTCATATTTTCGTAATTAATATTAAAAAAAATACTACTCTCATCAAGTTGCATCATAAAAGGACCTTCCATTTATTGTCATATCAATACTAAATAATCAAAACGAAATATTAAATAAATGTGGATTTCTTTCTTATTCTTTTGGATGAAAATAATAAAAAAAGTCAAATCAATTTTTTTTAATTAATCAAAATTTAAAATAAATTATGTTTCAACTTTTGAAGAAGAATATGGTCTAATTATTAAGAACATGTGTTTCCTCCTAAAAGGTCACGAGTTCAAATCAACATAGGAATAGGGTATGTATACATATGTAGACTTTAGTAGTCTAATCATTGCACGGAGGGAGTCCCTTATCCCACAAATAAGGGGATCTCTTATACCAATTTTATTGTCTAACTACTAGTACTACTACTATCATCCTCATCCTCATCCTCCTCCTCCTCCCAAAATTTGTTAATTTTTTTACGGTGATAAAAAAAATCAAATCACTATTTTAAATCAAACATAATTTTAAAACAACGGTAAAATTTTCAACTCAACTACTAATAATATTAAATTATTACACTTTCCACTTTCCATAGTTTCATGGACATTCGTGCACCACATAAAATTGGTTCATTAATTCTCACCTACACAATGAATAACTATCATACCCTTTACAAATATAAAGCAAAAATTAATATAAAAAAAGTCTTCATTGGTGACAAAAGAAAAAATCAAGATGGAAGGTCTGATCTTTCCCACATGTGGTTGATTAGATATGATAGCTAGTTTATCATCTTACATTGCATCCTCTATCGAGCATCTATTGACTAACATTCAAAACACATGATATTGGTTGGAGGTATCCTTTCAATTTTGATGTGGTGCTTTTTATTTTACTCTTTAACTCATTGAGTTGAAGTTCTGTAAAACCTACCTTATATGTTTATTCACTTTGAAAATTAGTATTCAAAGTGGCCATGCATAATGAATAGTTTGGTAATGAAAGGTTTGGTGATTTGAGGACATTTTAAAAATAAATCTTATTCATTTACAAAGAATAAATAATAAAAGTTTATAAGTTTATTTTTATATTCTTTTAATAAAATATGATTTATTAATTATAATTTGTAATATGTATACATGTGTTTTATTTTTGGAGGTCACGGGTTCAAATCCAGAGGGGGATAGGGTATGTACACCTATGTAGACTTTATTAGTCAAACCACTGTGCAAAGGGGTCCCTTGTCCCGTAAACAAAGAGGTCCCATACACCAATTTGGTGTCTAGCTTGGTCGTAACCTTAAATTAAATTATTATATTAGTGTTGTTTCCTTTTAATTTAATATTTATAAAAAATTTAAAATATATATATATATGTATATATATATAAGGACGATATACAAAATCAGAAAGGGGGGTTCTTAATGCAATTTCAAAAAATTAGAAGTAAGTACATTAACATTCAACTTACTTTAAACATAATAGATACAAGATTGAAGTGGTCAAATTTACATGGGAAAGATGGGAATGGTCGTCTAAGGTGGTGAAAAAGTAACAAATTGCAATGAACATGTACCTTAAATGGAACTTGATCTTTGTATTGTAGAAAAGATCCAATGTTAAATGTTGTCTCCTTTTAAATATGATTGAATCCATGTATGTCTTCCTACTTTCTTGAATAATGGTGATGGTAAGACAAAAGGTTCTAAATGGAATGTTAAGGGTATGAAACAATTATTTTTGGTCTTCACAATAAATCCAAGATCTCAAAGTGTGAGGATTTTTAAATATACAATAATATCTACCACAAATCTCATAATAGGTCGAAAAAGATAAAATAAAATACTCTTCCAAAATGAAATATGCTACTATTCAATCACAACACAATCTCTCATCCAAAAAGATGCCAAAAGGATGACCAAATTAACCCACCTAAGATCAACCTGTTAGCACTAGGAATCACCCTCAAACTGTAATGAGGGTAAACCCAATACCCATCAATTATATGTCACAGTTAATGGATTTAAAGAGGTCAAATGGGGCAGACTCGGGAGAATATCGTTTTAACTCAGAAAATTGGGACAGTATGCACAAGCAAATGAGGTCTTGATCTACTTCAGCCAGTAAGTTGTAGTAAGGGTGAGTAGGAGGAAGAAATTGAGGAGAAGATGTAAAGTTCTGCTCTGGACATCAGGTCTTCCAGCAACCTAAGGAGGAAAAACTCTGAAAACAAGATCCTCTTGAATTCAAAGTTTTAGGAAACTAAAAAAATGCTATAACTGCACTACAATCAAACATCCATTACAACACAGTCACCACAATCCATGTGAATCCTTCAATCATGAACATTCAGTATCATACGCAAATAAGATGGAAATATAAGATGAATTTCATAAAACAAGAAGTCTCAAATCAAGTTACATAACCAGAGAACTAGAGATTCATTAAAACATTACAATACGGGATCTTAGCTCAACCATCGACCATAACAAAATAACAG
Source organism: Picea engelmannii (assembly GCA_009831015.1). Lineage (NCBI taxonomy): Eukaryota > Viridiplantae > Streptophyta > Pinopsida > Pinales > Pinaceae > Picea > Picea engelmannii. The sequence goes on from ML793839.1 coordinate 326,999, forward strand.
AACTCCATACATATACTCAAGAATTCACCCCGCAAAGGTGTGCTCGAACCACTACAATAACATTTTTAGTCGACGCCTGCTCTGTTAGATTGTGCAAGCCTCCTCATGTCAGATGCGAGCCAGGCACAGTTATGTGCTTTACACGAAAATCTGTCCATAATTGACAGTTTGCCTTTACGGTCTCTCTCTGCATGTTTTCTATTTATGGGGTGAGACAAGGTCTCAACTGCCACCTCACTTTCATGAACTATCTACATCAAGATCGCAATGAGGCTAAATGCCCAGGGGTTGTTGTGTGTTGTTGCCATCTCTACACTGCAGGTCCTATGAAACCCGCAACCTTCCTCTTTTGTGCCTCTGAAATCTCGAGCCTCGGATGCCAGCTCCTTCTTCATCACCCCTTCATGCTTGTGACCTCGGGCTGTGACCTGGGGCTCCACCTCTCAGCGCTTCGGAACTTCGACATTTTGACCACTTTGGCACTTCAGGCTTTACACATCTCTCATTTCAAATTTCCTAAAGTGACTTTCTCTGTAGCTCGGATCTGGCACCATGCGTCCCTCTGGATCGGACGGCTTAGGTTAATTTCGATTTTCGGGACTTTGGACCTTGGATGATTAACTTTAACATTATTTTGAAATATCGATTCCCTCGATAATTTTCCACCGTTGATCTCTCCCAATGAGATCTATGGCCCAGATTTAATCTTTGCTCGACCATTGATTTTGGGCCCAGAATGAGTCACTCTGAGTTTTTTTCTTTGCGCTCATGGCTGCAACCTATGGCCCTTGACAACTTTATGTGATAACATTTGGCTCCACAGGGGATGGCATGCTCCCTGCGAACTACCAAGAATAAGTAGTTCCAATGCCTTAGTTGTTGGGTTATGGAGTCTGGCTCAAAACATTTTGTTGAAGGTCGAAATGTTAACTATTCTACTTATAAAAGGAAAACAAACACACATGGTCCAGAAGGAGCTTGTTTATGTACAATCCTATACTAACTAATTTTTACACAGTGCTAGGTGAAAGCAAACTTCCACCATAGCCACTCAAGCAACTTCCTAGCTATGGATTTGTTTACTCTGTCAATGATTGATAACAGAGAATGCAACCGTGACAATAGAACAGTTACATTCTTCAGCTTTCCTCCTAATGATGAGGTCAGGATAAAGCTGGACGGCTTCAAAACATGAAGGAAATTCAACTCCATGTATTCTTTCACAGGCTCATAGGCCAAGCGGCAAACTCCAGAAAATTTATAACAGGCAACCTGCTCTGTCACACAGTTGCTCACACATGGCTCTAGACAAGAGATAAACTGCTCCTTTTCTTCTTCATGGCTCTCCCAAGGGTTAGATTCATAATCATCATAAACAAGACCCGTGGGAAAGCTTTTCTCTTCGATCTACTACTCAGCGTCTTCTACAGGGTCGGGATGACTGATTTCCTCATAATATTTTTCTTCAACGAACAGAGGATGGGACTTTGCGGTATGTTCTTGGAAATCCTGCATATCCAACTTAGAATCTGATTCGTAGCTGTCATATATAGGTTGGTTGTTCCCCAGGTCAGCAAATTGTGATGCAGGGCTCTGCTTCTCCTGGTCAAAATCTCGGGTTGTCTCTTCTGTGACAAGGCCAACTTATGCATCATCCTTACTGTCTTCATAGTGATCCAATGAAATATAATATTGTTGCTCATCATCACTAGAATATCCATCAAAAATGGGCTCCCTTTCATGTCTATGATCAACCTTTAAAACCGTAATTTCATCAAGAATATAACTATTAAAAATATCCATTTCAAGAATAGTAGTAATTGTTGCTTCTAGATTTTCATCAAGACAGAGTTGGTCATGGATACCTGCATCGAAGACAAAATTATCCACAGTATTTTCTTCATAGGGACAATAGGTAAAAATCGCCTTACGTTCAGAGTTGAGATGATATTGACTTTTAATCCTGCCATAAGCACGGAGGTTCTCCTCTACTTCCTCAGCATCCATGAATAACTGTGATAAAAATGTAGATTTCCTTTCTCTCGGGATAAGGACAAGCTTTGAATGTTGAGCCATGACATAGTACACCATGGCAGCAATCTCTGTGGATCTGGTTTCTACAGGAATACTATGATAAACATTGTAAAACCTTCTGTTGAAGACAGCCAAGGCTTCCTCTTCCCCTCTCCTCAAGGCATTAAAATCATCCCAGTACTAATAAAGGGACTTGTTCTCACCCCACCACTTTAAAAAAACATTGTATAGCTCAACCCAAGAACCAATGGAGTCATCTCCCAAACCCTTAAACCATACAGCACCATCTCCTAACAAGGATTTGGAAAACAACCTCATGGTAACATCCTCATGAACTATCTCAAACTGATCAATAAAATTCTCAAAAGCCTCCACATGCCTCTTCGTTGTAATATGATCCTCTCCAGAAAAATGAGGAAAGTACTTAAAGAAATCAAGAGGATAAGGATGAAAATGATATGGAAGCTTTAAAGGTTTAAACAGCTTGTTTCTGATTCTAGTTTGAAAACTAGTGGGTTGAATATGAGGCTTAACACACTAATGGAAAGGCTCAATAGTAACAATAGGATGTGATGAGATTTGAGGAGGTTGTGGATTAGTTTCAACCTCCCCGGGGCTGCAAGGGTGATTGAGTTCAGGAGGGGTTTCAATATGAAGCTCATCTTTATGAGTAGGATGAGTTGAGGATATAATATCAGCATCTACAACACAGGCAGAAAGAAGGTATGCTTCTTCCAAGGATGGATACATAAAGGAAGGCTGGTGATCAACTGAATAAACAAAGCAAAATATGATCCTCTTTATATGTGAAGGGAAAAGCAAAAATGAGATAATAAACAACAGCAGAAGTTCACGAAGAAAGATCATAAGATGATACCTAGTCACTCCCTTCATCTTTTTGTCAATAGGATCCTCCCCAGTGGAGTCTCTAATGTGGAGTCACCAAGTAGATGATTACAGTCAATTTTTGTATCCCTCTCTTGTCTACCATCAAGATTTGGATCGATGTCGTTCTTCCCAGGGAGCTCTTCAATCTGCTCAAATCTGTCCCCAACAACAGCTCCATTTATGTTAGAACTAGGAATCACCCTCAAACTGTAAAGATGGTAAGCCTAGTACCCATCAGTTATATGTCACAGTTAATGGATTTAAAGAGGTCAAATGGGGTAGACTCAAGAGAATATTGTTTTAACTCAAAAAATTGGGGCAGTATGCACAAGAAAATGAGGTGTTGATCTACTTCAGCCAGTAAGTTGTAGTAAGGGTGAGAAGGAGGAATAAATTGAGGAGAAGATGTAAAGGTCTGCTTCGGACATCAGGTCTTCCAGCATCCTAAGGAGGAAAAACTCTGAAAACAAGATCCTCTTGAATTCAAAGTTTCAGGAAATTGAAAACGCTATAATTGCACTGCAATCAACATCCATTACAACACGGTCACTACAATCCATGTGAATCCTTCAATCATGAACATTCAGTATCAGACGCAAATAAGATGGAAATAGAAGCTAACTTTCATAAAACAAGAAATCTCAAATAAAGTTACATAACCAGAGAACCAGAGCTTCATTAAAACATTACAATACAGGAGCTTAGCTCAACCATCGACCATAACAAAATAACAGAACTCCATACATATACTCAAAAATTCACCCCGCAGAGGCGTGCTCGAACCATTGCATTAACATTTTCAGTCGGCGCCTGCTCTGTCAGATTGTGCAGGCCTCCTCATGTCAGATGCGAGCCAGGCGCAGTTATGTGCTTTACAAGAAAATCAGTCCATAATTGACAGTCCGCCTTTACGGCCACTCTCTACATGTTTTCCATTTATGGGGTGAGATGAGGTCTCAACTGCCACCTCGCTTTCATGAACTGTCTGCATTAAGATTGCAACGAGGATAAATGCCCAGGGGATTATGTGTGTTGTTGGCAGATATACACTGCAGGTCCTATGAAACCCGCAAACTTCCTCTTTTGTGCCTCTGAAATCTCAAGCCTCAGGCGCCAACTCCTTCTTCATCACCCCTTCATGCTTGTGACCTCAAGCTGTGACTCGAGGCTCCACCTCTGAGCGCTTTGGAACTTCGGCATTTCAGCCACTTCAGCACTTCAGGATTTACGCATCTCTCATTTCAAATTTCCCGAAGTGACTTTCTCTGTAGCTTGGATCTTGTGCCATGTGTCCCTTTGGATCAAACGGCTTACGTTAATTTTGGGTTTTGGGACTTCAAACCTTGGAAAATTAACTTTAACATTATTTTGAAATCACGATTCCCTCGATAATTTTCCACCGTTGATCTCTCCCAATGAGATCTATGGCCCAGATTTAATCTTTGCTCAACCATTGATTTTGGGCTTGAAATGAGTCTCTCTGAGTGTTGTGCTTTGTGCTCATGGCTACGGCCTGCGGCCCTTGAAAACTTTATGTGATAACACAACCAAAATCACAATATAAATATACCCAAGATGAACCAAACTCACAAGATAAATATGTAATCTAACTCTACCACAAAATATGAGCCTCCCTCTTCATTATTCCACTCAAGTAATACCAAGTACTATGGGCCCTCCAATCAAAATGGGACTCGACACCCTTTCCAAGGACCTCTCTCACAATCAATGTAATTAAATCTAAGCTACCAAGCTATGCTATAGAAATCTCAATATAGTGTTAGACTCATATCAAAAACATTTGGCTATCTCTAACATGTTTGTTTAAAGGCTCTCATCTACCTTCAATTTTCAATTTATAGACTTGGAAGAGACACTCTCCAAATTTTCATTAATAATTCCAAATTTTCACATGCTCACACATGGCTAGAGATGTGCCACCTCCTTCTAATTTATGTTTATAGCTTTACATTTCACCTTATTCACACATGCATGCCCCATGTGGTCTCATAGTTTAGCTTCCCTAGACCAAATAACCACACCACCAAGTTAAGTCAAATGGGGGAACACTTAGTCCACAAATTTAGGTTCGACATACGAATATATCAGATGGTCAAATAGGGAATCACATACACATTTCACAAGGATGATTCCTAGATTAGAACCCTATATTACACCATCGTTCAATTACAATAGTGTGTAGAAGTTCAATTTTCCCCCTTAATTCATGATCATGTCAGTATGGGACACAACTATACATGTCCTCAAGAATGCCACACTAGCTCACACATAAGTGGGGTGTTTCAAATAATAGAACATTGTTATATATCATAGGGTGTGTCAAAATAATAGAACATTGGTATATATGATATAGATCCTATTTCCATCACACCACATAAGCCAAGCATGCATCATTGTGCCACATAAGCAAAAATATGACAAACACTTAACAAGACGACAAGCACCACAACCATGTCAAATAATAGAAAATTATAAGTGTACAATATATTGTGTTTATTCTCATGCATGCTCTTACATACACATCAATGATTTCAAATAATAAAAATTTACTATTATATCATAAATACTTGTGCCACCATACACATAAACCAATCATGTGGAGTTATCCCCTCTGAACAACATGATGGAAATATTTAACAAAACAACATGTAGCATAATGTCAAATAAGCACAATGACATCAACACTTAATAAGTCAATGGATGCCATAACACCATATAATCAATATAATGAACATGTTCTTCGTCTGATTTGGTGGAGATCGGATGAAGAACATGTTCACGAACCAACGACCCTATGCATCTTTTGTGTGTGCCAAATGCAAGTGGTACACGAAAAAGACCCTCTGAATAGCAGCCAATGATGAAAACTACTGACAAAGGCGAGGAAACCACCAATAAGGCTAATGGCCTCCAAGACACTACACAAATCCCAAAGTGTGAATAGATGTCTTGCCTTCGAACACAAGGGAAACCACCCAGTCAACGACCCATGATGAAATGTCGATTATTGGGTTCAAGGTGACATACCAATGATGAAAGTAGAGCCAAGGTGCATCATAAGACCAAACTATCATGTGATTCTGAGACAAACTGAGGGTATGGCCAATATGCAAAGTCAAGATTTCTGATGAGTGGCTAACACAAGTTGATAGACTTCCTTTGAACAAGAGCATGAGACATATGGTGGACTCTGGCAACATAGACTTAATGATGTGACAACTAGATGCAGGAGGCATCCATAATGTTCTCTATAGTGACTGGAAGATTAACCAGTCGGTAGAGAAAACTCTGTAACGAGATAAGCTTCCTAAGGCCATGCTAAACCCAAAATTATGATGACGCAAGGACTCAATAACTTTGTGCTATGTTCAAAGGTGACACGACTGCTACCAATTACAATATAGTACTCCCTTCCCGCCCGTCTTTTTTTGTTTTTTCATAACGAGTGAATGTTATGATACAGAGGAGGGAACGAGTGTCGCAGGTAAGCAAAACTAGTTCTAGTAGTGGACCGTACCTATGCTCAATGCAAGGAAATGCATGCGGGAGATGGACACTCGAGGTGATCTTCTCTCCAGGGTATAGGCTGTCAAATTGCGAAGGATATAAACAAGGCTCTACTTGGTTGAGGATGTGAACTGCTTGGGCCATGGTTTATAATGCAAAGCAAGAACCGGATAAAGGCTCAATACCGCAAGCAAGGGCATGAGATGCAATCACAACTTAACGCCAAAAAATGACCTTTTTTATATACTTTAGTCTACTTGGTGTGAAAAAGGGGTAAACTTGTGCCAAATAGATGTCTTTTCAAATCCAATTTACGAGTGTGAAAAAGACAAGTTCACTCAACAATCTTTTCTATTTTTGATAGCGAATCAGAAAAGAGCTTAACTAGGACTCGTGATCTTTCAAATACAATTTTAACGAGTGTGAAAGGGACAAATCACTCGGTGATATTTTCAGTTTTTGGACGAGCCGGAAAAGAGCTTAACTAAGACTCATGACCTTTCAAATCCAAATTAACGAGCGTGAAAGGAACAAATCGCTTAGCAATCTTTTTGCTTTTTGAACGAGTCGGAAAACGGCTTAACTTGGATTCGTTGGGAGATTCTAGGTGGAAAGTCACGGGGAAGGCCAAGGCTCCCATGCGAACCTTCTATGGAATGTCAGTATCTTACGAAGAACCAACACAAGCTCGGGAAGACCCAAATCTCTCCAAGTCGAGGAGGGAAAAGTGTTAATGGAGGTTATTGTCTTCATGTTATATCGGATAATGTATCTTCTTGGAAAAGACATAGGCGGAGGCATTGGATGCCCCACAAGACCATCCCAATCAAAGGGAACCTCGTCAGACTTGGAGGGAGAGAACTTGGGAAGAGTAAAACTCTGTCTTGTTCAAAAGATGAAGTGATAGAAATGCTAAGGACATGGCATAGAAGGTATAGAACCATAACCAGAAGAGTGGGATCGACCAAAAATTGCATTGGTGTGACCACTTCCTTAGACATGTCTCTCTCCAAGAGAAGAGTGGGGTTGATCAAATATTGCATTGATACGACCACTTCCTCAACCATTGGTTGAATAGGATGCGAGACAACAAGGTCAAGAGGTGCATCACCCCAAAAAATAGGAGTGTTTTCAGTCGAAGATTGCATCGACACGATCGTTAGTTGAGCAAGATGTGAGACAACAAGGTCAAGAGACACATCACTTCCAAACATAGGAGAGGTGTCAGTCGAAGATTGCATCRACACAACCACAGGTTGGAYGGGATGTGAGACAACAAGGTCAAAGGACGCATCAACCCCTAAAGGAAAAGGGGTGTCAGCCGAAGATTACATCGGCATGACTATTGTATCAACCAAAGAAGGAACAAAGTGTTGTGAAACCATAGATTCCTCAAAACCCGAAGGGCCCTTAGGTGAGCCCCACGCTTTCGATATCCTAGCAATAACAGGACACAAATGAATAAGGTGACTTCCTTCACAAGTCATGCAAAGGAATCTAGGCTTACGTCTGAGACGTCTAGGATTCTCAATCATATGAATTCCCCCAGCATGACTTGCAGTGGTTGGTGGCATGCTCCCAGCATGACTTGCAGAGGCTAGTAGAAAATCTCCAACATGACTAGCAGAGGTTGGTGATGGATCCCCAACATGACTAGCAAAGGTTGGTGATGGATGTGCAGTGTGACTAGTAGTGACCAGACATGTGCTCCCAGCATGACTTGCAGCGRCTRGTTGCAGGTCTTCAACATGACTCRCAKAGGTTGTCGACCAATCTCCAACATGACTAGCAGAGGTTGCTGACATAATTCTAGTATGAAACGTAGTGACTGGAATTGTGCCCCTAGCATGATTTTCAACGGTTGGTTGCAAGTCTTCAACATGACTCGTAGAGGTTGTCGACCAATCTCCAACATGACTAGCAGAGGTTGGTGATATAATGTCAGTATGAAACGTAGTGACTGGACTTGTGCCCCCAGCATGATTTGCAGCAGTTGGTTGCAGGTCTTCAACATGACTCGCAGAGGTTGTCGACCAATATCCAACATGACTAGCAGAGGTTGGTGATATAATGTCAGTATGACACGCAATGACTGGGCTTGCGATGGTGGTGAATTGTGGCATTTGAGACCAAGGTCCAAGGAAAGATTGGTTATGAGAAATTGCAGGCCATGAAGGATCTTGGTTTACACCATGTCCTTGTCTGATGGGATAGTATCCTCCTCCATACTGATTCATATCGGGTTGTAAGGGCATCGACACTAAGGAAGTTGCTTGTGAAGAGAAAGCGACATGAACAGGGTTACTCATGTGAGGATATATGTTGCCCCCTTGCGAGGGTGTCCCATAAGGAGGGTAGGCCGAATTATAAAATTGATTCTCCCCATACTGAAGACTTCGGGGTATTTGAGGACCTGGTGCAGAAAAAGTGTTTAAAGGGACCAACATGGTAGATGAAAGATACATGGGCGGAGTGTAATAATCACCCATCTGAGCACCGGATCCTAAAAGAGCATAGTTAGGATTGGATCCATGAGGTGGGAAGTTCCAACCTCCCATGGGAACATGACTCATATCAAACAAAGAAGTGGGCATGGGAGTGATGGTGCCCCCGAGTCCAATGCTAGGATTCATATAAGTAGACCAGGGAGGGGGTTGCATGTGGGAAGGCATATCAACAAAAAAATGACTAGAGACCCAAGGTGCGGATTGAGTGTTGTAATCGTGCATACCATTGTAAAAAAAAGAAGGGTCTACCCCCATGAAATGAGGAGGCATCATGGGGGGGTAGCGGTGAATGGAGGAGTAAAAGGAACTCTGTTATCCATGATAATGAAACCAAAAACCAGATTCTTAGGGCCAACTAGTAATCAAAGAGCATTCCAAAAATTCAAACGGCCAATATGCATGCAAATGGGCTAAAGTGGTTGAGTGGCCTCCCTCGCTAAAGAAGGTATGCCTCATCCAGGAGGGACCTGAGACTCCCTGCTAAAGTTTGGAGGTAACAGAATCAGTTATAAGGGCCCTCATAGGCTTAATAACCAGTCAGTCAGATCCCCCCAGAGAGGTGATCCCCCATAAAGGTTGTGTGTTGTCCGACCCCTATCTAACTCGGGATACAAGCAAAATAACCCCTGCAAGTAACCTATGAGAAACCTAAGTCAAGAAACTAATCAACCACTATATAATCGATGCACAGGCGAATAGTCGTAAGTTTGGATTACCGTATGGGTAGGGTAGCAAAGCCCGAAACCTTGAAAGTACCGCCTCTCATAGATGTATGGATACTAGAAAGATCCCCAAATACGAATAAATCCACAGAAATATATTTGACACTAGGTGAGTATCTAGGGGTTATCCCTTCAACAAACTTTGCGCGACCTCGTTCTTAACTCCAGTGTGAGCGGAGCCTCCTGATATTACCAATTATACAATGGATTTCTCAACTCCCTGTCTCAGACACATATGTTGATTTAATTGCCTTGGAGAAGTTTACTCACAAAATCCTATTCCAAGGCACTTAATCCTAGGCTAGTTTGTGCACCCTAAACAATAAAATCATTACTAATCAATTTTAGTTTAAAACGTAAATTTTATTGGACGTGATTACTCAACAAGGTATGGAAATGAAACTCATGGTGTTATGACTCTGCACGAAAATAAAAGTAGATATAATTCAAAGCCTAACTTTAACTTTTCAGTGAATGATATGCTAAATAAAAACAATGCAATCTTCAATTTCAACTCTGCAACTCAGAAGTAAAATGCAATCTTTCGCTAAATGTGCTAAGTTAATGATAAAGGTTCCAAGACAAAAATACCAACCAATGCAAAATACTTATTTTTTTGTATTTTCAATGTATTAAAAAGAAAATTCATGGACTGATAAGAAACTTGATATATAACTTCTACTTCGTATAAAAGCAATCATTCAAACAGAATACCAAGCAGCCAAGCAAACAGCCCAGAAACCAAGGACAAATTAAAAATCGAAAACAAAGAGAAAGACTACACCCAAAATTCAACTCCCAACAGGCTTCCTGTCATCCCAGATAATCTCAAAATGCACTACAGAGACCCAAGAAGGCTCAGTAATCCTCAAATCCTACCCAACAGTCACTAAACCAAGCAAACAAGCAAGGAGAAGTGGTATACGTGATTGTTCAGGAGAACAGAGCATATATATGCTTCTTGCAGTGAGACAGCACGTGTGTGTACGCGACTGTCAAGGCAAAAGGGGCATATATGATTTAAAACAAGGCCAGGAAAGGATAAAAGGCTAAAAACTCAGACCCAGAGTGAACAGAATCTGTCCAGCAATGATACGACAAGAAACACAAAGGAAAAAGAGCAATGTAAGAAGGAAAATACTTCAACCCTTAAAAGGAAGATCTATCCCCAGTGGAGTCACCATTTTTGTTACAAGGAAAAACTCTCTATGGCCAAGGGTAAACCACAATAGACAGGTACGACTGCATAAATCAACTCAATCCCAACATGTGTTAAATAAACTAATGTGCAATACGAGGAAGAAGCCTACCTCGATCCAATCGTTTGATGTCGTTCCACTGTTGAGCACTTTGACCCAAAGCTTTGCACCTGTAAAAAGTTCTCGACAAACAAGCGATGCAAGTATATAATGACAATATATAAAATGATTTAGCACATTAGATAGCATAATCCATTAATAAACATTCCAAACATTCCCATCGATAATAGTCATATATTTGAAAGATATCGATAGGACGGGAAAGGAGTATTTCTATTAATAGTTGATCAACAGAAGTATCAACATTATAGACTTCTGTGTCGGCACGGTTCGAAACCAAGAAACCAAGTTCCTTCCAACTAGGTCTCCAACACTTCAATCCTCCACCAAAGGCAAGCTCATGGAAAAGAGGTAGTGAGGTCCTCTTGACAATAAGGAAAGAGATTGGGGGCTGAACACTGTGTTCAGACTTGAGGGACAAAGGGATGTAGACTCAATATGAAGTAATTTCTCTAGAGTAATTTTGCTCTCAAAGTTGAATGCTTTCTCCTCTTTTTCTCATAGCTCGAAATTGTGCTCTTATAGCCTCCAGAATGCAACTGAAGGGTCGAGTCGGAACATTTCCAGTATATGGAAGGCCAAAGATCATATATTTTTTGTTGTGACATGGAAACCTGGCCTCATTTTGTATTTTCTGGCACAAATCCTGATATACGCGAGTTGTAGTGGAGAAACAAGCATATACGCATCTTGAATAGCAATTAGGGAGCATATATGTGGAAAATATATATAATTTTGGCTCTATATTTGTCAAAAGGGGGTTGATAAGTCTACATAGGGAAATGGAAAAAGGCCCTCTGTGCAAGATAGCAATGGTGAGGCAAATCTTGCTATAACAAAGATCCACGTCATTGGGGGTTTAACTCATGACAAAGGAACTAATTAATTCCCAAGATCCATATGAGGAAGTTTGATGGTAAAGATCCTATAAAATGGATATTCCAGATGAAGCATTTATTTGATCTACACCAAGTGTCGACTTTACAAAAGTCAACTTTTGCATCCTTGTATTTAGAACTTGATCCATTTATCTGGTACCAATGGCTTTGTGAATGAAAAAAGGATTATATTGTCTCTTGGTCCATCTTTATGAATGAACTGATAGCACATCATGGGGATATTAAGAGAAACACATTCTTTATTCGAATGATAATTTTTTGACAAAGAGGTCCAATTATAAAGAACATTCAACAATTTCAAAACTTGAGTTTCAGAGTAAAGAACATTCCATAGGATAACTTGTTAGATATTTGTAAGGGCACTTTAAAGGAGAGAATTCAACATGAGGTGCATCTCTTGGAACCTAAATTCCCTAAGCATCCTTTCAGTGTGGTAAGGAAAGTTGAAACTAAGAATATGGCTACTAGAAGGGTTACCCTAACAATTATAGAGAGCACCATGTTCTCTCTCCTAACCTCAATCAACCTACAAGGTTGACAACTCAACAAATGGATGAAAGAAGAGAAAAGGGACTATGTTTCAATTGCGACAACAAGTATAGTAAGGGGCATAAATGTGGTGAGAGGAAATTATTATACATGGATTCTGAATAGGAAGAAGATCAAGAATTGGAATCACCAAAATATCTAGAACTAGAAGAGACTACTCCAACCATACCTTGCCATGCATTGGATGGAATCAACACTCCTCAAAATCTCTAGATAGAAGGATATATCAAAAATAAAAAGATAACATTGTTGATTGATTATGGTAGTACCCATAACTTCATTAATTGAAAATTAGTCAAACTTCTCAATTGCTTTATATATCCAACACCATAGTTTCAAGTAATGATTGTAGATGGAGGTACCATAAATTGTTTAGGGAAGTGCCATATATTAATTTCACTATGGGGTAGTATATATTAGATATTCCAGTTATTGCAATCCAAATGGTTGGTGGTGATGTTGTATTAGGGATCCTGTAATACCCCTAGGGTGAACCCCAATTGTACATATAAATGTAAATGAACACATAGGCTAGTGATCCAGGACATATGGTGCATGAGTGCCTTTATGTATATGTATTTTGAGGCCAGAGTGTCGATGTGGTTATCAGGATGTGGAGCCAGATGCTAAAATGGCCAGTGATCCATCATTGTAATATGTAATCACACACAAACTTTAATGAAAAACACATCACTACTGCAGACCAACCATGTAAAAGAGTATGGGGGGGTAAACTCCACTAGATAGAGAAAGGGGGATTAAGCCCAATGGAATATTAAATTAATATTCCTTAAACTATAAATTATGGATATTTATTTCATCCTAAGTCCTAAGGATGGGGACAAGTGGGGGTCAACTGGGCTCAACATAGTTCCCAACATGACAAGTGTCAAGTTGGGAACATGCATACATATAGTTTGGACTTAGTTCATTTTGGGAGAATTTTCGATCATTCATTCTATCTTCATTTCTTTCACTCACTGACCTACCATTCATACCCTATTTTTTACTATACCTATACATGTATATGTACCTAGGAAGATTTGGAGTGGAAGAGACGGGTTGTCAGACCCATGGACTAGTGAAGAAGTGGGTTGTCAAGCCCGTGAGCATTCTCTCCAGGTGAGAGAATTGATGGGAATTAATTCCCAAGGTGTCAATATGCAGCTACAGGACTCTGAGACTTCTTGTCTGGCATGTTGTTGAAGCCCTAGAAGGGAAGTGGGGCAGTCGAAGGACTGTTGAGCGGAGAAGGGTCATACTTCCTAGGGTGGGACAAGCATGTGGGGAATGAGGGACTATAGGTCGTTAGCTTGAGTTGGCACCTGAGTCTGAGCTTTATGTTGTCTAGAAGACCTTAGCCTGGGTTAGGATTCCCTTGGCTAGGTGGATTTTAAACCCCAGCTCGAGGGTGTCCCACTGCTGAGAGTTTTGAGCAGTGTGGTCTAAGGCTTGGAGGAACATGGAAGGTCTACACGTAGTAGGTGTTATTTTTATCAAAGATAAGTGTTAATCGTGTGTTAATTCATGTGTTGTGTTAATATTTATGCAATTATTTTCATGGGTTTTTCCTATGTAAGCTGCATGTATATTTCTATTATTATTTTGTATGAATATGTGCATTTGCAAAGTATTTTTATGAATTAAATTAGTATCAGAGTTCAAAATTTTAAGTGGCATAGCCCAACAAGTGGATGGGAATGCTACAATGTGGTATCGAAGCTCTAGATTCGACATTGAGCTTGGTTGGGCTGAGTTTGCAGAACGTTTAAAAGGAATTTCGCAGGGAAATAAATTCTGGAGTATGTATGTAACCTGTATGATTAAATTACTATAGTGAAATTTGGGAAATTTCACGGGTAATTTATATGAATCGAAACTAGGAATTAAAATTCCCAAATTAAATTTCTAATTGGGAAAAAAATTGGACCTGTAGATGGCCAAAATTTGAAATTGCAGAGCGCCATGGTGAAATTAAACGGATTTGGACATTTATGGGAAAAGACCCAAATCTTGTAGTTAAATTATGGAAAATTTGAAGTGGAGGAGGTTGAAGTTCGTGTGCAAAGGATAAATTGTTATTCATAAGACCGGATTTGACCACAGAAGTTAGGCACAGAGTTTCCTTGATGACCTGAAAAAGAAATTTTGAAATTGAGCAATTTTGGGCAATTCGAAAAAATGGGAAATTTTAGAAAATTTGGAAAATTTTGGGTATTTTTCCGTACGCTGACATCAACATGACGTATGGGCCATGTGTCAGCTAACGTGGCAGGAAGGTGATGTGTACTACCATAGTGGAAGGTACATGGAAGTAGGTGTGGCGGAGGTGGAAGGTGTGGCAGAGGTGGCAGGTGTGCAAAGGTACACGGTGGCGGCAATCTCCTACCTGGCGGGACCCGAGCCCAGGACACATGTCACCCTATATGAATTGCGGGGGGGTTCAAAGTGGTTGCGTTAACCATAGGACGAGGGGGGTGGAATTCTCTAGGGCGAGACGCGTCACCACGTTCTTAACCATGGTTAGGTTTTGCGTCCCTCCCCCCCCTCGGTTAACTGTCAGCAGGTCGAGGGGCCCGCAATGCAACAAGGGTCATCGATCGTCGTCGACATCCTCCGCACTATGACCATTAGATAATCGGGCATGCAAATTCATGTGCCAAGTTATATGGGTGTAGGATGGGACCCACACATTTCCACAACCCAATAGAAAGGTGCCACATGGAAGCCAAGGGAAGTGAAGCCCGAAAAATTAAACTAGTGTGCGCCTGTGGAGGTAAGGACCAACAAGGCAAAGGCATGGTGGTCAAAGAGTAATAGGGATCCACTCCAAAGTGTCAGGTGGACTAAGGATTCCTCGTCAACATCCAAGTCGACACAAATCACAAATCAACTAATTATTTGCAGAAATTAGTGAAAATTATTGGAAAATTTTGGTGTTTTCCAGGTTATGTTTTTGTCGGGCATTTTTAGGCCCTAAACAATGTTTTTTGCTACTCAAAAATAGTGCACCAAAATTGTAAATTTGGTAGATCAAATTAAAGATCTTGACGGTATATTTATAACGGTGTATTCCATTCATTAATCGGAGTTAGGATGAGTGATTTACAACCTGAACAATGGAGAGTAAATTTTATGACCCAATTAACCTCCAAAGGGCATAACTTCCTGCTCAGGAATCAGATTGAGGCACAGGAATAGTCTATGGAAATATCTTGATCCATAGATGATAGCCATGGAGTCAAACTAAAATTATGGACACATTGAATTTTTTAGGAGGGCATAGAAGGCACATGTAGCATTCATGGCCAAAAGTACTAATGGGCCTGAAACTTCAGCAGGATGTATCTAGCAAACTACAACTCAGATGAGGATGAAAATTGGCCAGATTGTTCAAAGTATGATTATGAAGGAACCCAAGTGAGATCCTTCCAAAACTCCAAATGGTAATGTGAAATGATGCCTATGCACAGTTAATAATTGCACCTGGACGTTGGGTGAGCAGAAGGAATTCATGGGTAATATTCAAATGACCATAACTTTATGCTCAAGACTCGTAATTGAGAAAGGAGGTAGTCATTGGAAAGGTCTTGGACAAAAGATTCCATATATTCACCCAGAAAATTAAATTGGATTTTTAAATTCACAAGGAATCAGAGAGTAACAAAACTTAAATCAAAACAAGATCAATACAGAGATAAGAAATATGGAAGATGCATAGAGGACTTACAACCATGAAGAGGAATTCAGGGGATTATATGTCAGCATGGGTAATGAATGAACTGAATCCAATGGGCAGAAAGAGGGCAAGGAATAGAGCATGAACTTGGTGGATACCATCAAGAGTCTACAAAAAGATGTCCAATTTATAAGGTTGATAATGAGAAGCTCAGGGAAGCTAAGGAGCAGCAAGATGGATTCAACATCAAGTTGATGAAGCGATTGGACAAATAGAGACAAAGATGGAAAATGATACATAATCAAGAAAATCTAGGAATCATAAGTCTCATAATAGAAGAATAGAATAAATAAGTGTTGACATACATCAACAAGACTCACCAAAGCATTCAGTTGGGAGAGTACACAGTAGTTCAAGTCCATCACCTATCAGAAAGCATAAGAGGAGGTCTGGGGTAGATGAGCTATAGAGAGAGATGAATAAGATCAAGCCTCCTACATTTGATGGTGAACATAAGAAGGATGAGGATGTAGAGACCTAGTTGTTGGGCATGGGGGAGTACTTCCAGTTACATAACTACTCCTCACAGGCAGAAGGAATAATTGTCATCTATCAGCTCAAAGGAAAAGCATCAATGTGGTGGGACCAATCTGTGCAAGTACAATACATTGATGAGAAAAAGGTTACTTGGAGAGAATTTAAAAGTTATTTTCAAAAGAAATACTTAACCAAACGATACTATGATAAGAAAATGAAGGAATTCTTTGAACTCAAGCTTGGGAGTATGGCCTTAGATGAGTATGAAAGGAGGATTTTAAAGCTGTTGAAATATGTTTCTTTCATCAAGGATGAACAAGTTAAGATTCAGAGGTACCTGAGTGGGATTCCATCATTTATCAGTGATAAGATACAATATGATGATCCCAAGACAATGGATGAAACCATAAGGAGGGATAAATTCCTTTATGATCAGCATAGAGGAAGACCAACTTTCCAAAAGGCGTGGGAAGACAAAAAGAAAAGTAAGATGGACCAGAGGAAGAAGGGGACCAAGCCACCATTCTTTAGAAATTATTCTTAGGGACAAACAGCCTCTAAAGAACCCATAATGAGAGAGACAATGGGGAAAATACCAAGGCAACCACCAATTCAATATTAGGGTTGTGGGGGAGACCACATGTACCGGTATTGTCCCCATAGAGATAAAAAAGTGAGGATTGTTCATAATATTCAGCAAGCTAATATAGTGGAGGACATGGGCATAAATGTATCAAGGATCTATGCATCTCTGGAAAACAAGCAAGCTGACTTCTAGTCTCATATGATTGAAGTGGAAGGTAAGATCAACAACCAACCCATTGTTATTTTAATTGATTCAGGAGCTAGTCATAGTTTTCTATATCTTGAGATGGTGGAAATATTCCAATTGCCAAGAAGCAAGCTTGGGAAATCTTGGTTGGTGCAGCTAGCTACAAGAGCTAAAAGGAAAATTAATGAGATGGTTAAGGCATTTCTAATGGACATGAATGGACTGGGCACAAGAGAAGATTTGAATATCATACCTTTGGGCTCATATGATTGCCTCATTGGTATGGATTGGTTGGACAAGCATCATGCTATCCTAGATTGTTATAATAATGTCTTTACGTGCTTGGATGAGGAAGGGAATTTGAGGACAGTTCAGGGAATTCCCAGGGCAGTAACCATTAGAGAAGTTTCAGCCTTGCAACTAAAGAAAAGCTTCAGAAAAGTGTGTCAAATATTTGCAACACATATGGAAGAGACACCTAAAGATAAGGTGCCAAGTATTGAAGATTATGCAATCCTAAAGGATTTTGAAGATGTATTTAAAGAAATACCAGGATTGCCACCTAAGAGAGATATTGATTTCTATATAAATTTGATGCTTCAAGCAACCCTAATATCTAAGACTCCTTATAGGATGAGTACACCAGAGTTAAAAGAATTGCAAATGCATCTTGAGGAGCTTTGAAGAAGGAGTATATACGCCCAAGTGTGTCACCTTGGGGTGCCCCAATGTTGTTTGTGAAAAATAAGGATGATACCTTGAGGCTTTGCATTAACTTCAGTCAATTGAACAAGGTAACTGTGAAGAACAAGTATCCTCTGCCAAGGATAGATGACCTATTTGATCAGTTGAAAGATGCTAAGATATTCTCCAAGATTTATCTTAGGTCAGACTATCATCAGGTAAGAATGAAATATGAAGACATCAACAAGACTTCCTTCAGAACTAGGTATGGTCATTATCAGTTCACAGTGGTGCCATTTGGGTTATCAAATGCACCAATTGGCTTCATGTGTTTAATTAATGGTATTTTCAGGGATTACTTGGATAAGTTTGCCATTGTCTTCCTGGATGAAATTCTTATATATTCTAAGTATAAGGAAGAGAATGAGCAGCACTTGAGGATGGTATTATAGGTATTGAGGGAGCATCATTTGTATGCCAAATTGAGCAAGTGTTCATTCTACTAGAAGCAAATTATTTATTTGATCCGTATCATTTCAGAGGAAGGAATAGCAGTGGACCCAGAAAGATGAAGGCCATTAAGGGGTGGTCAACACCCAGGAATGTCTCTGAGGTGAGATCATTCATGGGACTTGCAGGTTACTACAGAAGATTCATTGAGGGATTCTCAAAGATTGCACACCCAATCACTTCCTTACAAAAGAAGGGTGTGAAGTTTGAGTGTACATCCGATTGTGAAAGGAGTTTCCAACACTTGAAGCATTTACTAACAAGTGCTCTAATATTAAATATTGTTGATCCAAATGAAGACTTCATTGTATGCATTGATGCATGTAAAGAAGGACTCGGTGGAGTTCTTAGTCAGAATGGGCATGTGGTATGTTATGAATCAAGGAAATTAAAGGAGCATGAAAGGCATTATGCTACTCATGATTTAGAATTGGCAGCCATAATGCATGTCTTGAATATGTGGAGGCACTACCTCATGGGGAAAACATTTGAATTGAGGACAGACCATGGTGTTCTGAAATATTTATTTGGACAACCAACTTTAAATGTCGGGCAAAGAAGATGGTTTGAATTCCTCAGTGAATATGACTTTGACATAAATCATATAAAAGGTAAAGAGAACAAGGTGGATGATGCACTCAGTAGGAGGGTGCATGAGATGCATGCTACAACCATTAGCATGTACCAATCATATTTGAAAGACATAATTTTAGAGGCTGCAAAATCATATCAGAAATACAAGGAGGTAAAGGAAAATTTTCAACAAGGTAATTTGCAGCAGAAAAATAAAGAATATAAGTTGGAAAAGACTGAAATTCTCATGTACATGGGCAGAATTTACGTGCCAAATTCTCAAGAATTGAAAAATATAATTTTAAAGGAAATGCATAATGTGCCTTATGTTGGGCACCTCAGTTACCAGAAAACTATTGACGTTGTCAAGAGCCAATATTATTGGCCAGGTATGAAGAAATAGGTTGCTCATTTTATTGCCAAGTGTTTGGAATGTCAAAAATTCAAGGCTTAGCACAGACACCTAGCTGGTCTGCTACAGTCATTACCCATTCCTGAGTGGAAATGGGAAGTTGTAACAATGGATTTCATCACCAAGCTACCCAGATCAACCAAGCAGCATGATTCTATCATGGTGGTGGTGGATAAGCTTACTAAAGTTTCCCACTTTATTCCAGTAAAGCTCACTCACAAGGCAACCAACATTGTTGATATTTATATGAGAGAAATTACTCGAATACATGGTATACCCAATATAAATGTGTCTGATAGAGATCCAAAATTTACATCAAAATTTTGGAAAGGATTTGGGACCAATCTGAACTTTAACACAACCTATCATCCAGAGTCAGATGGGAAAACAAAGAGGGTGAATCAAGTGATTGAAGATAGGTTGAAGATGTATGTAATGGATAAACCATCCAAATGGGAGGATTATTTGCATCTGGTGGATTTTGCTTATAACAATGGGTATCAAACATCTCTAAATATGAGCCCATTTGAGGCACTTTATGGAATATTGTGCAACACACCAGTGAGTTGGGACAACCTAGCACACATAGCAGTGGTTGGACCAGAATTACTCAGGCAAATGGAAGAGTAGATGGTGAGAATAAAACAAAATTTAAAGCTTGCCCAGGACATGCAAAAAATTTATGATGATAAGGGAAGCATGCACTGGGAATTTAAAGTGGGTGACCATGTGTTCTTAAAACTAAAATCCAAAAGAAGTTCCCTGAATTTGGGAAATTGTTCAAAGCTGGAAGCTCATTATTGTGGATCGTTTGAAATCATGGAGAGGATTGGTCCTGTAGCATACATGCTTTCCTTACCTACATCAATGTGTATTCATAATGTATTTCATGTATCATTGCTTAAAAAATATGTACATGATGCTAATCATGTTATTGATTGGAATGTGATTCAGATGGAGCAAGAAGGCGACTTTCAAATGCAACCAGTTTTCATATTATACCGGAAGATCGAGCAACTTTGGAATCGAGCCATAGGGATAGTAAAGGTCCAATGGACCTGGTATGGTCTTGAGGATGCAACTTGGGAGCATGAAGATGCAATGCGGGCAGAATACCCGCATCTTTTTGAAGACTTTTGAAGTTTTGATCGTATATGTGTATATAATGCATTAAGGAGAATGCATAAACAAGGGGGAGGGGAATGTAATACCCCTAGGTTGAACCCCAATTGTACATATAAATGTAAATGAACACATAGTCTTGTGAGCCAGGACATTTTGTGCCAAAGTGCTTTTGTGTATTTGTATTTTAAGGCCATAGTGTCGATGTGGTTATTAGGCTATGGATCCATATGCTAAAATGTTTAGTGAGTTGTCATTGTAATATGTAATAACACACAAATTTTAATGAAAAACACATCACTGGTGCAGAGCAACCATGTAAAAGAGTATGGGGGGGTAAACTCCACTAGATAGGGAAAGGGGGCTAAGAGTCTAGGAAAGGAGCTAAGCTAAGGGGCTTAAGCCCAATGGAATATTAAATTAATATTCCTTAAATTATAAAGTATGGATATTTATTTTATCCCAAGTCCTAAATATGGGGACAAGTGGGGGTCAAATGAGCCCAAGGTAGCTCCCAACATGACAAGTGTCAAGTTGGGAACATGCATACATATAGTTTGGACTTAGTTCATTTTGGGGGGATTTCCGATCATTCATTCTATATTCATTCATTTCACTCATTGAGATACCATTCATACCCTATTGGTTATTTTACCTGTACCTAGGAAGATTTGGAGTGGAAGAGGCAGGTTCTCAGGCTCGTGGACTAGTGAAAAAGTTGGTTGTCAAGCCCGTGAGAATTCTCTCCAAGTGAGAGAATTGTTGGGAAAAAATTCCCAAGGTGTCAAGTTGTAACTACAAGGACCTAAGAATTCATGTCCAACCTATTATTAAAGCCCTGTAAGGGAAGTGGGGCAACCGAAGGATTGTTGAGCAAAGAAGGGGCACACTTCCTGGGGTGGGACGGGCAAGTGGGGAATGAGGGACTATAGGTATTTAGCTTGAGTTGACACTTGAGTCTGAACTTTATGTTGTCTAGGAGACCTTAGCCTAGGTTAGGATTCCCTTGCCTAGGTGGAGTTTAAGCCCCATCTCGGGGATGACCCGTTGTTGAGAGTTTTAAGTAGTGTGGTCTAAGGCTGGGAGGAACATGGAAGGTTTGCACACAGTTGGTGTTCTTTTTATCAAAGATAAGTGTCAATTGTGTGTTAATTCATGTGTTGTGTTAATATTTATGTAATTATTTTCATGGGTTTTTCTGTGTAAGATGCATGTATATTTCTATTATTATTTTGTATGCATCTATGCATTTGCAGAGTATTTTTATGAATTAAATTAGTATCAGAGTTCAAAATTTTAAGTGGCATAGCCCAGCAGGTGGCTGGGGATGCTACAAATCCAATGGTTACAATCATTAGGAACAATGGCTCTTAATTTTTAGGAAATTTTCACGATATTTTCGTCAAAAGGCAAGGAAAATGAACTTTGAGGTAATCAAGGGAACCCTCTAAAGTGATAAGCTCTAACAACATGAAAAAATTGCTAAACAAGAGACACCATGGTGTCATTGCACAATTGCGCTCACTAGATGTTCAAACATCTAGACCCTTTATTCTTGTGGATCTCCAAAAAGTTAACAACAGTCATTCCAAGGTATTTTGAGAGATGCCTAAGGGTCTCCCACCTACTTTAGATCATGACCATGCTATTCATGTGAAACCAATAAGTGTACCACCTTAAAGTGTCTTCCTATTAGGTAAGGATAAATCCCACCTGCATAATAAATCAAGTAATGATAACTCCCACCTGCATAATAAATCACCATCCATTCATAATTAATACTCCCACCTCAACAATGATTGAAGATGTGTGATGTGAGTACGAGTAGATGGGGAGAAATAAAGACTCTTCCCAACTCAATTATTTCCATATGTGTGATGTGAGTATGGTTTTTTTTAAATATTTGGACCTTGCTTCTTGAGTCCAAGAAAAAGGCTCCCTTTTCTATAATGATGTTAGATGTGTCACTATCTGACAATAA
Organism: Picea engelmannii; assembly: GCA_009831015.1. Lineage (NCBI taxonomy): Eukaryota > Viridiplantae > Streptophyta > Pinopsida > Pinales > Pinaceae > Picea > Picea engelmannii. The sequence goes on from ML793839.1 coordinate 349,715, forward strand.
TTCTTAACAATTTTTCAGTAATATCTCATCAATCTTAAGAATCCTCTAAGATTCTTTAATGTTTTGGGAATTGGCCATTCCATCATAGTTTTAATTTTGTTGAGGTCCACTTTAATGCCTTCATGAGATACAATATGACCCAAATATTCCAATTCCTAAACCCTTAAGGCACACTTGGAAAGCATTTCATATAGTTGTTGTTCCTCCAATAGCTTTAAGACCCTGTCAACATTTTGTACATGCTCTTCCCAAGATTTGTTGTAGATTAGTACTTCATCAAAAAATACTAACACAAAATTTATGAGGAAGGGTTTGAAAATAGAATTCATCAAGATTTGAAACATGGAAGGTGCATTAGTAAGGCAAAACAACATCGCCAAAAAATCATAATGACCTTCATGTAT
>ML793839.1:362407-398110 GCA_009831015.1 Picea engelmannii
TTTTTCAAGGCGTTGAGTACTTTTTCTGAGGTTTTTCTATGCTATATTGATATTTGGTTCTTAACAGGATCCATGGTGAACTCAAATGGGACATGTGGCAAGAACAATACGATGGTGATATATAAAGAGAATATCGCAAGGACTATTGGAATAGGAGGAAAATGAGGTTCTAATTCAATTGAGATCAGTAGTCTAGAACGCATGAGAGGATCATCACATCAACAATTTTCCAGCAGCAGTGATGACTTATTGGATTTGTTTTGAGTGTCCTTTCCTAAGTTATCTTCATTACATGATCTAGTCATGAAGCTTATTTCAAACAAATAATGTTTCCTAAGTTAGATTATATATTTATCAATTACCCTACACGCTAATATAGGAGGATGATAAATGTTTGTTGGAATGCAAACCTTAATTTTAGTAAGGTGGTTTGGAAATAGAATTTAATTTGTAGAGACCCGAAGTAAAGTTTCCCAGTGAGTTCCTCCCTATGTTTACTAACATGATGTGGGAATAATAATGGTGGTTATGCTAGCTCTCCTTGCTTATATAGGTAGGGAAATTTCTTGTTTCCTTTATCTAGCATGGACATCCAAATTGATTTTTAATTTAATATATGGTGCATTTTTTATTGACATTTTGAATGGTGAGGTTGAAATCCTAAATTTTGGGACAACCTTTTGATGAACATCAAAGTGACCTTATGAAATTTTGAAGCCTAACCTTCTCAATGTTGGAGTGACCTTCTCAATACACAAGTAGACCTTCTAAATACCAAACATAACCTTCACAAAACATAGGGTCGAGTTACTAATGGTATAATCAAGTTCGAATAGTGAACTAAAAAGAGCATAAGACCAATTTTGTTACAAAATGGGATTATTTTTCTTATCAAGTCACACTATTCAATCTCAAAAATCCATAAACAATATTATCTTCAAATTTTGTAAAGACATTTCATCAATTCATTTAAAATTTTGTTTGGTTCCCCATGTAGATGATTGGATTGTCTAGACTTTATACCTTGTTCAAAAATCACTATATTCAACGATGCTTCAAAGATGTCAACAAAAATCAATTTATGCATCTTTGAATGATGCTCCCAAAATATTAATACATATAAGGGATGTAAATAATTTAAGGAGTATGTGCTTGTTGTTTTGAATATATTACACTTGAAAAAATCATTAAAGTATAAGTGAGTGAATAAGAAAATAATAAATATATTTTGATAAATGTGCATTACATTTATAAAAAAAATCCTTCCATCATAATATGCAATGAAAAATTATTATTCTCGGGAGAAAACTCTCATATGCATTAGAGGGATGCCTCCCTCACAACATTATGGTAAATAACTACTATTCAAATGCAACAAGTTACCATCTAATGCAATGGTGAGAAAATTCGTTTGACGAGTATTGCCATTTTCTAGAAGAAAAAAAAATGAAAATGGAGTCAAGGCTATGAGTTTCCAAACACTTTATTTTTGAATGGTCATGTTATGAAACTATTTGATTCTTGAACTTTTAAACTTATACTTGAATTCTAGAATCCGTTGGACGGGTTTCGTCATTTTCCAGGAAAAAAAAAATGGAAGTGAGGCTAGAACTCTCCAATAAATTTCTTTTTAAATGATCATGCTATGAAACTATTCTATCTTGAATTTTTACATTGATACTCAATAACTATAGAATTAATTTAGCACAAAAAATAAACTTCCATCTCTAGATGCTAGTCGACAGGGTTGCTACTTCAAAGAGGGTGACAAATATTTGAGGCTACCTGACCATTATTAAAAGAAGATGAAGGGCAAGAGCCAAGGCCATTATTAAAATAAGATGAAGGTTTGGATAACTTAGTTTAGAACATAGTTGAATTGTTTCACAAAGGTTGGATATTTGAATCTCATGTATGTCTTAGTGATCTCGAGTACATGATCTAGGTATTCAATATTGGGCTTGTATTTCTACATGAAAGATGCTAGTAGTAGTGATTGGTCATTTCCCATAAGTAATATATAAAGATCTAAAAGTCAAAATGAACAAAAAAGGGAGAGGGAGATATCTATTTGAAGAAATAATGGGACATCTATGAATTTTTAATTATGTCATACATCATGTTGGTTATATTGCTTATTGGTCTGCAATAATTGATTGATTATTTATTGTACACTCCAGTCCCATTGACCCTTTTCTTGGGCATTTGTCCAAGATGATCCCATGGACTTGTCATATTGTTGAGTGGTAAATTTACAACATCCATCTAACCATTGTATAAGTAGTAAAATAGATTCCATAGCAAAATATAATCATATCCATGTCATAAGGGCACTTCACGAAAGCATGATTGAGTAAATGTTCAAAAAAGTTGAAAACAAATATATTAGCCATGGTTGTACGAAAAGGTTGTGCTAGCAAGTATGCAAGTGAGTATGTTGTCCATTCAGGAAAGCCATTGATTGTCTTGCATGTCTGCAATACGAAGAAAAACATTGTAGAAATGGGTTCTCTCTATTCGATGGCAACTTGGCTTGGAGATGGACTCTAGATGCAAAGTAGAACATAGCACCAACAACTTGACAGGGTTCCAACTGGAGACAAAGTGTTGTCATCCATCTATCTTTGACAAATTTCCAAGAACCCAATTCAAAACTATGTTTTTCTTATATATTCAAATCAAAGTATTTGTTTTAAGTCAAAGTTATTTGTGTTTTATATATCCAAAGGGTTAATTAAATAGATAATATTTTCCCTACATGGGACTTTGGGATTTAAACTTATATATTTTAATGATGATGGATAGGATAGGACATGACAAATATTTGATCGCAAGCCTCACTCATCATAGGATATTGGGAAAGTTTCATGCTCCATATGTCTTGAGGGATCACTCCATAGGAATTTGTCACTCTCACATTGAACCAAATGGGATATGTGTATGATGCTTATCTTTAATTGATCCCTTGTTTGAATTTCACCATAATAATGTTGTTTTTATTTTAGAAACTTACTTGTATTTATTTACGAGACTTATTTTTGTTAAGTCAACAGAGGGGATCGACCGACAAGTACGACAATGATGATAACAACTATAGGAAGGGTGGATCTCTTGAGGACCCTCTTTTCCATCCACACCTTGATTCCTACACATAGAGAAGGGGCTTAAAAACATTTCCAAATCATCCCTTACAATTGGTCATATGACCATGCCTTCAGTGAGAAATCTAATCACAGGATCCAAGCCTGAGGTCCAATTTATTATGACAACACATGTGATTCATATCATCATGCACAGATTCAGATTCAAAAATTACAACAAAAATGCATCCGATTAGCGTTATCATGTTCTAGAGTACTCTGCAAGGAAGATGAGAATGAAAACGAGCGGGTCAATTTGAAAAAAATAAATCAACACAAGAAAAATAAACATTGTTTCAGTGAATGCAATTCAACATAGTGGACAATGCAGGGAAATTCTTTCCCTGATAACCATTTTTCTAATTTTTTCGTTATGACAACTTTCTTAGTAGAGTGGAAGACTATTTCAAACCATTTCAGTTCTCGTAAGCTTGGTTCTCTCCAAACCACTATCTATGTAGACATCGATTTACTGACACACATAGTGTTAATCGTGTTAATTTCTCCTACAGAATGAGCCAGAAGCTCGTGAAATATTTCATATTGTTGAGGGAAGAGGCGCAGGTTGGGTGCAAGGGTGCCTCTACGAAGGTTTCATATGTTATATTCGATATTTATAGACTTACTCTGGATTTGATGGAGAAAAGGTACATTGTGTTTGCACTTGCAACAATATTCGATGAAGAGTCAGAGTTTTAAAGTTCAATGGAAATGATGTTGTTGTCTCGAAGATGGAGCACGTGTTGATACATTACTATTTCCTTAAAAAACACCCTCGACCAAAGGCCTGATGATTTGATATGATAACTTTAGTGTTAAATTTTATAAAGTTATATTCTTAATATCTAAGACATATATGATTATAATGAAAATAGTAAATATACTTTTAAAATACATATGATTATAACAAAAATCATAAATGATTATAATAAAAATGATAAATATACATTTAAAAATAATAAAGTAATGAATATAAAATTGGATAAATTGTCAATTAATTTGGATTTTTGATAAAAAATTATATTTATTTATGCTTTTATTATTTTTAATATTTAAAATAAACTTTTATAGTTTATTTATTTATTTTTGTTAAATTTTAATTATGTTTCATACATTAATTAATAACAACATTACCAACGACTTTGCTCATTTTTTTATTTTTCATCTTGGTTAAGAAATTATAATAATAATAATAATCTATTTTTAAGGTCACGGCCAAGCCACACCAAATTGGTGTATGAGACCCCCTCGTTTGTGGGACAAGGGACCCCCCTCCGCCCAACAATTTGGCTGGTAAAGTCTACGGAGGTATACCTACCCTCCCCCCCTCTGGATTTGAACTTGTGACCTCTTAAGAGGAAACACATGTTCTTAACCATTAGGCCCACTCAGAAATATATAAATCTTATATGTTCCTTCAAATTTGTGTGATAGTCGATACAACACATAAGTAGAAAAAGTAAATCACACTGAAAATATATATAAACTAACTAACGTTATCTAAACTAACTGGCCAGCGATAATGGGCATGTAGTGGGAAAGGTCCATCTGTTGTGCTCTTAAAAGTAAACACACCTCTTAAAATTAAGCACGCCTCATATAACTCATATGAAGTAGCCAAATCTAGCTTTAATGCGTAAAGAAACATCATGTCTTGTGTCATTTGGCGATAGGCCATAGACAAACGATGAAGTCAAAGGGGAACCTTCCCTATATAAACACCTTCGGCGTAATAATTTATAACATTTAGGACTCATTATCATTCATAGTTAATTATTAAAGTTAATTTAATTCAATATTAATGTTCATGTTCATAAGTAACTAAAATTGGTTAACATGACTAAAGAAGGAATATATATATCTGTGTGTGTGTGTGTGTGTAAGAAAGGGATTGTCTAGCAAGAAGTACATACAAAGTTGGCTTAAGAGGGAGCTTGAGAAGATGAGAGAATATAGACAATATCAAACACAATCAGGTTTCTATAAGGAATGGTCAGAAGAATAATCTCCCATAACATTTGAGATCAAGAAAACCTTATTACCCTTTATATTGCATGAGGAGATTGTGATCATATTTCCAAACTTCTAGCATAGGTACCAGTGTTCCAGTGGCATGATGTTCTAGTTCACATATGATATGAGCACTTTATATTTATCATTCAAAACACATAGGTTTTGTTGCATGATGGTCTCTCTTTGCATAGTAGATACCAGCCTTGATGGTTCTAAGATGGATGTTAGCATGGCAGTGGATATTTTGTACATGGTTGAGTTTATCTTGGCTTATGGATGTTGGATCGTGATTTAGTACACATGATGAGAGTGCCCCGGTGCTTTAGTTGTCTATTGTGATCTTATGGTGATGCTTAATGTATTGGACATTGTTATATCTTATGATCTCGCTCACATATGATGGTATTCTTTCCTATATGGGTCATGACCATGGTGATCTTTGGTGCAATATGATAATGGCTCATAACACTCTAAATTGTTGTCTTTTACTTAGTTGTACCATGGTGGGTTCATAATCCCCCCCCCCCCTAGAGAAGTGTTTTCACCTTTTGAGTTAAGTTGTACTACTAGCGACCTAGGAAGGTGTAGTGTGTCATTTTTCCTAGCCATCTTTCACACCTTGTCATTTCCCCATCATTTCCATGCATATTCATTATTTCCCCTTTCATATTTGACTTATCATATGTCATGTAGCTAGGTTTGAAATAAAAAGGAAAACCCCATGTGTAAAAAAACCTAAATAAAGTCAAAAGAGCTAAAAAAATGCTCAAGCTTGAAGTAGCCAAAAGTTATATTATATGCATGAGGCATGCCACCTTGTTATAAAGCCCAATTTCCCCAAGTCCCTTTCAAAACAGGCAAACAAAAAGCAATAAGGGACCAAGAAAATAAAAGAAAAAAAGGGTAGTAAGAAAGAGAGGCTCAAGGGATGGTAACTCATTGCCAAGTGCTCCCTCTAAAGGCACACATGTGGAATGAAATGATAAGCCCTAGCTCTTGAAAATTAAAGGGAAAGACCTCTACACTCATTCCATGTGGCTATGAGGTACAACTCATGAAAACACCTTCTCCCTAGCACCACATTCATGACATCACATACACTTAACTTAGAGTCATAGGAAATGCATCTTGTCTTAGGGGTTGTCACATGTAATAAAGTTTAATGATGTCCACACCATGGTTAAAATTAGGAAAGTATATAAACTGAATGAATCATTAACCTATTAAAGGATGTCACATAATGTTTCTCTACCTAACGACACAGGTTTGCAAGTATGACTCATCATTTTGAGGTGGTGCCCCTACCTTGGCATTGTGTCCCTGCCTTAGGCATTACATTCATGCCTAGGGCATCGTGATAGTTACATTGGGCATTGTGATAGTTGCATTGGGCATTGTGAGGGAGGCCATCCACATCTCTTGAGCCACACATGCCATCTATTTTGCCAATTGGAGAGGTCGACTTGCTCTTATATGGACCATGGATTGGGATACACCACACATGCCTCCTTATTTCACTCATTTGGCATCTTTGAGGAGACGTTGGATTATTTTGAGGGGACGACCCTCCTTTCTTGGCATCTACCCACAATTGTGGAGTTTGCTTGAGCTATTCTAGGCATATTGTTACATCTTGTTGGGTTGACCACCTTCAGGAGGGTATCTATTGTTATTTGACCATGTTTGTTGTACTATTTTGAGGAGGGCACCCAATTTCTTAGGCTATCTATTGTATTGAGGTTGTACATGTGGGATTAGTGCACCATAAAATATTGTTGTTGACTTGTCCTCTCAATTTAGTTGGAGGACATTAGTTTTTTTAGCATATATCCAGGGTTCCTTATGAATCCATTACTAATTTATTGATGGAGTTATTGAACTAGAACTCTATAAATAAGAAGCTCCTCCATATGTAATTGTTGGTGAAAGTGATATCAAGGTTGTGGAATAAAATTGTTCTTGTTCTTGTCCAATCTATTGTGGAATGGATGTACATATTTGCTAGATGTGTGGTGTGTTTTCATGGTGCATATTGTTGGGTCTCCAAATTGACACCTTTTCCACTGCTAGTGAACCCATTTTAACCCATCAAAGCCACTCTTTTCACCACATTTGCCACTCTTTTTGTCCTAAAGGTCATTCAAAGGCTCACAAGGTAATATTAATGGTTTATTTGTGAACTTCCCCATCATTTTTAATGAATTAGAATGATTAAAAGTGTGTTTTATTACTAATGATGGTTTATTGAGCTCGGGTCTTGTAACCAACATAGAGGTCTGGTAACCCACGGTGTTGTTAGTTATACTTCCAGACTTCTAGAAGGAAAACTGAGACCTAGGTTCTCTCTACAGCAGCGTCAACATGCTCCTAAGCTTCTCACATTGGATCTAGAATAAGTAAAGAAGGGAGCTAGTTGAAATCAAAGTCATGGTCAACCCTCTTCTCCATAGCAGTGCACCAACAACAAATCTTCTTGAGGACAAAATTAGGAGATACTATCATGCATTAATGTCATGTGAATATCTCATGAATGAATTTAAAATATATTCACATCCTCCATGTTTAATTATATCGCCTATTGTGATTTCCTCCATGTTTAATTATATCTCCTGTTGTGATTTCCTCCATGTAATCAATATGTCTAATGTGTGAGAACGGGGAACTGACCATAAGTTATTTGGAAACAATGATTGTATTTAAACTCATGTTTGAGCAATGTAATAGAAGCATAGTATTATGAGATAGACCATTAGAATTCAGATTGTGAGATCGATATCTAAAGTATCGACTTTTATTATTGAGATTGAGTAATAAAATGTTGGTGTTTTGAAAGTCAAATTTGTGGTTCCAATTGCTTTGATTATGTAGCCTCCTCAGCAACGAGACACCAATTGGGAGGGCCTATCAAGTTGGCTATCGTTGCCCTATATCATTAGCTTAGATTTGTAAGTGTGTTTTGTGAATATCCTTTGTTTTGACAAAACTTTTTTTTTGTTTAGTTTATGTAATTAATTTAGTGCATGCTTATGCTCTAATCGTGTTAATTGTAACAACTTGTTAATAGACTTCATTTGAATGGGAATTGTTGTTGATTTTTCAATAAGCTAGGTTAAGCATGTAGTTCATTTCAATTTGCATTTGTCTTGACCATAAACAAGAATGTTGCAGCAACCAAGATCACAAGAAGAAACACCATGCGCAAGAACACAAGAAGTATCTTGGGAAACCCTTCTCAACAAGGGAAGAAAACTCAGCAAAATCCTTTGTTATATTCTTCAAGAGAAATACCTTCACCACCAAGACAAACCCTAGCACACAAGAGAATGCTTAAACTCTAGAACTCTAGCATCCAAGAGAGGTGCGCCCTTTTCCCAAAGAAGTGTACTTGCAAAAATTTCCTAACTCGCATGAAAGATATGATTCCACAATGGGGAATCTTCCTTTACTTATATTAGACTTGTCCTATCAAAAAAAGTGTCTATTGGCTCAACAGGGTCGGCCTCTCTTAGTCACATTTTTATTATTATTATTATTATTATTATTAACCAGATTAATTATCTTTTACATTTATTATTAATCATATTAAGGTAGGGCCGACCTGTACCCTTTTCATAATAATTAGGGTTACATGCAGGTCTAACTCTTGAACAATATATAGAAAAGGATATGATACACTCACTAGTGCTCACCCACTAGGGGCACATCCATAGGGATGTCATATCTTTGGTTCACTGCATTACACAGAAGAACCAAATCTTCACATGTTCACATGTGCTCGTCCACAGGCACGTCCACTCTACAGATATTCTTTCCCACTGCCTCACACAAGAGAATAATTTGGAGTCTTCTCATCAACTCTGCTGCTTAGAGAAGGCTAATGCATTATCTCATTCCTGTTCACATGACGATGCACCCAGCACTTTGGGATTTCACATGTTCACCTTGTGCTCAACCACAGGCACGTCTAACTCAACAGATCACCTTTCCCACTGGATAATCATCTAGAGTTCTTCTCAACTCTCTGAATGGAGGAGGTCATCTCTACGTTCCTAGCTCTGTGTCAGGCAGGAACCACGTACCCTTCTTAGGGGTTTTCTCTTAGGTTTGTAAGCTCAGAGAAAGACTCACATAGTTGTAATGATCCACATCTCATAGGTTTGTAAGATGGAAAATGTCTCACATAGTTGCATTCATCAACACTCCCTCTCAGCTAGAGAGGCATTATTCATCATGCCAAGTCTCACACGGATGTACTCTGAATTTTGTTTTGGTTGGAGTCATCAATACTCCCTCTCAACTAGGAAGGCATTTTTCACCAAGTTAGTCTGGTGAAGATGTCTATAACCTGCTCATGTGTAGGAAGGTACTGCATGTGTATGATTTTCCTCTGCATCATATCTCTGATATAAGCATATTTCATCTCATTATGTTTCGATCCATCAGGAAACACTGGGTTCTCAAGGATATTTACACATGGCTCTTGGTTATCATCATAGGATCCATCTCATGGTCAAGTAAATCTGTCAAAAGCTTGTGAAGACACATTGCTTCGCACACTCACTACTATATACTCCACCTCTGTGGTACTCAAGGCCACATAGTTTTGTTTCCTGCTGCATTAGGAAACCATGGCAACTTTTTGGTAGAATATCAACCAGATATGGTCTTCCGGACCACTGTACTTTCTGCTCAATCTGAATCTGCATATCCTGCAAACTCAAGTTCACACTGGAGTCATATCTCAGGCCATATCCAATTGTGCCTCATATATATCTCAATGCATGCTTTACTGTTATCCAGTGAGTCTTTCTCGACTGACTTGTGAATTGACTAAGTACATTCACTGCATAACATGAATCAAGTCTGGTGTTAACCAGATACATCAGTGATCCAATAAGTTGTGGATCGGTTTCATCTGAATCATCGTCAATCTTTTTATTTTAAATCCATAACGGTGGTTTTTCCATTATGTCATACTTGAACTTCTTTAATATTTTCACTGTATATTTTCCTTAACTCAGGAAAAATCTCATCGGTCCTCTGTCATACTTCTTGTACCAAGAAATTGTGCATCATACTCAGATTCTTCATCTCGAATTCAGAAGTCAAGGGTTACTTGTATCCAACAACAAGGATTTTCTGAATAAGTCATCAAGATCAGGCTCTCGTCACCAATATTGTAATAATATAAGTTTGGATCAGTAACATCCTTGCTGAAATCCAAACTCATCAAGAATCTATCTATATGATATAGTTTCCAACTCATGGATGGTAGAATGGATGGAAATGTATCAGGTTTACTAGATCAAGTGTCTCATCATAGACAACTCCCTATGTTTGTGAGAAACCTCTAGCTATATATATCATTTTGTATTTCTAGACACTTCCATCACCTACATGTTTGATCTTATATATCCATTTGGAAGTTACCATATACTTCCCTTCTTGTCCTTGAATAATATATTATGCATCATTCTTTAAGAAATACTGGTATTCTTATATTATGGCATCTTTCCATACCTATTCTCTTGTTGCTTCTCCAAGACAAGGAGGTTCAACATCAATGAGGTGGCTCATCACTGAAGGATAGCTCGAAAATATCTTTCACTTTCTCGGGATGTGCCTTGAGAGGCTTGTATGTTTCTCTACCTCTTGCAGAGTGAGTCTAGGTAGGCCTTTTATGCCCTACTGCAATATCTCTGAACAGATCAACTGGAGAACCTAGATCAACTAGAGTAATGTTTGTCTCCCTCTGAACTGTTGAAGGGGGAGAAGGTATTGTCTCACTATCAATCTCCATCTGAGATTCTCTGGGTCTTTGAAAGAATATCTCTTCTTCAAGGACAATGTCTATGCTTGTCTCAATCTGTCTCTGACTAGGGATGTTGATCTGGAATGTCTTTGAAGATTCACTGTATCCTTTCTTTCTAAAGGATCTAGCTTGGACTTCTTCTCTTTGGGTACATGAGAATACACTGGGCACCCAAAAAAACCTGAAGTGTTCAATCTCAGGCTTCATTCCGGTGAAGACTTCTTTGGGAGTTATGTTTTTCAAAGTCGGGTGAAGACTTTTGTTCTGCACATATATTGTGGCATGCATGCTTCTGCCCATGGAATCCTAGAAGGATTCGGATCATGCATTATAGCATTGGTTTTCTCAATGATGGTTCTATTCTTCCTTTTTCTCAAATAGTTTTGAATCCCTCTGAGTCAAGTGACTCCATTTGAAGGATAAGCATCTTTTTTTCTTGTTAACCTATCTGGAACAAGAAAACAAAAAGAACCAACACAAGAATGTCTCCTAAAGGAGAATAATGAGTACATCTCTATAATCAAAACAATTTAAGGAATGTCGTCACAGTTACAACACCTACTTGTAATGTAACAAACTTATAGAAGTATAGTTTAGAGGAATGCCAATTTCAACAATCAAACCTAGAGTCTTTACTTTGAGTGTGTTGTTCCTCTGAATGCACTGAGATCCCTCTTGATCCATGACTTCAACAAAGGTTCCTTCCTCTTGCAATTTCCCTCATGACAATGATACACATAATATATATAAGTGCATACCTAAGGATGTTGATATGATTTCTCCAATGGCTCTTGGTTGATCTCTATCCTCTGAGATCTTTATGAAGAAGATAGTCACGGTGTCACCTTTTGTCATCTTTGTTATTTTGAAGTTGGCCCTTCAATGTAAGGGCTTGAGTAGGTGATTGACTTCCTTGTCCCGACGTCATCTTCCTTCCATTCATTGATAGTTGTCTCTGGTAAACCCTTTTGTATTACCCACAATAAGTCTTCCTCTGAAGTCATGTCTTCCAAGAACTTGAAGTTTTCTTGATCCATCAAGCTTATCTTTCATCATAGTTTTGTTCATCATAATTTTAGATTCTTCACAACCCTTTGTCAACTGGGCTAGAAAACCTAACGGCTAGGCTAGGCTAGCACTTTTAGGTTTTATTGGACTTATGACAGCCAACAATAATCCTTTGAAAGATAGGAGAACATTGGTGAGCTAAAGAGCTCCTTCAATGAGTTGCAGAAACCCTGATATTGAAATTTATGCAGAAATTAGCGAAACCCTAGGACCAAAATTTCAAAATGCATGTAATTTTGATCTGAAGCTTGTTGGAGGTGCGTTGAAGGAGTCTGTACACTCCTATGCCAAAATTAGCCCCAACGTCCAAGTATTAAGGGCTGAAACTGAGAAAGGAGGGTCATACAGAATTTATGGGAACCTTAGGAGGGTCATACGGTTTTTGCAGAAGTGAGAGAGAATGGCTGGAAAGTACTTGTGCAATGGGATCTTCAAGACATGTTCTTTGATACCATGTTGATTTTTCAATAAGCTAGGTTAAGCATGTAGTTCATTTCAATTTTCATTTGTCTTAACCATAAACAAGAATGTTGCAACAACCAAGATCACAAGAAGAAACACCATGCACAAGAACACAAAAAGTATCGTAGGAAACCCTTCTCAACAAGGGAAGAAAACCCAACCAAATCCTTTGCTATATTCTTCAAGAGAAATACCTTCACCACCAAGACAAACCCTAACACACAAGAGGGTGCTTAAACCCTAGAACTCTAGCGCCCAAGAGAGGTGCGCCCTTTTCCCAAAGAAGTGTACTTGCTGAAATTTCCAAACTCACATGAAAGATATGATTCCACAATGGGAAATCTTCCTTTACTTATATTAGACTTGTACTATCAACAGAAGTGTCTATTGGTTCAACATGGCCGACCTCTCTTAGTCACATTATAATTATTATTATTATTATAATTAATATTAACCAGATTAATTATCTTTTACATTTATTATTAATCACATTAAGGTGGGGCCGACCTGTACCCTTTACATAACAATCAGGGTTACAGGCAGGTCTGACTCTTGAACAATATATAGCAAAGGATCTGATACACCCACTAGTGCTCATCCACTAGGGGCACATCCATAGGGATGTCATATCTCTGGTTCACTGCATTACATAGAAGAACCAGATCTTCACACGTTCACCTGTGCTCATCCACAGGTACGTCCACTCTACATATATTCTTTCCCACTACCTCACACAGGAGAATCATATGGAGTCTTCTCGTCAACTCTGCTGCTCAGAGGAGGATAATACATCATCTTCATTTATGTTCACATGACGATGCACCCATCACTTTGGGATTTCACACGTTCACCTTGTGCTCAGCCACATGCACGTCTAACTCAACAGATCACCTTTCCCACTGGATAATCATCTGGAGTTCTTATCAACTCTCTGAATGGAGGAGGTCATCTCTACGTTCCTAGCTCTATCTCAGGCAGAAACCACATACCCTTCTTAGGGACTTTCTCTCATGTTTGTAAGTTGAGAGAAAGACTCGCATAGCTGTAATGATCCACATCTCACAGGTTTGTAAGCTAGAGAATGTCTCACATAGCTGCATTCATCAACAATTGTGCCATCATTACAACATTGTAATCATTTGATTTTATCAACTGAACATATCGAAAGCATAGCTCTATTTCCATGTAATTTCGCTTTGGTTTATAAACTCGTTTTGTAGACAACATATCAATTTTATTATGTAATAACCCAAGCATAACTTGAACACTTGCATTGCAGTTTCAATTTATAATCATGTAACCTTTTCACTCATAATTCCAAGTAACTTTGAAATACAGGGTTGTATCATCTGAAATTCCAGATCTAGATTATAAGTGTTTGAGTTTGAAATAAGTTTTGTATGTAGGTGTATATGTGTGGATCTATCATTGTCTTTGTTATTCTTTTCCCTTCATTCTTTCAATTTAGTCATTGGGTTGCTTTGATTACATGTAGCATAAATCTCAATAGAATTTGAGCAATAAAATTGAATTTGTTTTGTTGTAATGAACGTTGAGTAAATCCCAGTGCAATATTTACAACTTGAGCCTATAAAACTCTGTATTGTTAACTCAATGAGTCCTTCCTTTGAAATTTCCTAAGTGTGAATAGATTTATTTTCCAGGAATCCTTTATACGCCCAACTTGTTTTTGCAATTACAAGAATAGTTTCACTTGAAGGTGGGAATGAAATTTTCTCTTAGAATTTCTTACATGAACACTCAAGAATTGCTTGAGTGAAATATTGTAGCCAGTGCCAGCCGAGCACTTTCTTGTTTTATTGCCCAAAGAACAAGTTTTGTATTTTTGGATAGGAGTGTAGTTTTGTGTTCTTTCTATATATTAGATAGTCATCATTGTCCTAGTCCCTACACATACAGTGTTGCAATCTCTAAGCTTACGCTCCCGGATTGATGATTACATGTTCAACAATTAAGTTAATTAATTAGCTTGACTCGTATTGGTAGCTTGTTTTGCAAGTTTGGATTGTCAAAGTTGATTTGAAGGCCATAGAAGAGCAACCTTGCTACATTGGAAGAGGTAATTTTGAACCCTTTTTTTCATTGTGTTTAAAATAGAAAGAACTCATACCCTAGACGTCCTTGTCAGTGAATGAAAAGTTTTGATCTTTAGACAAGGCCACCCCTAGATCGATTTAAAGTGGAGATTGCTATAGAATCCCTTCCCTTCCTCAACTTGTGATATATTGTTTTCCAAATCTAGGGTTCTTTTAGGTTAGTATTTTACATCCCAAACAACCCCTATATATCTTAAATAATTCCTCTTCAAAGTTGCATGTGTGACCCCATAGCCAAAACAAGTTAAGGCACTTGTCTTCCCTTTCAACCATCTCAAAAATCTAAAAAATAAAACTTTTATTTTTTGTTTTAGAAATCTGAAAGTTACAGTAGCAAATAACCTTAAAACAGATTGCATTTAAAAGTCATTTGAAGCTCAGATTCATATATTTAGTTTGACGCATTGATGTAAAAGCAAAGCCTTGATTTCTAATGATAAAACCTTACTTGATTTGTTGATTTCAGCCTTATTACATTGCTAGTTTAAAATTTTGGAAAAGATTAATTGAATATGGTTTAGATCTGAAATTTACTTTATAAATTTATAAACCCTGGATCAGATAATAAACTAAACTATTTTTCATCTCAACTCTATAATGTTTGAGCTTAGTTTACCTTATGGATCGCCCTCTTGACTAGAACATTATCTAGCCTAAACAGAGAAAGACAAGACTACAAGGTGACAGTCGGTAGTTTGTCTAAGTTTCCCTTGGGGTTTCACAACCTATGTTTAGGGGAATTTTACACCAAGTGAGAACCTAGGAGGTAACATTTTGGCACCGTTGTCGGGGACAAAGTCCATTACCCCATGTTTTGAATACCTTAGATTCATTTATTGATGATCTTTGAGTTTAATTGTGATCAACATTGTACAAGCTCATCTAGAAACTCCACAAAATGAACTTGTACCCAAGAAGTAGTCCACAAGAACCTCCTCCCAAGGCCTTGTTGATCTCATCCCATAACTGCAAAATTATTATAGAACATGAATCAATAAGATTCATAATTCAAACAACCCATTTCCACTTGTCATATAAGATATAAGATTCTTTTTTGAAAACAACCTTTCAAATCCCACCCAAGTCACAAAGGCCGATGAAGAGGGTGCACCCTGGATCTATGAAATTTTCAAGCCATTTGATTTTACCAACATTGAGGGGCATCCTCATGATGTACCTAAGAAATCCATTGATAAATTGATTACATTCCAAGGAAATAATTTTGTATTAGCTAGATATCATTGGAAGGCATATAAGGCATTAACCCAAAAACATGGGGGAAATTAAAAAGATGTGCTTATGAAATTATTCGTGATATCCCTAGAATAAGATGCCATGGATTGGTTCATAGGTTTACCTGCTAATATTATAAACACATTGCATCAACTAAAAAATATCTTTATGGAAAAATGGGCAGCAACTAGAAAATATCTTTATGGAAAAATGGGGAGAAAAGAAGGACAATGGGTATTTGCTTGTCACCCTTAGTGACACCAAGAGAAATGAAAGTGAGACAATAAAGGAGTTTAATAAAATATTTAACCAAATTGTTGAAACGATCCATGCCGATATTAAACCTCTAGAGGCATACATCCTCATTTATTACGTTGATGCATTTAAGGGTGAGTTGGACTTTCATTTAAGGCAAAAATACCATTAGAACCTTAGAGTTGCTCAAGATGTTGCAATTAAGATTGAAAAGAATATGACTGCAGTTGGTCAGGAAAATATATTGAGTTCCTCCATAGCTCATATAATCATAAATGAGCCTAAAACCAAGGCAATGAACATTGTTGACCTAGCCACAGACCCTATGATAGCCATAACTAAAGCTAAAACATATGGAAGCCAACTTCACCAAACAAAATATGACAATACAAAATAGGATTGTGCAGTTAGAAATGTTGTCACAATAAAACAGGTACCACCTAGGGGGAATGGTGGATGGGATAGGCCGAGACCTCCTCAAGATCCTAAATTCAATCAAAATTAAATATTTATATTCCATTTAAACAATAGTAACGTTGTGGATCATGATACAAGACCTTCCTACAAGCCTTGTGAAGAACCTCATGAATATGACACTTTCCTTTATGCAAAGGAGATTATCAAGCATGAAAGGGAAGAAAATAAAGAAGAGTTAAGTGGGACCAACATGAAAAACTATGTGGGTGAAGAGATGGATGCCATAAATAATATCACACCTAAGACATGCAATGTATCTAAGGAGAAAATGAAATGAATTAAGAAAAAAGTGTTGATGCATTCATTGTTGCTAGAACCTTTGCTTTGAAGCCTTCCTTGGAAGAGATAAGGAGAAGGATACAAGAAAAGGGAAATATCCCATATCAAAGTAATAATCAACCAACATGGCCAGCCAGAACCATCGGTGAGTGCCCAACAACAAGTCTTGTAGGAAGTACATGTAGTGATATGGATGTTGATCTAGTAACATACTCGCTAAAGGCTCACATGTCAATACCATTGGTTCAAATTTTGAAAATCCCAAGACATAAGGAAAAGGTTAAGAAATTTATAGGATTTGACAAAGTTAATGAAGCTCCTACTGAGAACACTCCTATAATGTTGCAAACAATGAGTCAAGGGAGGAAGAATGGTAGTTGAAACCCCTTTTCATATCATTCTTATTTAATGTCTTGTTGTTACACAATATTATGCTAGACTCAGGGACATCAACTAATGCCATGCCATTAAAAGTGATGAAGTAATTGGGTCTTACAATAACCAAACCATACAGAAATGTGTGTGCCATGGATTCTAGAGAGATTAAAGTGTTTGGTGGATGTAATTTTCATTGATGTTCTAGATTCCTGGGGTCTGTTGTTGTCTATAAAATGGGATGCTATTTTGGGTGGTTGTTTGCGAATGGATCTACCTTATGCAACCATTATAACTTGTGAAGGTACACACATTAATTTTCACCGAGAAAAATCCATAAGGTTCCATGTAGAAGGCCCAAATGAGCCCATGAATGAGTTCATTTATATGGTAGGTGATGATATGGGAAACCATTTGGTCCTCTCACACTCATTGGCCCCAAAGATCAAAGAGAATGAAGCAAAAGGGGCAAGTGATGAAATTTGTAGAGTGTATTTTGATGAGCCATGATATCAGGCAAGTGCTATTGCATGCATCATTTTTATTTCCCCACGGAGTGTTACAATGAATTCCACTTACATATTGGGGTTTGAAGCCACCAATAATGTTGTTGAATATGAGGTGTTACTTTTAGGACTCAAATTGGATACATAAATGGGGATAGAAGTGTTACAAGTAATTGGGGACTATGATCTCATAACATTACAAATAAAAGATCAATATGCAAAAAAGAATGATAGACTGAGGATATATAGACATGCAACATGGGATATCGTAAACTTATTTAATGCCTTCTCAATCAAGGCTATCCCAAGGGAACAAAATACCCAAGTAGATGCTCTAGTTGTAGCTACGACCAATTCCCAGTCATCTGAGGTCCTTACTTTGGTGGAAGCTAAGGTGCATATCATATACTGATCCTTTGTCCTCAATAACATTAGGCATTTTCAAGTGTTCCAAGATGATTATCAAGTCATAAGATTGATAAACAACTTGGGATAGTTTGTTAATAGTAAGGTGTATTGGCGAAGACAAGAAGATGAAAATGGTCAATTCAAGGTAATTGAGTTATCATATGACAACATGATTCCTAATGACTTAGTGCCATTGGAAATATTTTTTTACTATTATGATAGATACAGATAGAAAAAAGAAACCAATCAACTTGAATACTATAAAGAGGTAAATATTGGGTCAGACGTGAGTCCTAAAATGATTCAAATTGGAAGAGGTACTTCAATGGAAGAAAGGAAAAAAATATATGAATCGATTCAGGAGTATTGAGATGTGTTTGCTTGGTCATTTGATGACTTGAAGGTGTACAAAGGAGATACCATTCAACACACCATCCCTTTGAAGGAAGATTCCAAACCATTTAGGAATAAGTTGAGAAGGGTCAACCAAAAACTTCTTCCTCCTATCAAAAAGAAGTTGGAGAAGATGCTAACCACTAAGATCACTGGTCCTACTTGACATTCGTCTTGGGTTCCCAATTTAGTAGTGATGAGAAAGAAAACCGGTGATATTAGATTATGTGTAGATTTCAAAAAAATCAACCAGTTGTCCCTCAAAGACCATTATCCTTTGCCAAACATAGATAATTTGCTATAGGGAGTTACAAGATCAGGCATGTTGAGATGCTTGATGGGTTCTCGAGATATAATTAGGTCCTAATGAAAGAAGAGGGTCGATATAAGATGGCATTCACTACTCCTTGGGGATCATATGAATATCTTAGAATGCCATTTGGATTAATGAATGCAACTTCAACCTTTCAGAGGGCTATGAACTTTGAATTTAGAGATATGACCAGGAAGATAATAGAGATATACTAGTATGATCTAATGATATTCTCCAAGGAGAGAGGGGATCACGTGCAACATTTGAATCAAGTGTTTGAGAGGTGTAAGAAATATGATATATATTTAAATATGAAAAAGAATATTTTCAAAGTCGATGAAGATAAGCTTCTCACACATGTCATCTCAAAAGAAAGGGTTAATATAGATCCCTCCTGGATAGAGGCCATTCAACAAGTTCCCTTACTTGGAAGCAAGAAGGAAGTTCAATCTTTCTTCGTAAAGATAAGATTTATAAGAAGATTCATCCAAAACTTTGCTAAAATTACCGATCATGTCTCCATCTTGCTAAAGAAAGATCGGGACTTCAAATGGAATGATGAAAGTGTGAGAGCATTCAAGATGAAAAAAAATGCTATAGCTTCGACATTGGTCATGGTAAGTCCAAATTATTTGAGGGAATTTCAAGTGTTTTGTTTCGTCTTAGAAGAAACAATAGTAAGTGTTTTGTTGCAAAAGAATGGCCAAAAGATGAAACAAGCTATAACATTCATGAGCAAAGCACTCGGGGACTCAAAATTGAAATACGCCACAATGGAAAAACAAGCTTATGCCCTTATAAAATTTGTGAAGTACTTCAAGTTATATGTGGGATATTCAAATATTGCATATGTCCCACGTGTCATAGTCAAGGACATACTAAATTAAGAGGATTGTCTAGGTGTTCATGGTAAACAAGTATCTAGAATCTAGGAGTATGGCATGGAAATAATGCTTACGACGTTGGTAAAGGGACAATATCTTGCTAAGATTCTTGCCGAGGGGAACAAGAAAGTGCTAGATATTGATAAAGAAGAAACCTTTGAGGTGGTAGTTGCAATTATGGATGAGTTGGAAAAACATTAGTGGTATACAGACACCATTTATTACTTGAATATTTTAATGTATCCATACCACCTTATTAATTATAAAAGGAGGGACTTAAGGTTAAAGGAAATTAGTGCCATGTTAGTCATGTAGGAGTAGGAATGGATAAGCTCGTTTGAGTAGTATTTTAGAATAGTTGTTGATTTTCATGCATTGTTTTGACATTTCAGATCATGTTGTGTTTAGAGTAGTTTTGATTTCATGTAGTTGTTTTCATGTATTCACATTTGCTTTAGCTATATTTATGAAGGACCATGGTGAGCATATCACCTATTTTTGTGGGACTAATCTCTTTGATGTTGAGCATTAGCAAGCTTTGATGATGGATGCATATTGTAGCAGGTTTGACCAAGATTCTGGAGTTCTTGTGTACTCTTCTCCAAAGAGCACATGTCCCCATGTTGCAGCCAGTTGTTACCCATCATATTACATAAGGAGATTGTGATCACATTTCCAGACTTCCAACACATGCACTAATGTTCCAGTTCACATATGATCTAAGCACTTCAGATTTATCACTCAAAGCGCATGATGGAGGATATTTTTCATAGGTTTTGTTGCATGATGGTCTCTCTTTAGATAGTGGATATGTCTTGGACTTGATGGTTCTATGATGGATGTTAGCATGGAAATGGAATTTTTATACATGGCTCAGTTGAACTTGTCCTATGGATATTCCATGATGATTTTGTACCCATGATGAGAGCACCCAGGTGCTTCAATTGTCTATTGTGACCTCGTGGTGATGCTTGATGTATTAGACATTGTTATATCTTATGGTCTTGGTCACATATGATGATATTATTTCCTATGTGGGTCATTATCATGGTGATTGTTGGTGCAATCTGATAATGGCTCATAACGCTCTATATTGTTGTCTTTTACTTGGTTGTACCATGATGGGTTCATAATTTCCCTCTAGATAAGTGTTGTCACCTTTTGAGACAAGTTGTACTATTAGCAACTTGTGAAGGTATAATGTGTCATTTTCCCATCATTTCCATGCATATTAAATATTTCCCCTTTCATGGTTGACTTATCATATGCGATGTAGCTATGTTTGAAATAAAAAGGAAAATCCCATGTGTAAAAAAGCCTAAATAAAGTCAAAAGAGCTAAAAAATTATCGATGTTGAAGCAACCAAAAGTTATATTATATGCATGAGACATGCCACCTTGGTGTAAATATCAGTTTCCCTAAGTCCCCTACGAAAAAGGCAAATAAAAGGAAAGAAAGGATCGAACAAATAAAATAAAAATAAATAAAAAAAGGGTAGTAAGAAAAATAGGATCAAGGAATGGTAACTCATTGCCAAGCACTCCCTCTAAGGGCACACATGTGGAATGGAATGATAACCCCTAGCTCTTGAAAGCTAAAGGGTAAGACCTCTACACTCACCCTATGTGGCTATGAGGGTCAAAACACCTTCTCCCTGGCGCCACATTCATCACATCACATACACCTAGCTTAGATTCCTAGGAAATGCATCTTGTCTCAGGGGTTATCACATGTAATAAAGGTTAAAGTGTTAATAATGAGAGGGGGTGAATCAATATCAAGTAAAATTAAGCACCTTTTAAACTTTAAATTTTCAATCAAATAAATGCATTCCAATATACAGTAAAGAGCAAAAGAAGAAATACACAGTGCACAACATATTTACGTGGAAATCCACAGAATGTTTTTCTTATATAATAAAAAGATTATGTTCATAGGAAGCTACAACTTCCAAGATTCTCCAGCTCCAACTAGAAGGAGGCTTCAACCCCCTAGTTTACAAGCTCCAACCTGAAGGAAGTTACAACTCCCTAGATTCTCCAAATCCAACTGGAAGGAGGCTCCAACCCCCTTTCATTGCCCCTTCCTTCCACCCTCAAATATGTATATAAAAGAATCAACCTATCACTATCACTGTCATTGTCTCTATCACTGTCACTATCTCTGTCACTATCATTAATACATCATTATCATCAAACTGGGTCCACATAGACTGGCATTGTCACTATCATTGTCTTTGTCACTATCATTGATACATCATCATCATCAAACTGGGTCCACATAGAAACTAGGTCCATATAGAGATCCTAGGTCCACATGGGTCCACACATAAACCCCAACAACCACATAGCACCTTGTGTAAATAATCAACCTTCCACAATATAGCGAACCCATAACAATGATCAAAACATCACCATAAGACTAGAAAATTTCCTTCATAAGAGCTCCTTATCCTCCTAGTTCCTTCGCTACCAAACTTGTGCTAAGAGATCACATCTTGGATACACTAAAAATGTGAAAATACATCATGTATTTATAGTAGTTTTGTCCCTATTTTTAGTTTCTAGGTTGACTTGGCTAAACTGTCCTCAATTTTCTGGCTGGTTTGTCGGACGGAAAAATTCATATCTCCTCATTCCTAGGGAGTTAGAGGGACTTCTATATATCATTGTAAAGGTATCGAAATAAGATTTCCAACCATGTAGCTTTTGATTCCATTTGACTTAGTTATGTAGGGTAAAAATTTCCTCAAATATGGGCTATCCAAATTGACCACAAATAATACCTTCAACAATCTCCATCTTGCAATCTTTATCTTGGACATAGGCTTCTTCACTTGACTTTAGGGGATCCTTCACTTGGTTTTAGGGCTTCTTCAAAGCATCTTCCTGTGAGGGCCATACTTAAAGCTACGTAATAAGGGGACCACTTTGGAGACTCCTTCAAGTAAACCCATAGGCTTCTTCATGTTGATCACCAATGACTAACTTTGACATCAATGACAACACCGTTCAACAAAAAGATGTCTACACCATGGTTAAACTTAGGAAGGGAAAAAAATTAAATGAATCATTGAGTTATTCAAGAATGTCACATAATTTTTTACCACATAATAACATGTATTTGGAGGCATGACTCATCATTTTGAGGTGGCCCCCTTGCCTTAGGCATTGTGTCTCTACCTTGGGTGTTGCATTTGCACCTAAGGTGATCTAGATTACTTTCAGAAGGAAGTGAAAGCATAGATATTACAATGAAATACACATAAATATTTCCAGAAACAGAGAAATACAACAATACACGATTTCTATTAATGAAATAAATGTACAGAGACTGTAAAAATACAGAATGCAAGACTCGTTAGAATGGTGGTAGCTTTATCTCTAAGAAGAGATGTTACGACTACGCTCATTCGCCAGAAGATGATTGCAATGAAGCTCTAAAGGAATTTTTTATAATAAACATGAATGCCAAAACCCTATACATCCAAAAACCTAACCCCAGGAGATGAAGCACCAAAAGTCACGTGGGCCCCGTTGGGGTAAGTTAGTACATCAACTTCCCGAGGTCATAACTTTTGCATATGATCTCCATTTTAGGCGTGTGATAGCCCGTTAGAAAGGTATTTTCTAGAAGTACGC
Organism: Picea engelmannii; assembly: GCA_009831015.1. Taxonomy (NCBI): domain Eukaryota; kingdom Viridiplantae; phylum Streptophyta; class Pinopsida; order Pinales; family Pinaceae; genus Picea; species Picea engelmannii. The sequence continues at coordinate 385,785 of ML793839.1, forward strand.
ATTATGCTGTCAAAATTTGACTCCATATCTAGTTTGACTATGGCAAGACAAGAAAACGTTGTTTAGGGCCCCAAAACATCCCTGGAAGTACATAAAGATGTATTGATATGAAAACTTCCAAAATAAGCTAGTTGGAATAGGTGGGCAGCCACCATTATCCACCTAGATGCAGTGTAGGGCTTCAGGACATCCCCGGAAGTGCAAAACCCACAATTACAAAGAACTATCCCCATTACAGAGAAACGTGTTGAACTGAAAACTGTCAAGATGAACCAGTTGGAATTTGGAACAGGTGGGTGGCCACCAATATCCACCTGGATCATTCCTCCTCCCTTAGGAAGCAATGGTCTCCATTACATTGAGTGCCCAGGGAAGAGGGGAAATCGTCTGTTGAATCTGAATCTTGGTGAGTTGCGTGCCTTGCTGGAGAAGTTGTGTTACCTGGTTTATGGAAGGTTGTCACGAACCTATTGTTGGCGGGGTTGAATATGCTCCACCAACCTATTGTCTCTATGATTGACAAGGCATTGTGTAGGCACCATTATAGGTGAAGAAACAATATCTTATTTCTCTTTTGCAATCTACTTCTACTGGATAGAAGGTGTTGAGGTTGTAGTGGTTGCAATGGCCTTCTATGCATCCTTTGAACAGACTGTGAAGAGGCTAAATTTTGCAGTATGAGAGATTACCTTGCGGCACTATTTTGGTGGAACAATAGTTGGAACTACCTCTGGTATCCTATAGAGCTAACCCCCAAGAGTAATAATGACACTACGGGGTCGAGACTCTTAAACAACATGACATTTCCACATATATGGTTGGCCCAAAACAACATCACAGACATCAAGAGAGGCAACATAACACACTACCTCATCCTTGAAGGGTTGGATGCCATAGGACATGCGACACTGCTAGATGACATAAAGATCTCGTCCCTGGTGAAGCTACCCGATTTTGTATGGTTGCAGGTGTGGTGTTGTCGACAACCCCAACTCTTTAACGACCTTAGCTGAGATGAGGTTCTTCTAGCTGCCTCTATCAACAATGAAATGCAATGGAGTCCCCTTCACCCACATCTATGAATGGAAGAGGCACTCCCCTTCTTTAGGATCTACTATTTCTTCTAGTTGAATTGTTGCAGTTACGACAGTAGCAGTGGAGTATGTGTCGATGATCTGTATTTTTTCATTATTTTATGGAACAGATTTCGAATTAGGGTTCAAGTCCTTGTATTTGATCTCGACCACCAATGACTGTGTAACACACCCGACCCTTGAATGGATTTCCTAGGGATGGGGCCTCAAAATTTCATTCTCCTTAGGTGAACAAATTCTCCATTCGGGGTTTCTACTACACTCTGCTCGTCCAAGGTTTTCCAACCACACTCTTCGTGCTCAAAACCAAGCCCAAAACTAGCAGATATATCTCTCTAAATTTATTTGGGCGTTTATTGGTTGAGGGCCACGTGGCGCCCACGTGGATCCACCTCACACGTACTATTTCCAAGATCCTTCATCCACGGTGGAAGACCATCCATGGTCCGATATCATGATTGGACTTACTCTCTTCATCCTATGTCAATTGTGGAGGGATTTGACGCTTCAATGCTTCACACATGTTTACTATCTATGCATGAGACTTCCCAGAGTTCTGAACCTCCAAAGTCTCGTAAGCTCACCATGTGGCTCCAACTTCTGGACCATTTCAGTCTCTCTGTAATGCTACATCCCAGACCCTCCGGAGTCCCGGCCACTTCACCAACCGAGTTGGCTAGGTAGACACATATCAGGAACTGACACGTAGGAGGAGTCAAGGTGACACATGTTATGTTCCAATGGGCCTATAGGGCATGTGACGAACATGAATTTAAGTGACACGTGGCATGTCAATATGGGGTCGATGTCACCCTGGGGACGTCACTACATCGCATCACCCCCAGACTGACAAGATTATAACATCTCTCAGATCTCACAGTCGAGATCTGGCCACGTAGATTTATAGATCTACGGCTCTGGTTACCTCGGGGATTCATTGTTTGGGAGTGTTGAGATGCAAATCCTCTTATCTCCCGAAGTGCCCAATATTCGAACAAAAAAGGGCTAGCGTCACACATCCCCGGTATATCAATAGTTGGGAAGGGACTTGAAGGATCCCTCGATCTACGGTTATGAGTCCTTCGTGGCTTCGGCCTTCAAGGTTTCAGATCCTGGTCTAGTTGGTCAGGCAGGTCTACATAACCACCTGGGGAACCGCCTAACGCCAGTCAACCCTATGGGAAACCGACCCTCCTAGTTACCTTCGGCAGTATAAGGCTGGTGAGGTCGGTTATACTCTGAAGTCTCAGACTTCCAGAGCTCTGAATCCAAGGGGACATAGCTTCCTTAGACTTAGCCTAAGGTTCCTAGGTATTGGTCACATGGGTCCTCTCAAACGAATCTCATCCGCTCGTCTTCCAAACGAAGAGACCTCCCCCTTTTTAAGGCTTCGACTTTGTTATCCTTCTCGAGCTTTACCATGAAATGGTTAAGGACTTGGGTCTGAAATTTCAGTCACATGATAGGGTTCTGGAAGAGGTATCCTCTTCAGACGAACAATTTCGGGTCAACACGATATCTCCTATATTGGTCGTCTTACAAGCTTATGTCCCAGGAAGCCTTAGGAACTAAGCTGGGAATATAGACTATCAGTAAGAAATGTAAGTTTACAAAGATATGGAGGCATACACATATCATAACCATTCCACATAGAAGTTATTTATAAATACACATATGTATAAATCCAAGAATTCATCCATTATTCCAGATCAATACATAAAACAGGGAAAATACTTATCAGAACCAGATAACGTGAAGTCACTATTGAAAGGGGTGCATGTTTCCTCCCAACCATAGGCTCAATCACTCCTAACGGATTTTCCACTAGCCAACCTCAAGCTAGACCACGATGCTCTGCAACTGAATCCTTTCTTCTGACTCAACGATAGTAGGGACGAAGGTTACTCTCCTCCTCTCGCAGGATCTTAGTAGTTGTTTATACGATACCAAGCAAGGAGGACCAACCTCGTTTATCAACTTGTATCATAACCTTCTCAGCCATTTCCTGTGACCAGAACGCTTATCTCTTAGTTCTTCCTTGAACTCGAGAGCTTAGCTTCTCGTCTCTGTACTTTTCGCAGGTCTTCCTATACCCACCACAGCTTCCTTTATTTCCTTTCTCAACAAGGTTGTGTGTGGCTTGAATTCCCAGTTAGTGGTCAGGTATGAAATCCTTACAGATGGTTGTTTTGCCCCATCCCCTCATTAACTCTTGAGGAGGTCTTCCCACCTACCAGCGTGACTGTAATTCAATTCTAGGTCAAAGGGTTGTTTTGGTCCTAAGCAATTAATATCCAATAAGGTATTGGTTTGGTGCAGGTTAACGCAACCATTCATGGTCCCCTTCACCATCTCTTTCATAGCATTCACGGTCTCTCTTAGTATACCCCCCCTTTCTAGCAGGCATGCAAAACTTATCCATTTCTTAGTAAGTAACATAATTTACATTCATTGACCTTTTATACAAAGGTCCATTCAATCAAATATTCACACATATTGCATTTGCCATAGTCTCTTGGCCCATATAGTTATATTTACAAATTGGGGGAAACAAGGTGTTACAATCTGTTTCGAGCGACATTCATTGGTGTTGTGCCAGGGGATTTTGTGGAAGTCACACCCCTTCCCAATGTCATTCTTCGTCTTTCCTTTACCCTTCTTTTCATGTGGCTTGGACTGGTTGTCGGGAGGCTATTGGTTAGGGTCATCTTTATCATGATTTGGTTGTTGCGTATTTGCAGACCCAAACTCCCATTTGTTCTGGTGCCTAAATTTATAATCGATTTTGACAGCATATCGATAGGCAACTCCCAATGATGAGATGTTTAATAAATCCATTTCGGTTTGGATGTCCTATGTAGAGCCCCATGGTATTTCAAAACCATATGTCACTCAGAGTCTTTGAAACCCATCTTGGTGCGCAAGGTATGGAAAGTATTTTTGAACTCCGACATTGTTTGGCTCTTCTCTTGTCATAGTGTGGTCCATCTCATGTATTGGTCTTCATAGTTATCAACAAGGTAATATTGTTCCTTGATTACATCCACAAAAAAATCCCAAGTGGGATCGACCCCATATGTTCCAGATTCCTCTGTGGAATTTTGCTCCCAGTAAGTTTCCCACCAATGTTTGAGATGGGAGAGAGCCTTGAGGAGTGCGAAGGTGATCTTTTCCTTGTTGGAACAATTGTGAACAAAGAAATAACCTTCTAGCACTTTTAACCATTTTTCTAAGGCATCCACATCTATTTGACCTTGAAATATGGGAATATCAAAATTAACTTGTACCTTTAAGGGTAAGGGAATATCAAAATTAACTTGTACCTTGAAGGGAGAAGTTCCTCCAAAGTGGTCTCTTGATGAAGATGCGCTTGTTGCTATCGGAAGGCGTTGAATGATGTGGGAAAAATTCTCCATCATTTCGTCCCTCTGTCACGCGAGAGTTTTCTCAAGCAACAGGTTAATAGAATCTTCCACCTTGTCGTTTTTCTTTTCTTCTGCCATGGAGGGTTTCTTGGGCATGTGAGAGCGATTGTCCTCAATAGAGACAAGCTCAAGACCCAACTTGCTATACTCGGACCTCGTCGGGGAAATGCACTGAAAAAACGATCAAGAGCAACCTGCTTTGATACCACTGATCCAGATTATTTTCAGAACGAAATGAAAGCAAAGATATTACAATGAAATACACATAAATATTTCCAAAAACAGAGAAATACAAAAATACATGATTTCTATTAATGAAAGAAATGAACAGAGACTGTAAAAATACAGAGTGCAAGACTTGCTAGAATGGTGGCAACTTTATCTCTGAGAAGAGATGTGACGGTTACGCTCATTCGCCACAAGATGATTACAATGAGGCTCTGAAGGCCTTTTTATAATAAACATGAATGCCAAAACTCTAGACATCCAAAAACCTAACCCTAGTAGATGAAGCGCCAAAAGTCATGTGGGCCCCGTTGGGGTAAGTTAGTACATCAACTTCTCGGGGTCGTAACTTTTGCATATGATCTTCGTTTTAGGTGTGTGATAGCATGTTGGAAAGGTATTTTCGAGAACTATGCATTATGCCATCAAAATTTGACTCCATATATAGTTTGACTTTGGCAAGCCAAGAAAACATTGTTTAGGGCCTCAAAACGACCCTAGAAGTACATAAAGATGTACTGATATGAAAAATTCCAAAATAAGCTAGTTGGAATATGTGGGTGGCCACCATTATCCACTTGGATGTTGTGTAGGGATTCAAGACAGCCTCGGAAGTGCAGAACCCACAATTACAAAGAATTGTCCCCATTATAGAGAAACATGTTGAACTGAAAACTGTCAAGATGAGCCAGTTGGAATTTGGAACAGGTGGGTGGCCACCAATATCCACCTGGATCATAAGGTGTTCTAACATGCCTAGAGCATTGTGACAATTGCATTGGACATTGTGAGGGAGGTCGTCCAGATCTCTTGAGCCACACATGCCATCTATTTCACCATTTGGTGAGGTCAACTTATTATTATGTGGACCATCGATTGGGATACACCACATGTGCCTCCTTATTTCACTCATTTGGTGTCTTTGAGGAGATGTTGGAGTATTTTGAGGGGACAACCCTCCTTTCTTGGCATCTACCAATAGGTGTGGAGTTTGTTGGAGCTATTCTTGGCATATTATTACATCTTGTTGGGTTGACCTCCTTGGGGAGGGTATCTATTGTTATTTGACCATGTCTATTGTATTATTTTGAGGAGGGCACCCACTTTCTTGGGCTATTTATTGTATTGAGGTTGTACATGTGGCATTAGTCCACTATAAAATATTGTTGTTGACTTGTCTCCTCAAGTTAGTTGGAGGATATTACCTTTTTGACCATAGATCAAGGGTTAATTATTGATCTATTCTTATTTTATTGATTCAAGATCCATGTTACATAATTTATATATACGTTGATCAAAAGGTATTTGATGATTATATACAAAAAATTAGAAGGTGGAAACACATAGGAAAATAAAGTCACCGCAATAGATCAAATTTACACTAAAATCACACTGGAGAAAACCCTTATGGGAAAACTCCATTCTCACAAATATGTTTTTTATTGTAACACAACATGAGGTGTAACATTAAATGATTACAATGAGGGCCAATACCTATTTAAATAGGGATTAGATCTATGCCAACTATTGCACTTGTTACAAACCATTAGGCCACCTTCTAACCACCATAATAATAAATGGTCCTACCAAGACCCCGTTTTAATCATCGAATTAATGAAAAACCATTAAAGTCTTACATCAATGACACTTAATATCCACTAAGTAAAGATTGACCAACATATATTCAACATCCCCATTAAGAGTGGATTGAGATAATAAGTGGACAAACTCAACCTTTCTGATGTGTCTATTTTTTTTTCAAGCAAGGAAAAGTTCCCCCTTGATCCACTCATTTTTTTTTTTTAATTTTGGCAATTTGGGTCCACTTAAAATCGGTCAAAACCCCTAATTTAAAAGTTTCCATCAATAAGGTGGAACTATATCTTATGGCAAAATTACCACAAGATTTGGGGAAGAATTTCCATAAAAATGGTTGAATTTGTCCATCTATTAACGCCATAGTCTAAATATTCTACAAATTTGACCTTTTTCCGACCACTCGAAACAATAGGAAGGGAAATCAACATTTTTTTTTTCTAAAATCCGACAATAATCATTTTAAAGTGATGGAATTGCATATATCAATTGTTAACATTGCAAAATCAGATTGCAGTAAGGGTATTCAAGGGTGTCGAATCCATTTATGCATTAAAAACAACTATGTAAGCAACCTAAAATTGCAATTTCAACAAAGATTTAGCTGTTGGATTCTGGTGATGGAAACTTCCCATGGGATTTGGGGAAGAATTTCCATTGAAAAGGATTGAGTTTGTCCATTTATTAACGTTGTAGTCTAAACACTCTACAAATTTAACTTTTTTTGACCACTTAAAATAATGGGAAGGGAAAGCAACATTTTTTGTCTAAAATACAACAATAATCATTTTAAAGTGACGGAATTGCATAAATCAATTGTTGACATTGCAAAATTAGGTTGCAGTAAGGGTATTCATGGATGTCGAATCCATTTCTATACTAAACAACTAATTTAACAACTAAATTGCAATTTGAACAAAGAGTTCATGATTGGATTCCAATGATGGAAAATTAGAAAAAGTCATAATCATGTTATAATCATAAAACATTTAGCTATCTTCCTTATTAACTTGCTTCTTTAAAATCAACTTAGGAACACAAATAACAAAGTTAGGATAAAAAATATTTGAACAAGTAAAAATTACATTCCAACATTACACAACATCACCTAAAATCACAATACCATATTTAGAATGAAGAAACCCTCACAATGGTGGAAATTTCTCTTAAAACTATTTTCATGTCACGTGTCACATGGTGTTTAACCTTCATGAATATAATGACAAAGTCATAATCATGTTATAATCATAAAACATTTAGCTATCTTCCTTATAATTGGGTATACATCTTTCAGATTCGGTTGATCAACTGTAGTGGCCGGGAGGCGACCAATCAGGTATACTTTCTATTCATAATGTATATGTTGCTATCATGATTTCACTTTGGCATGCAAATGTCAGAGGATGGAGGATTTAGATTTGGACCTGGCACATTCCGCCCAAGATCAAATACTTTACATAGCTGATGACTGAATATAAACTCAACACTTGGGACATCCTCCTAAAAAAGGGTTGGTCGGGGCCTAACTTTTGCCACCTTTGCAAAAATGATTATGAATCCACAGATCATTTGTTCATCAATTGCGCATTTTCTAGACAGGTATGGGAAAAAATTGTTTTGATTTTAAAATTACAAACCATTTAGGATGGGAACTCGCTCATAAACCGCTTTAATAGTTGGGCACAAAAGGAACATAACCTCTTGCATCTTCCATCCCTTATTTGTTGGACTACTTGGCTGGAAAGGAATAAAACGATTTTTGAAAATGGGACCCCTTCCGTAAGTGTTGCAGCTTACAAAGCACTTGGAATTTTCAACACTTTAAATGTCGCTCTTGCCAACAAACCATCTCTTTAACACACATTGAAGGTCCCTATTTTAGAATACACTCCTATTGGTTGGTTCGATGGAGCAACGCTCTCAAATGGCTCTCAGAGTGGAGCTGGAGGGTTGATCAAAACCACACAAAACACTTATTACAAATGGACTTTCAACTGTGGCCCGGGCATCAATCCCAGGGTAGAACTTTTGGGTGCCTGGGCCACATTATACTTGGCCTCCAGGCTCCACATTGAAGTCCTATAGGTTCTAGGGGATTCCAAAATTATTATTGAGTGGTTGAACAAAAGTGGAGACCTCCAAGCTATCTCCCTCTTGGCTTGGAAGGACAGAATTAGAATGCTTCAACCTACTTTCAAAAAGCTTAATTACAACCACATTTATGGTGAGCACAACAAATTTGCTGATCAACTTTCAAAGACAACGCTCCAAAAAAAAGTGGGAATCCTATCTTACAACTTATGGATAGATGGACATGAGGGACCCCCTCTCTTCTTAACTCTTTTTTAAGATCAGTTTTTCCTTCTTCCTCAACGAGCTTCCTCGATTTGAAAGTTGGAAGTCTATCTCCTGGTCATATAATTCAATTATATTTCGGAAAAATATAGCTCTTTCAGCACTTTCCTTGACTCCTAGCAACACTCTCATTTACTTTTTTACTCGTCATATCTCCCATATGATCTTCTATCCTTTGTTGGTCGAAAGACTGCCATAGATGAAAGTTTATTTTTTCTTTCTCATTACACTTTCAACAGACTCCTCATAGCAGCGATTGTAACATTTTTGCTATGAAAACAAATTATATAATATATAATTGAGAAATTTTCTCGTTGGAAAAAAAAACTTACTCCTTTAAAATCGACTTAAGAACACAAATAACAAAGTTAGGAAAAAAAAATTGAACAAGAAAAAATTACATTCCAACATTGCACAACATCGCATAAAATCACAATACCATATTTAGAATAAAAAAACCCTGGAAATTTTCTCTTTAAACTATTTTCATGTCATGTGTCACATAGTGTTTAACCTTCATGATTATAATGAAATACTTCACCCCTTTAAAAGAATATTAACTCTAGCATAAATACCACATTAATTACATACCAATACACCACCTTCTCACAAATACCACATTAATTACATACCAATGCACCACCTTTTCACAAATACCACATTAATTACATAACAATGCACCACCTTCTCATTATTAAAGTCATTTTCTAACCATCCCATTAACCACAAACATTAGGCACTTACATCAATGACATTTAATATCCACTATAATTACCAACATATTTCCAACAAACCCCTTAATATTAATTTTCAAAAAAAATAAAAGACAAGATATTTTTTTAATACTCTACCAAATAAAAATTGAATCCAAAATAATCGATCATCATCTTCTAACAAATATAAACCAACATTAAATTTTCTAAAATGAAGAAAAGACTATGAAAAAATTAACCTTTAAAATAAGTTATATTATAATAAATCATTTTTAATATATAAATATACTATTTTAATGCCAACCAAATATATCACACATATGATATATGAATCTCCTCCCTAATCACTCTATAAACACAAGATACACTCTTTCATGTGATAAATCTTTAACCTATCTCTTATTAGTCCCTACCTTCGGCGAGGGACTATAACATTTGTATAGTGGTCAACATCATTTGATCGCTTATTAGTTGGTTCATTATGTGACATTAATGGATATGTTTTGTAGTATTGTAAATTTTTTTTTTTTGGCATATTATTTGTTTTTTTTTTCATACAAATAATATATTTCTGAATTTTATTATTTATGTTATTTAATATTTTATTGGTTCAACTCACTTTGATTTGACATAAATATTGGGTTGGAAGTCGATTTATTTCCCATATTTGTCAGAAATTAAAATTAATTTTAAAAAATTGAATTTTCTAAATTATTTTATTGGCTACTTTGGAGGCTGGCTCTGACTCTGACAACCGACACTGCAACCTCCCTCATTACATGTTCACAGCTTGGCCACTTGCTCAACTCCTAGCCACCGCTTGGCCACATGCACACCCTCACTCTCTCCCCCACCGCCCTGCGCATTAAATTTATGTTATTCCATTTCTTCTAATCCCTGTAACATTAAACAATGATGTTATTCAGACAAGATTCTTCTGCATGTTAGCTTCCACAATGCTCCAACTACCTGCAGAAATGGAAATTAAAAATCATGTGAGCATCCACAAAGCACTAGATGCGGTTGAAGTTTTCAAATCATGTTAGCATCCACAAAGCACCAGATGCGGTTGAAGTTTTCAAAGAAAGGTGGCATTAATTTGGAATTTTTATGAATTAAGTATTCGACTCTTGTTGTTGCCCTCTGAATTTTTTGTTCATTTTGCAGCCAGGGATAAAGAATTTCATTCCCGACTAATTTGAATCATTGAAATTCCAAGAACTAAAGTTTATCATACACTGCCAATACATATAACATATTTTATCTTGTCATTTCATTAATTAAGTTGATGTTTACAAAAATATAGACTCTACTTGAAGCGTTTGAGTGGGAGTATCCCAGAGCCACGCCCAGTTGCTTCGTTCCAGGCTACCAAAGATGGAAAATCGGGTGGCACCATGTAAATATGAGAAAGCGATAAAACCACTCCTTCATCCTCATCGTTATCAAGCTCATCCTCTGCTCTAAAAGCATCTCCTTTACATTTAGAATTAGCAAGAGACCTCGACCATGCCACTCTCAAGTCACTTGAACAACTCCAAGCTTAAGAGCAAAAAATGGATATGTGAGTGCTAGAATTTCTATAATTTAAGCAATGCTTCCAGTGAAAAATGCCCACATGTTATGCACATCTATTATAAATCCATTAAGTTGTTGCACCAAATTCCTCCGAACTAAGAAATACAGATAACAATAACAAAGGAATAGGAATAAGAATAAGTTGGTGTTTGCAGGTAACAACAAAAGATCTAGATACTAGTTTTCCAACCATACTGATCCAGAGATATTATTGCATAATGTATGGACAAAGATGATGAAGGTGGCGAGTTCGTTTCATCATCATGGCATATATGGAAGGTGCTGTATATCCCTGAATGTAGAGTATAAACTTTTATTTTCAATCCCTGTAATACTCTGTATGTATATTAAATTGATGACTAAATCATTTTAGTTTTTTAGCCATTCCACTTGTTTCATGGATTGCGTCCTAGGTGATTTCACTATATCAATCCCTACTCAATGAATTTTAGTCATTCCATTTGTTTCAGGGAGTGTGTCTCTTTAGTATTTGTATGAGTGACTTGTGGAAAGAGAAACTAATCAAAGTCTTCATCTCTATACAATTACATTGAAATGTCTTTGTGACTATTTTAAATTGGCTTTTTAACAAACATGTTGTAATATGAACAAACTAAATTTCAAAACATTAAAGTTTGAGAAAGTTCAAACAAAATTTTATGCACAATAAAATTAATTTTAGAAAAATTCTTCAACTCTTTAAAAGTTCAGAAAATACCTTAGGGAGAGTTTGTATCAAGTATGTAGCAATAGCCCCTCGTTCCTTTGCTTACGTCTTTGAGGATTCTTCGATATCCAAACTGGTTTTTACAAGCTTAAGCTAATGTGCACTAGGTTGTGTTATTCAAGCGGCTCTCGTTGGATTCAACCACGTGCTTAATCTCTTCTTAAAAAGGAAGTAGCAAATCTTGGCATAATAAAACTTGGACGCGTGGAAGAATAAAGTGGACGTTTGTGTGCACTAGGTTGTGTTATTCAAGCGGCCCTCGTTGGATTCAACCGCGTGCTTAATCTCTTCTTGAAAAAGGAAGTAGCAAATCTTGACATAATAAAACTTGGATGCGTGGATGAATAAAGTGGACATTTGTGATAATAGTTTAATATGTTTTAAAATATATAACATTCATTATGATGTTACTCCAATATATATATATATAATTTATTTTTAAGGTCATGGTCAAGCCAACACACCAAATTGGTGTATGAGACCCTCTTGTTTGTGGGACAAGAGATCCCCCTCTGCCCAACGATTTGACTGGTAAAGTCTACGAAGGTATACATACCCTACCCCCCTCTGGATTTGAACCTGTGACCTCTTAAGAGAAAACACATGTTCTTAA
>ML793839.1:403883-418194 GCA_009831015.1 Picea engelmannii
TATTTGGTGTCTCTTTGCCACGCCAAACCATCATTTTTTTTTGGGAAAATTTATTTTTGTTTGATGTAATAAATTTTATGTGTACAAATTGCATAATCCAAGTACAATAGGGGCTATCAACATATTCCACCAATTTGTATGTAGTCGATGTCAGCAAAAAATTGAATGGTCAGATTTTGACAAAGCCAAATTGAGAAAGAGCCAAATCATTAGCGTGCTATCCTACTCCTATACACAATCATGATTAGAATTACAACAATATTATGTAGGTACTATAATAAGATAAATTGTAATAGATTTTAATAACGAACATAAGTATTCAAAGGTAACTTACTCTAGATAATCACTACCATCCTTTGAACATGAGATCTAAATGGTATTATAATAAGGAAAATTGTAAAAGATTTTAATAACAAACATAAGAATTCAAAGGTAACTTACTCTAGATAATCATTACCATCATTTGAACACAAGATCTAAATGGTAATTGACCTAAATAACAACTACAACTACCATAAAAGTGTCAATATTTATAAACATGGAGAACTCAAAACTCACAAAATTTTCATTTTACCATTGAGTCAAAAGTTTATATCTTGAATGCAACATAACAATCCTAATGAACCAATTCCCAATTGGGAAAGAGCCAAATCATGGACTTTTTATCTTAATCCTATACACAATCATAAGCAAAACTACAAAAATATCATGTAAGTATTATAGTAAGAGTAGTTGAAGAGATTTCAATTATAAACATAAGAATTCAAAAATAACTTATTATAAATAATCACTTACCATCTTTTTATAAACATAAGAATTCAAAGATAACTTATTATAAATAATCATTTACCATCCTTTAACATTAGATTTAAATAATAATAACAATGGACCTAAATCACATCACAATTACTAGAAGAACAATATTCAATCACTCAAATTAATCCATCAAGATATTTCCATTTTCAAATAATTACAATTTACAATACTTATAAAATTTTTTTAAATTAAAATATGACAAGTGAAATATCTATTTTATCAAAATCACTTAAAACTCACACTTAAACTTAACCATCACACTTTCTTAATCATCACACTTTAACCTAACCCATGATACATCATGCACACTTAAACCTCACCATATGGTGACACATCATGCTTACATCAGCCCAATGACAACAAAAATAACCATTTCTAAACTTAGTATAGGTATTAAACATCCATGTTTTACCATTAAGTAAAAAAGGTTGATTTATCAAACAATGATTTGGAAAAAGATTCTAGAAAGAGAAATCACTAACTTATCTATCATTATTAATTATTAATAAGAAAAAATGTTGTTTAGCTGTTTTATAAAATGGTTTGGAATCTTGTGATGTAAATTTATACGAATCACATTTTTTTTTTTTTTAAATCCATTTCTAATTATAAAAATAAACCCTACCCTACATAATGTAAAACCTCCGAAACACTCTAATTATAAAAAATTAATTACTCAAATCTATAATTCTAACTATTACTGCTTAAGAAGAAGTTTCCACGATACCGGACGGAAAAAGGAACTGTTGAAGATATAAACTGAATTATTTGGCATATGTCGGTAAAAGTGGAAACTCCACTTTGGCTAAAATTAGCCGTTGAAATTCATATGGGATTGTTGGCAAAGACCGTGGCCGATTCATTCCCGTAAACTTTACGACAAATCTCTGTCTGATCGTATCACTTTCCACTCGAGCCAAACTTGACTCGATGAACTCCAATTTCGTCGCAATTGGATGGAGACCGATCGTCCTTTGGTCGTAATTTAGTTTCAGCAGCCGCCGGTTGTAGTCATTTCCAACGAATTTGATAATTCTTTATTTTTTTTTTTCGTTGAAATTGGACGAATTTCCGTGCATTTCATTTCATTTGAGGTCTGAACTGTCAGACCAGCGAGCTCTACAAGAACTTCGGTTACTGTGAGGGAAGAAGCAGCTCGGCGCACCAAAGAACGCAAAATAATGGTGAGGAAGCTGCATTGGTGCAGAGCAATTGTTACTATTAGCTCGGCCGTTCTTTTATCTACATTTTGAGCCGTTCTACGATCATTTTCACCAGCTCCTACGATCAATCGGGTAAAGTTAAAATTTCTGCATTTTAATTCACATGTATAAATCGCAGTGGCTATAGGCATTATTTTCGGCACGTTTGCATCATTTCCGTTCTCAAATCCGTTTTTAGGGTCGAAATTGGTTTTATTTTACTTTCTACCAAATGTCGATTCTGCCCTTAAACGAAGCAAATTCATTCCATCTGAACGTTTGTTAATTCAGTCCATGGCGGATTTGAATCGATTCAGTCCATTTTTTCTGTAGAAAGTTAGTGAATAAGGCTTAAAGATCCTGGTGCCTGGCAATATTTTTGTTCGAAATCGTTTTTGTACGGCAGAAAGCGGAGTTATTTGCACATTTAGTCGAAAATCGCTCTGAATGGCCTTGATTACTTTGCAGCTGAGTAGGACGGTTTAGAACCGGGGCGCCATGAGAAAGAAGGATCTTAAGAAGCTGAAGCTCGCGGTTCCCGCACCGGAAACCCCTATGTCCGACTTTTTGTAAGCAAATTCCGTACTTTACTTTTTTTGGACTAAGAAAAGCTGTAATATTTGACTATAGGCTATACGAGAATCTTCTTAAATAATCGCAAGCAGGGATCGTTTATTTCTTAATTCTTGTCAGTAAACTCTCTATGTATTCTTCATTTTTGATGAAGAAACGCAATTAGTGTTGCTGAGTATTTTCCTTTGCAACAAAACTTGGAAATAATCCTCCTGTATGTGTTATTGTGGTTATCAGAGGTAGGATGTTCATGTGAACAGTCTCCTACAGGGACGATGATTCTGACTAAAGCTTCAAATATGTGAAGTTAATCAAATAGGTTACAAAACCATGTTTTTTAGGGCAAATTATGCTATACCCTTTGATAGAAAAACTTACCCCAGGGATAAAAATATGGAGTAAAATGGCCTTGGAAGAACTTCAAATTTGGTCCGTGTTTGTTACCAGTTTAATTTTCCCCTTTTTTTGATGGACTTCGAGTAATTTTTGAAATCCACTAGTTGGAGGAGTGACTATTGCCTCGTTATGTTTGGAGGACCGATGAGTGTTATTCAGCCTGTTTTCAAGTGTCCTGTAATGTCAAAGTAACGTGAATTATGTTGTATTCTTTGGTTTTTGTGGATTACTTCTTTTATTTAAAATTTTAATTTAAGATATTGGATGCTATAGCCCATGTTATGATTTTGCTGGATTGTGTAAATATTCACTAATATGTTGTCTGTACTTTGATTAGGACTGCAAGTGGTACATTTCAGGATGGTGATCTTCTTCTAAATAGGCAAGGTTTACGGCTTATTTCCCAAGAAAATGATGAGAGTGTAAGCGCTTATCCCAAATAGAAGTTAGAAATATTAAATAGTCTGAGCCTTGATCTGGTCTTGCTGAAACATGCACATTGCCTTTCCATGATGATGATTAATGCATTCAGGCAGTGGTATTTGCTTATTGGGATAACGGTTTTGTTTCAGTTTTATGGTTTAAATTTTTGACGAACTATTTCTGATATGAACATTTTCTGAATCTGATTGTGTAAAACATGTTTGACTATGACCCAAGACACCACACACACATATGGTCCTTGCCTTCCCTTTGTTCTTTTCTCTTTTCTCTCCTTGTATTTAATGAAATTGTCATAGTGAATGTAGGCAGTAGGCATCTTTAGTCCCATAGGCCTCATGGATGGTTTAATAAAATATCATCTCTCTCTGGGACGGACTGCTACATTTCTGTGGTGCAAGCCTTGTGTGAAATAAATAGAGACCAAAGGTACAAAGAATTCGAAAGTAATTACAGAAGGCCGGTGGGCTAATTCCAGTCTCTGCCGTAGTATTACTCATCTGGATGGCCCCTGAGGAGTGGGGTATAACCTCCTGTGCTGTGGCTCTTTCGGCCTGGTAGTACATCATCGTTGTAGCTCTTCTCACAATGACCTCTAGTTGGCCGCCTTGTAAGATTCTTCCCATGCAGTATCCTCTAGCTTTGACCCCCTTTTGAGATGGCTATATGCTTTGCATTGTAGAAGGAAGTGCTGCTACGTTTGCGCCTTCCCTGGTCTGCATACCATGCTAGTCCAGACTCCAAAGAGAGAGAGAGTATATAGACACACACATATACATATACATATATGTACACAGAGAGAGAGAGTATATAGACGTCTACACACACATATACATATACATATATGTATAAAGAGAGTGTGTATATATATATAGAGAGAGAGAGAGATCCTATGGGACTGAAGATGCCTACATTCATTGAGACAATTCCATTAAATACAATAGGAGGAAAGAAAAAAAGAAGAAATCAAAGGTGGGGCCAGAATATGGTACAAAGAAGTTTTGGACTACTTATCTGAACTCAACCCTTCTCTCTTTGTGTCGAGCATCATTTACCATGCTATAGCTGATTTCAAAAGCTTGTCCCTTAAGTTCTACAAGAAGATTTGGACTATTCATCTGGACTCGATCTTAGTCTCTCCATGTTGAGAATCATCTACCTTGTTGTAGCTGATTACAAAAGCTTGTCCCTTACGTGCATCATTCTTGTGGTCTGCTTTGCCGTGTCTTCAGTATGATCCTTTTGAAATGCTGTCTCCTAACTATTGATTTGTCAATTTGCTCCTCTCTGGATGCGGGCACAAGCCTTGCATAACAGCAAGAAATGTTGTTTAATCTCTGCCTTTCCTTTCCCATACGTCTGACATACCCTTTCTTCCCATTCTTCCTTGGGTCGTTCCCATTTTCCTGTTTCACATCTTAGTGTAGGAGAGCTGGTTAGCTGAGCTGTGATTTGTTCTTCTTGCCACAGGCTATTAAGTTTCAGGTAGTCTTGGGCCCTGGTTTCTTCTTTTGTTTTGAAGTTGTCTAGACTCTATATAATGATGTTGCTTCCTTTTGATGTGTCTTCTCCATTTACCCTTTCTGTAACACTCTTGTAAGAGCATTATCAACTCCTTATCAGTCGGGCAACTCTCCTCCACTATGCCCTTTCTTCTCGTCAGTGCTTCGTGGTTGATTTTGACAGGAATCCCTTTGCTGTTTATCTCTGCCACTCTTTGTCTGTATAAAATCAGCATTCTTACTATATCCAACTCTATGGGAAATAAGCTTGTTTCAGCTAAAAGTATCTCATATGGGGCGTTGATTTTTACCCCAAGGAAACCTGTTATTAAGTGCTTTTGTGCTCTCTCCATCTAGTTCCACCTATTTCTATGTGTACTTGGCCCCCATACCTCACAATCATTTAAGAGTACTGGAGTTATGAGTGCTTGGAAGAGGGAGCACAACATGCACCAATCCCAAATCTCCATTGTTCTGCATCTATTTTGAAGCAGGGAGATTGCTTTCCAGCCCCCTTGGAGCTTCTTCCATGTGCGTATGTCCCAACTTAGCTTCTCATCAAATTCCAATTCCAGGTACTTTAGTTCTGAGTTTTCTTGGGTGGTTTGCCTTTGAAGCTATTTATGTTTTTTTTTTATTTCATTTTGATCCAGAATACCACTACCTCAGTTTTCTCTGTGTTTACATTCATCCCTACTTCTGTGCAGAAGGTTTCCAAAGCTTGTTAATGGTTTTGCAGGCTGTGTAGTGTTCTGGCTGCCAAGATTACATCATTAACATGCATCAGAAATCTTATTATTTTTCCTGCTTTATTTACACCTCCCCTCTCCCTTCATGTTTATCCATTTTTCCAGGTTGTTGGTGTAGACCCTGAATAGTGTGGGAAAAAGAGGGCATCCTTGTTTCATTCCTATATTAGTGTTGAAGCTCTCTGGAAAGTCCTCCTTGGTTTTGATTTTATCCTTTACCTGCTCATATAACATTTGTATGGCTGCCTTCCATTTGCTTGGGACCCCTATTTCCACTAGTTTCCCATAATTTCTCTCTTGGGATGGTGTCAGAGGCCATTTGAAGTCCACAAATTAGCCCCAAGGTTCCTTGTCATTGCTTTCCCGAGTCTTCTCTACTACGTGTCTTAGCATGAAGTAATGGTCTATGGTGGAGTGCTTTGGCCTAAAATTGTCTGGGCCTTTGTCTCTTTTGCCCTCTTCCTCCACCCATTTGCTGACTTTTTCTTTCACAATCCCTCCAATTAGTTTGGTCAATACCGGGCTGATCAGTGATCACAATGATTTTATAGTTTCCTGGATCATTTTTGTTTCCTTTGAAAATGCACAAGATGAGGATTGTTGTCTCTCTGTCCCAAAACCCCTCCCTAATCATTTGATTAAATAGGTAAAAAAGAAATTCTGTACTAATCTGGATTTTGTAGAAATTTCAGATGTGAAATTGCTTTCTCAGATTTTAATGCAAAACATAAATTACACCTTTTTGACTAGAGGTTTCCTGGATCTTAGCCCTATGAATTTTCAGCCTTAGGGATGTCATGAAATAGAGTATAAAACAGCAGTGGAAAGAGTAAAATATTTTACTTTCTATCTGCCGAAACTTCTAAGCAATTCAAGGAGAAAACATACCAAACTATCTTGATAACTTTCAGCCCTCTAGGGCAACTTATCACACATAAACCAGATCCGAAAATCCACTTTTACAGCAGTTATAACAACAGTAAAAATAACAGATATCGCAGCAGCAAAATGGCCCTTAGATTCTTCAATGATGATGTTAAATCACTCAACAAATTGTTCATTTACTTATGCCAAATCATCAAGACATATATAGCTATAAATAATAATACATGAAGAACATATATAGCTGAAATTTAAATCTGCAAATTGCACAAGTTTTGGACAGCTGAAAACTTCATTAATATGCTCAAGATGAAGTTCAAGTACATACCATAGCCCTCTCTCAAGGTGTAATGTTCCCAAGCCAATTTTTCGCTTAGGAACACTAACTTACCCTTGATTTAACTGTTTTACTGCTGTGTATGCAGGTTGGCCCTTGATATTTCGGCCTTAGGGTTTATTTCAGTTATTCAGCCACAGTTTATTCAAGATGCATTTCAACATACAAAGATCTCAACAATACACAAGATGTAGAACCACAAACAAGATCATGAACTTTTATTATAGGAAAGTAAGCACCTGATACAATATAGAAGCAGATCTGGAATAGCTTCAGATGGCTTCAAGACAAGAATAAGAGCTGCATACAAAATGCTCCCGGAAATATAAAGTAAGCCTCCCAAAGGCTGCAATACAAGATGAACGCTCCAATACAAAACTAGGGTTTGGTCTAACCCTCAAGCTGCTGGTACGTCCTGCTGAAGGCTGTGAAGATCTAGGATTCGACCCTCCTGAAGAAGAAGACTCCCAAACGTTGCCAAACTCCACCAAATGATAGATCAGGGCAATAGTTACCTCCTCCTGAAGTATGGAGCCCAATTACTGATGCCGCCTCCTCAATTTGCTGAAACCCTAAACTGGTACGACCCTCCTGAAACCCTGAATATAGTCAATAATTCGGCCTGGCTGAATGAGGCCTCTGAATCCCTTGAAACTCTCTAGGATGATAGATCGGGCAGTCAGGAACCCCTGAGAGAAGTTTCAAGAGCAGATCTGAGGTATAGCCTCCTAGATTTGAGAATCACTGAATCACCAAGACGTCCTCTCTCCTCCAAAACCGTCCCAACCTGTAGATAATGATTTGGACGTGATAACTCCTCAAGGAAGCCTCCAAATTGATGAGCAAGGTCCTGCAAGCAAAACATATGCACACGACCCTAATACATCAGTCAATAGCTCAAAGACATTACAAAAACCTACAATACATGACTGGAGAAAAAGAAGACGTCCTATTGGGCTAGTATCCACAAGAAAGGGGAAGTTTCCAGGAAGGTTTCATCCATGCCATGTAAGTGAGGTGATGTGGCTAGGGGATGTCCAGACATGTGGGTGAAGTGAGAGCCAGGGATGCATGATGTTATCTGTGGGTGCCTTTGTAGAAGGTGAGCTGTACCTGTCATGGATGCAAGTTTTTCCAAGCCCGCTCTTGCCTTTATTCTTTTCTCTCATTTGCATTTTCTTCTTTTTTCTTTTATTCAAGGGCTAACCAGAGGACACTGCCTTGACATGGTGACCAGAGCTAACAGTGTTACCCACAAGTACTGTCACAGAGATGAAAAGGTTGGCTCGTGATGAGACCCCCTTTCCCTTGGCCATGCAGCCAAAGGTCACTGCCCTGGCGTGGTAACCAGATGGTGGCAATGTCATACTGTTAGGTACCCATGAACCTAATAGGCTGGCTCATGATGAGACCCCCTATCCTCTTGACTAGGTCTTGTTTGTATTTTCCGGTCCCTCTTGTTTCTTATTGAGAGGCTTTTTATTGCCTTCTCAGGGATCCCTGGGCGAAGCATCTTGAGGTTTTATTTCTAGGCTTTTATCTTTTACCAGCTGCTTTTACCTTCTGGGCCTTTAGCTCCTTCTTCCCACGAGATAAGGTGCAATCCTACAAACAGGTCAACCCAATGCCCGGACAAGGGGAATGGGACAGGTGAGCAGGAGATAAGATGAAATAGTGGTGCTATGATGGGAGCGGACGATGGCTTTTCAGAAATCACCAGTGGCAAACCTAGACCTATGGGCACAGGCTTGCTAGGATACCCTGTCAATCTCCCAGAGCATGGTCAAGTGGGCTAATGTAAGATCCAAGCGGTTGTTAGAGATAAAAGGAATCAGATGCATATATTTAAAGGTTTTAATGATCAAAAGTGACACATACCATGATACCTGGACCAATTACCTCATGGAGCAAGAAACTCGTCTGATACAGGACCAAGCCGATGGTGATGGATGCTGCTGCTGCTGACAAGATAAAGCTGATGGAAGAAGAAAAGGATGGGCCCTTCAGGGCCATGCTCAGGTCAATCCTGCTTTCAGTACTCCATGTCTAGGACCTATGGGCCTCGAGACATGATCTCCTAGTTATCCCTAAAAAGTGGGGATAACACATTTGAAACTTCTTCAGAATATGAACTGCATACTTACATTGCCTAAGGAAAATCTTCCCCGGTCTTTGTGAAACCTCCAAACCCAAGAAGTAATGCATCATGTCAATGTCCTTCTTCTGAACTCAGTTGCCATGTTTGCTTTGCACCCTGCAATGAGCTTCTCTGTACTTGCTAGAAACAAGTCATCTACGTACAACACCAAAATGAGTAGATCAATCCCAGTAAGTTTGGATTTGCTTCAATTTTGGTGAAGCCCATACTCTGTAGATATCCATCTATCCTGGAATACCATGCTCTTAGTGCCTGCTTGAGTCCATACAAGGCTTTCTTAAGCTTGCAAACATGGGACTCCTTTCCATTTACCTCAAAGCCCCAAGGCTGCTTTATATACACTTCTTCCTCAATGATCCCATTAAGGAAAATTGTCTTCACATCCATTTGATGTATACTCCATCCCATAAATGAAACTAAGGACATAATTGCTCTAATGGCAGTATACTCGACGACTGGATCAAATGTCTCCTCATAATGAACTCCCTCTTTCTGGGACAACCCTCTCGCCACGAACCTTGCTTTGAACTTCTCAATGCTTCCATCTGTTGCATGCTTGATCTTGTAGAGCCACTTGGAACTCACTATTGACTTTCATTTCGATCATGGCACTATGTCCCAAACGTCATTCTTCATGATGGAGGTGTACTCCTCTACCATGGCAACCCGCCACACTTGTTGGTCTGTTGCCTCTTGAAAACTGGAAGGTTTGGAATCTATGATGTTGCTCATTAATGCCATGTAGTCTGGAAACTTCTTTGGAGGTTTGCTCTCTCCAAATGTGCTCCTAGGAGCCTCAACATACTTTTGAGCATACCTCAATGTTTGAGTGAATCATTGAGGTCTCTTGATAGAAGTAGAAGGGGATACTATCTTCTCCTCTTCACCTAAAGGCTGTTATACTGCTCTGGAAGTCACTGATGACCTGGGCTCAACCATTAGAGCTTCTTGCTCCTCATCCTCTGTCATTAGAATAGGCTCATGGGACTTACTAGATTCAAAGTCTTCTTTACATCCCTGCTCACTACTGTCTTCCTCAAACTTTACATCCCTGCTCATTATTGTCTTCCTTAAACTTTACATCCCTGCTCACTACTATCTTCCTCTACTCTGGAATATAGACCCCGTAGGCCTTTGGAGTCTCATTGTAACCCACAAATAAACCCTTTGCTTTGGAGGGCTCCGACTTAGTTCTCTTTTGTATTGGTACATGCATATAAACTGGACAACCAAACATGCATAAATGACTTACCTTCGGCTTCACACTAGTGAATGCATTTCTGGTGTCTTGTCCTCCAAGATCCTGTGAGGAAACCGATTCTAGATGTAGACTGTTGTGTTGCATGCCTCTACCCAAAGAAACATCGACAAGTCCTTGTCATGAATCATGGCCTTAGTAGCCTCAATGATGGATCAATTCTTCCACCTACAACCCCATTCTATTGTGGGTTACATGGAGTAATTAGCTCCCTCTTGATTCTTGTCTCCTTGCATAAACCCTCAAACTCCTCGAAGGTATACTTACCCCCATTCTCTGATCTCAATACTTTGATTTTCTTCCTTATCTGGTTTTCAACTAGAGCTTTGAACTCTTGAAACCTGCTAAAGACCTCATCCATGGTCTTTAGGAAGTAGATCCAAGTTTTGCTAGAGAAGTCATCAATGAAGGAAACATAGTGCATGCTTCCTGAAATGATGCTATTGATATTTGTTATCCCCCACTTTCAGTGATAACTAGGAGATCATGTTTCGAGGCCCATAGGTCCTAGACATGGAGTACCGAGAGATGGAGTACCGAGAGCAGGATAGACTTTAGCATGGCCTTGGAGGGCCCACCTTTTCTTTCTTCCATCATCTTTGTCTTGTCAGCAGCAACATCATCCACCACCATCGACCTGGTCCTGTGTTGGAGAAGGTTCTTGCTCCATGAGGTAATTAGTTCATGTATCATGGTATGTGTCACTTTGATCATCAAAACCATTGAATATATGCATTTGATTCCTTTTTTCTAACAATTGCTTGGATCTTAAACTTGCCCACTTGACCATGTGTTGGGGGGATTGATAGGGTACCCTAGCAAGCTTGTATCTGTAGGTTTTGGTTTGCCACTGGGGGGAATTTCTGAAAAGCCATCGTCCGCTCCCATCATAACACCACTCTTCCATCTTGTTTCCCGCTCACCTATCCCACTCCACTTGTCCAGACATTGGGTTGACCTATTTTCAGGATTGCACCTTATTTAGTGGGAAGAAGGGCTAAAGGCCCATAAGGTAAAAGCAAGTTGGTAAAAGATAAAAGCTTGAAATTAAAACCTCGAGATGCTTCGCCCAGGGATCCCCGAGAAAGCAATAAAATGCTTCTCAGCAAAAAACAAGAGGGACCCAAAAAAATAATAAAACAAGGCCTAGCCAGAGGATAGCGGGTCTCATCACGAGCTAGCCTATTAGGTCCATGGGTATCTAACAGTATGACATTGCCATTAGCTGGTCACCACGCCAGGGCAGTGACTCTTGGTTGTATGGCCAAGAGAAAGGGGGTATCATTACGAGCCAACCTTCTCATTTCTGTGAAAATACTTGTGGGTAACGCTGCCACCACTAGTCACCACGCCAGGGCAGTGTCCCCTAATTAGCTCTTGAACAAAAAAAGCAATAAAGATAAAAGAATAAAAGAATGAAGAATAAAAGGCAAGAATGGGCTTGGAAAAAATGCATCCATGACAGGTACAACTCGCCTTCTACAAAGGCACCCACAGGTGACATTTTGTGCATCCTTAGACCACACTACAACCACATGTTTGGACATCCCCTGACCACATCACCCACTTACATGGCTTGGATGAAATTTTCTTCCGGGAACTTTCCTTCTTCTGTGGACACTAGCCCAATAGGACGCCTTGTACTTTTCTCCAGATTTGTATCGCCTTGTACTTTTCTCCAGACTTGTATTCTAGGCTTGTGTAATGTCTTTGAGCTACTGACTGATGTATTAGGGATTTTATGCACATGTTTAATAATATTGATGATGAAATGTGATTGACATTGCTATGATCCTTGTGACTGATGAGCCCATGGAGGGCATAGCTTTTGATGTGCAGGACCATGCCCGATGGACAGGTACCATTTTGGACCGATACACATGGGGAGATGATCAGTTCAGACCTCCATGGGGCTGAAGAGCCCATCAGGTGTGTTATCCCCGATTTCTAGGGATAACTAAGAGATCATGTCTCGAGGCCCACAGGTCCTAGACATGGAGTACCGAGAGTAGGATTGACCTGAGCATGGCCCTGGAGGGCCCATCTTTCTTCTCCTTCATCAGACTTGTCTTGTTAGCAGCAACAACATCCATCACCTTCGGCTTGGACTTGCATCGGAGAAGACTCTTGCTCCATGAGGTAATTGGTCCAGGTATCATGGTATGTGTCATTTTTGATCATTATAACCTTTAAATATATGCATCAAATTCCTTTTATTTCTGACGACTGCTTGGATCTTACATTGACCCACTTGACCATGGTTGGGGGGACTGACGGAGCCATCGTTTGCTCCCATCATATCATCACTTTTACATCTTATCTCCCACTCATTTGCCCCATTCCCCTAGTTTGGGCATTAGGATGATCTGTTTGTGGGGTTGCACCTTATCTCGTGGGAAGAAGGGGCTAAAGGCCCAGAAGGTAAAAGCAACTGGTAAAAGATAAAAGCCATAAAAAATGAAACCTAGAGATGCCTCGCCCAGCGATCCCCGAGAAGGCAATAAAAAGCCTTTCAGCAAGAAATAAGAGGGACCCGAAGAAAAATAACAAAAACAAGACCTAGCCAAGAGGATAGGGGGTCTCATTACGAGCCAGCCTATTATGTTCATGGGTACCTAGCAGTATGACATTGTCGTTATTTGGTTACCATGCCAGGGCAATGACCTTTGGTTGCATGACCAAGGGAAAGGGGGTCTCATCACGAGCCAGCCTTATCATCTCTATGAAAGTGCTTGTGGGTAACACTGTCAGCTCTGGTCACCACGCCAAGGCAGTGTCCTCTAGTTAGTCCTTGAAATAAGAAAAAGAAAGCAAATAAAGAAAAGAAAAGAATAAAGACAATAAAGGGCTTGGAAATAATTGCATCCATGACGGGTACAACTTGCCTTCTACAAAAGCACCCACAGATAATATCATGCATCCTTGTCTTTCACTTTACCCGTATGTCTGGACATCCCCTTGACCACATCACCTCGTTTTACATGGCTTGGATGGTACCCTCTGGAGACTTTCCTTTTCTTATGGATGCTGGTCCAATAGGGTATTTTGTCTTTTTCTTCGGCTTTGTATTGTAGGTCATTGTAATGTCTTTGAGCTATTGATTGATATATCAGGGGTTTTATGCATGTATTTGATAAAATTAATGATGAAACGTGATTGACATTGCTATGATCCCTGTGACTAATGAGCCCATGGAGGGCGAATTTTTTGATGTGCAGGACCATGCCCGACGGACAGGTACCAGTTGGACCGGTACACATGGGGAGATGATTAGCTCGGACCTCCATGGGGCTGAAGAGCCCATCAGATGGTTGCTGGGACCCCATCAGGGGCAGAGACAGGACATTGATTGGTTGAGCTCTTGCACATGAGAAGAAGAAGGATGTTCCATCCAGGACACTTTGGCTGAGCCCAACCCTTCTCAGATGGAGCGTTTCCCTTTGATGACTAGGACATCACCCAGGAGGCCTTGACGTCACCTTGAGCATGTGGCAGTTTGACAGGACGACTGGCACGTGTGGCAGCTTGGAGGAGCCCAAGAAGGGCTAACGTTTGACTTCTGGATGCTGGACTAGCCCCAAAAGGGCTTAACGTCTCCCTCAAAGGGGCTTGACGTCTCACTTTTTGCTCATTTAGGTCTTTTACTTAGCATTTAATGTGAAAACAGTATGATTTTTGGTTTGTAGCCTTGTCGGCTATTTTTAATGACCTAATTTTAATTATAGGTCATGATACACTATATATTGAGGATGTTTTTCCCTCATTTGAATAACAACACGACTCACTCTCTTGTGCGATCTGATTTTTGCACCCTTGTTGGGTATTTGGTCTTTTAAGTGAGGCACACTTGTTGAAGGAAGGATTTTCTTGGCATATTTGGCATTTCTCTTGAAGGAAGGTTTACAACTAGGGTTTGCATATGCTTTTCATCATGATATGTAAGTGTTTTTCTTGCAAAACTTCTTAATTGAATGGTTGTAGGTTTATATTCTTGCAT
>ML793840.1:8525-57878 GCA_009831015.1 Picea engelmannii
CTTGATATTGGAGGATTGTATCTTCCTCTTGGAGGTTTATCCCTCCCTTTACATTTGGAAGCTGTAGCTACCTTTGGAAGTCATTACTTCCCTTGAACAAAAACTATTGATTATTTCTCATATATTGTGCATGGTGTATTGTAATGTATTGATGTAACTCTTATACTATTTTTCATTGATCATTGGATATAATTGAATGGTTTAAGTATAATTTGAAAAAGGTTTTTAAATTGTACTTGATACTGATTCACCCCCCTCTCAGTATCAACAAGAAACTCATAAATATCTCTAAAATTGAACCTAAAAAGTTTTGAGGTTCCCCGGATGTAGGTGACCATGCCCACACCCAATATCCTATCATGCGTCATGATGACTAGATGTGTGCCACCTCACCCCCTCCATCATGATCCTTAACTACCCTCCCCCCTGAGGCATTGCACATTAACTAAGCCCATGGCCCCTGCCCCTCACCCATGCGCTCTCTGCAAACTTTTGCAGCTCCCACACTCCAACAGTCTGATGACCATAATGGTGCCAAATGTGACCCCCCCCTCCTTCGTGCTCTTCCTCTGGTGGCCCATGCTCATTCCCCTCACTCTCACCTTGCCTCTTTTGTAGACGATCTCTCGACGATCCTTCGAAGTTTCCTCTATGTTCTTAGAGCTTGGTGGAGGCTCGACTCTACACCTTTCCCTCCCAATTTCTACCCCATGTATCCTCACCAGTGAACCACCCCAACCCTAGTACAGAGTGGTCATAGAAGACGCACCTCCTTAGCTCCTCACCTACCCTTCATGGTCAACTAGTATGGCTTCGACCGCTCTGTTTTGGGTTCCCTACAACAATTTCTCGATGACTTGGAAGAAGAGGTCTCTGGCTCCCTCCTGGAATCTCGTCGCACCGATGCAACTACTGGGTGGTCAAGAATTTACTCATTTGTGCCCTCCTCAACCTCTCTGTTTTCTTTGCTCCTATCCCTTCCATCTCACCTCACTCACCCCACTCCCCCACAGCTCTCCCCCCTCCCTTTTCCCTGACCTCTACCAACACTCATCCTCCTCCTGTTGTGGCCCCTCCCACCTCCTTGACACCTCTTGAGACACCTAGAATCAGTGCTAAGGTGACACCTCCATGTATAAGCGGCACGTTGACATCTCCAGGCATGCACAACTCGACGACAACAACAACTCCAGGTATGAAAAGAACATTGACTGCCCTAGGAACACACAACTCACAGAAGGTTCCCAGCATCAAACAAATCGACCTCCCGGTCAAACACCCATCTACAGACAACTCCATTTTGGCCAACGACAATGATAGTGACTTTGGTGGTTTTCTGACCATTGAAGAAAATCCCATGGATTTCACCCATCCTTGATGCTCGGGCCTTGGCACCACTTCTCAGGTTTTTTCAGGTTTATTTAAATATTTGCAAACTTCTCTGGTTTCCAGTACAAGACACATGAACAACTAAAATTCAATTTTATCTTTTGGGGTATGTCTGGTTTCCCATCAAGGGCAGGAAGAATTCCACGCCTGGTTTCCCACTAAGGGAAATCACAACTCTGTCCACTGTGTATTTTCTTGATTGTACTTTACTCCACTGTATTTTAATAGAATAGATATCAAGCTTACAAACAAAAAAAAAGTTTTGAAGTTCATCTTAACTTTAAAAGTTAATACGAAAGATAATATTGCTATCAAAAATTGGAATTCATATCTTAAAAATATCTATGAATCCCCAATTATCTTAAGTAAAAATTAATGATTTAAAAAAAAAAACATTTTGCTTTCACTATCGAAGACATTGACTTTGAGTTCAAGCATCCTACAAAGGGAAAATTTAAAGACATCGAGGGTTCTCAAGTAAACATTCTATAAATTGGTAGTTCTATTTTTATTCCTCACATCCACATCATTTCTAATCTTCTCAATAAGAAGATATTTCCTAATATTTGGAAAAAAGGCCTAATTGTCCTCATTTGTAAAAGTCGTGACAAAAATAACCCCTCAAATTATAGGACCATCATGATTAACCATGTTATTTCTAAGTTGTATCTATAATTTTAGAAAATAAGATTAGATTTCAGTTAGAAAACCATGATAAGCCACCTAAAGACTTGCTAGTTTCATAAGTTAACACTTGACTTTCAATCATTTAATTACTCTTAGAATTATAACCGAAGAGTTTTGAAACAATAAATAAAATATATTATGTTTCTTTGCTAACTTCATAAAATATTTTGATATATTTCCTCAAAATAACCTTTGGAAGAGAGTGGAAGATATTATGGCCCCCTTTCAATTCGTAGCTATAGTGATAAGGTTATATGAAAAAAACATTGCCAACTTTAATATCAATAAGGGTTGGATGGAATAAATTAATTGCAATATAGGGGTCGAGCAAGGATGTCCTTTGTCCCCTAAACTTTTTGGAAGCTACATAGACAAGTTAGATTATTTCTCAGAGGAAGTAGGGTATGTGGTAAGTAACCTTACAAGGCAAGTTACCACCCTCCTCCTTTATTCATATGACATTGTTCTTTTAGCAAGGAATCATTTTGACCTTGAAAAGAAACACAAAATTCTTAAATATTTTTGCACCAACTGTTGGTCACTGTGAATAGTGATAGAACAAAGATAGTGGTGATCAAGTTTAGTTGTGTCACATACCCTTAGTTTGTTTATGATAACCACAACTTTGAAGAATCCATTTCATATAAGCATCTTGGAATTGACATCCATCATAAGAGAAACTGGAATTACAGTGTTGAAAGAAGGATTAGAGGTTGGAAAACACTTTTAGTGTCTTCAAAACATTTATAAATAAGTGGGTTCTATTTTGAATTTTTTTTTTCTAAAAGAAAAGTTTTCTCTTTGATATCCTTGGTATGCTTATGATTTTGTATGGTTTTGAAGTCTATGGTTGTTGTATTTCTATAAATATTTGGAGGAAAATCGAACAAATCCAAAAGTGTTTTATAATAAACAATCTCAAAATTAAAGGAAATACACCCTACCCTATCCTTCTTTTGGAGATGGGTCTTCCACCTATGGAGAGTAAGGCTATGATATGGTACTTATTGTACAAGTATAAGTTACCTAACATGGATAAAGAGAGGCATCCATCTCACCTTCAAACATTAGTAAAAGTTACTCAAGGCTAAAAAGAGGGTGGACTAAAAATGCTACTTCATAACCATAACTAAAGTTAATAAAAAAACTATGGTGCTACAAAGATTGAGAATAAGAGAAAGATGGTTTACTGTAAAGAATCCATTAATCCTAATTTAGAAAATAAATTTATTTTCTTTCTACTATTGCTAGCATCAAATATAAATAAATATTATAAAGATGAGAACAAATTCCCATGAGTTTCATACTAAAATTAGAAGGTGGACAAGGCCTAAAATATCGTGGGAAAAAATTTCAAGTTTGCAACTCTAACAAAGTAGAAGATGAAAATCATTTTCTATTAGATTACACAACCTACACAGTGATTAGGTTTCACTTTTGAAATATTTGTATCAAGACCAAAGTGAACTTGATAAATGTATTTCCAAACTTTTTGATATTAGAAGAAAATAATTAATATTTGTTTGTGAAGGTTCGATACATTGATGTTGGTTTAAAATGGTGATAGTGTTGTCATTGTCATCATGGTTTGAAATGATGATAATGTTTCAATCATAATCATGATTTCAAATTAATAAAAAGATGGTTTACGACAAAGAGGCCTCGGATCCTAAGTTAGAATATCAAAATGATCTCTCTATTGTTCCCATTGCTAAGACGGAAACAAATATGGAAAAAATAAAAGCAATCTCTATTGTTTCTAGTGCCAAGACAGAAACAAATATGGAAAAAATAAAAGCAAATTTCCATGTGCTTTAGAGTGAAACTAGGAGGTGGGAAACGCCTAAAACATCATGGGAAAAAGGAATTTGTGAAGTTTGCATTCCTAACAAAGTAGAAGATGAAAAGTATTTTCTCTTAAAGTGCACAACCTACACGAAAATGAGATCTCATTTTCAAAACATTTATAATATGTTAACTGGTGAAAGACAAAGTGAATTAGATTGTCTTATTTAAAATCTATTTGATCTTAGAATCAATATGTTAAGGTTTAAAAAACCAATGTTGGGCTCAATGGATAGTAATATCATCATTATCATCTTTTGAGATTGATAAGAAAAAGATGGAACATTATTACAAGGTGGCCATTAATCCTAAGTTAGAATATAAAAATTATCTATTTATTTTTGCTCTCATCAATAAGAAAATAAAACATCTTGGGAAGAAATTTTTGTAAAGTTTGAATTCTAATAGACTAGAAAATGAAAGATGTTTTTTTATAAGACTGTACAACTTGCACAAATACCTGCAATTCTAACAAAATAGAAGTTGAAAAGTATTTTTATTAAAAAGTAGGATCTACATGAAGATTAGATCTCATTTTCAAAACATTTGTAATATCACCCTTATTAGTCCCTGTCGTAGGCATAGAGGGACTATAGTGATCGATAAATCGTTGACCTGGCATTAGCTTGTGCATTGACCAGAAATATTTCCCTATTGTCTGTTGTTGGAACAAGGGAAGTGAAAACATCGATTTTTATATAATAAAAAGTATCATGTTTGTCAAGATCTGATTGGACAAAGGATTGGAGGTCTTATTGTCGCCTTCGCTATTCCCAATGTAAAATATGTTTTCATTTCCAAAGTATTTGGTAGTATATGGTCTTTTTTGAATCATAAATTTTGCTATGCATTCATCAAAGGTGGATTAATGCTACCATTAATTTGAATGTTTGGTTTAGCATTTTATGCTAGGTAAATTTATGGCAATGTTTGATATGTTGGCATATCCAAATATTTAAGTAGTTTTCTCTTCTATCCAGGAGGATTTTTTTTAAAGAAAAATAATTCGGAAAAGCTAATGTATACACCACACACGACCTGTCATAGTATGAAACTAAACTACAGTCACTTGGAATGACAACATACAGCGAAGAAAGGAACAAGCAACAACCCCCCCCCCCCAAGGAATGAGGCTCTTCTAATTGCGACTGCAGAAACCCAAACGTGCAAAATGCAACACCACAAATAGGAAAGCAAGAACAATGAGAACATGCAAATAAGAAATCAGTGCCATGAAAAAAGCAAGCATGGACCACTGAACCAACAATGTCGCTGGAGCATGTAAATTTTAAAAATGAAAGAAAATGTCTTATAACAAGCCTGTGGTCACTCCAAGCGACTGCAGTTCAGTTGCATACTATGACAGGTTGTGTGTGGTGTATACATTAGATTTCCCGAATTAGTTTTCTTTAAAAAAATTCTCCTGGACAAAAGAGAATGAAATTTATGAAATTATAGGCTTCCTGGACAACATAGGTTAATGATCGTGGGTTCTCGGGGTGGCGGGCTAAAAATTGGGCTTTTGTTGTTATGTGCCCTACAAATAGCATGGAGAGTTCCGCGATAATTCTGATCGGTCGTCGTTCGGTTGCATACTTATCCAATTTTATGGACACGGATTGGTGGATAGGTGGTATCGAACTATGGTGTATACATTAGCATTTCCGAATTAGTTTTCTTTAAAGGAAGTTCTCCTAGACAGAAGACATTGAAATTTATCAAATTATAGGTTTCCTGGACAACATAAATTAAACATATGAAATATGTAATTTTATAAAGTAGATATATAAAGCATGCATGGAGCCCTTGTTCCATACTTATCCAGTTTTTACATCGTGGGTTCTCGGGGTGGGCGGCTGAAAATTGACAATCAGAGAGTTCCCCAATATACAAATTGACCATCGGACTTGTAGACTATTTGAATATGAAGGTCATCATGTCAAAAAAAATTAGCATTGTCGAAATAGTTTACGTTACCTACGTCATTTTACATACCCTGGTGGACAAAAAAGCACAAAAAAAAATAGTAAGCATTTTTGGGATCGCGGGTTCTTGGGGTGGTGAGCTCTAACTTCGGCCATTGTTGTTCCATGTCCTACAAATAACACAGATAGTTTTGCGATATACAAATATACAATTGGACTTGCAGACTATTTCAATTTCAAGGGCTCATGTGCAAAAAAAATAGCATTCTCGAATTACTTTTCTTTACGTACGTTCTACATATGCTCGACGACAAAAACAGAAAAATAGTAGTAACATCTGTTACATAGGTCTCCATCCCCGCTACATTTAGCGCTTCCCAATACACATTAAATATGCTTTCCAAAGTCAGAAACAACCAGACATGTTCAAAAAGAAGGGCTTTAATAACTGGAAAGCTAGAGGACATTTCCCATTAAAATAAATAGATACACTAATATTCAACCCTTCCTTGTTTTTTATTTTGAACAGGCAGGGAAAGATGAAGACTCAAACGCAACATAGTTCCATTGTTATTAGATAGTCAATTTGCATTCTCGCTATGGATTATGCCAATGAGTTGTCCATCATAAATGACCTTCCTTCTAGGTTGTCAGATGTTTTTTCCCCTTTAATCAAATAATAAAAATGTCATTGAATTAGAAGAACATTGAGTACTAAAGTGCCTTACCTATGAAAGTGTCTTTTTGCCTGCATTTTGAATTTGCAATTTTTTATTTTTTTTTGCTTCTATAGTTTTAGTTTTCTTAAAAGCTTTAGCATAGTTCATGAACATGTAGCCCACAGAGGGCTTGACACCATGTCCCTCTTTAATATTGTGCATTTTGAAATGATGGGATTTAATAACTGAAAAGATTGAGGACATTTCCCATTAAAATGAATAGATAGATGAATATTATGGGATCTGGTAATTTCTTTTTGCCTGCATTTTGAATTTGTGAATATATATTGCAGTTTTAGTCTTCTTAAAAGCTTCAGCATAGTTCACGAACGTGCCGCCCACAGAGGCCTTCACATCATGTCCCTCTTTAATATTGTGCATTTTTAAATGATGGGCTTTAATAACTGAAAAGATCGAGGACATATGCCATTAAAATGAATAGACAGTCGAATATTATGGGATCTGGTAATTTCCTTTTGCCTTCATTTTGAATTTGCGAAAATACTTTTTATTTCACGAACATGTGACCCACAGAGGCCTTGACGTCATGTCCCTCTTTAATATGTGCATATCTTAGATGTCAGATTTCAGAATCTGCTTGGATATGGGAATTTTAATACGTGTTGCTAGTCACTATTCAGCGTACATATTCAAAAATATTATTGTTAATAACTGAAAATATCGAGAACATCTGTCATTAAAATGAATCAAAAAAAAATGTACAGAAGACCATCCATCCTTGCTTTTAAATACTTATTGCCATTTCTCTCTATCATCAAAGAGTTGCGCTTTAGGGTGCCTTCGTTCTAATGTTCCTGGTCATGGACATGTAAGACAACTTAGAGATGCGATTGAGGGGCATATGAAAGAAGAGAGACTGGTTTTATGTGACATGAGCTTTGAGTAAAAAAAAAACTCTGTTATACAATAGAAACTCAGAGAGGACAAAAAAAAAAGAACAAGTATGTTCTGGTTGGTGTTCTCCCTGTGTTCGATGCTTTGGTTGGTTGAAAAGGCTGCCTGGAGATTTGTTTGTTGAACTTCTTTGTTTTCTTGCTGGGAATTGTATTGGATTTTTAGGTCACCTGCAAGATAGTTCTTCGTTTAAGTATATAGCTTCTTCCGACAACACAAATTTGGCCACTGTATCGAATTGTAGAGATCGTACAAGTATTTGTCTTCCTCGGAGGCTGGTAACAGAATCTATATGGGTGGATAAAACAACATATTATCACTACAAGAGTTTCTATTTCATAGTTTGATGACCTGCATGTGGCTCTGGTAGCCGACTTGATAGAAAGCCATGTTATTTGTCAAAGTTTGTTCGGTTTCCTTTGGATGTAGTTGTAGAGTCCACATATTTGGCGTCACCTATGAACATTCCATACCTTTCTGTGGGCCGCCATACCTCCCCCGCTATGAGGAAATATATATTTTGATGCCATCTGCAACATTTTATACACTT
Organism: Picea engelmannii; assembly: GCA_009831015.1. Lineage (NCBI taxonomy): Eukaryota > Viridiplantae > Streptophyta > Pinopsida > Pinales > Pinaceae > Picea > Picea engelmannii. The sequence goes on from ML793840.1 coordinate 16,556, forward strand.
GCCAGACCTGTGCTGGTGCATTCTGCAGCATTTGATGCACTTGCCACACCTCAGCTACCCGAAGAAGTTATGTACCTCAACAGATTTTCATTTTGCATCTGGTTTGGATGATTCTTCCAATTTACAGTAATAAAGCAAAGAAGTTCCACATACAAATCCTCAGGTGGGCTTCTCAACCAAACAGACGATCGAATACAGGGAGAATACCGGTTATTATATACTTGAATTGTTTTCCTCTGCCTTAACTATTGTGACATAAAACGAATCAGTTCACTTTGAAATTGGATTGAATCACATTTCTAAGTTGTCTCGGATGTGAATGCTCAGGAACATTGCAAAGAAAACACCTTAAACCCCAACTTTTTGAAGGCAGAAGAAAATTAATACTTGACAAAGAATGGAATGTTGAATAAAAAGTCATTGCAAGCAGTCCATATTTGGAAGAAAGAAGGTATTCAAAAAACTAGGATAGATGTACTTCACAACACCGATTAAGTATAAAACCCAAAATTTATATTCAACTCGTTTTTTACGAATAAAGAGTTTGAACGTCAAGAAAAGTGTGAAGAAGCTTCATCAATGTACATATTTTTAATTGGTCGATGGCAGGATAAATTGCAATCGTTGTCGCAAATAGCCTCAACTGTATTTTGTAACACATCTTATTTGAATATAGAATAATTTTGGTTTATTTCTTAATAGTATTTTCATGTTTCTGGTATTTTTTTTAATTTTATTTTGTACCTTCTTCCCCTGTGTTTTTAAACATGAAGGACAAGCTTTTGTTTATGTTTCTCACTACTTCAATCTAAATAAAACATGGTCTATTCTTTCTTTACATTTTACATTTAAAAATACTTTTTCATAGGCCATACTTATGTGGCATCGTCTTTGTATTTAAAGAAAGAAATTGGAGGACCTGTTTTGCTCCCATTCTTTGGGTTCCATAAATAGAATGAATTCATGAGTTACAATAAGGAAATTGAATTGTTGACGCATTGTTCTTGTGAAGTATGTTTCATATATTGCAGTTTGTTTTATTTGATAATATCCGTGCATATATACTAATATCAGTACTATTGGAAAAAATACAGAAAACTTCCTCTTTGGCAAAGCTTAGGCAGTTATGTTTGGGTTTGCGGTATTAGACAAATATGTCCATTGTTCTGTCATATACATCTTGCATCCTAGGAAATTTCGTAGTTTGCAATTTATGCTTTAATTACTTAAAGTCACAGCAAATTTGGATTGCCTTTAATTTAATTTAGATATTGATGTTTATGGAGAGTCGTTGTTTGCTGATGTCATTGCAATGAATATAAGATGAATAGATGATATGGAATTTATCTCGTTGAGACCACAATGCAAATTTGTGTTTCTTGTTGCACTATGTACATCTTGTAGTCAAAATTTTCCTGGTTTCAACGAAATTTGCAAGCCGAAGAGCATCTTGCAAATTGAGAGATCATTTCCATTTGTAACAGAAACAATCCATTAATATATATTAGTATGAATACTATTCAAATAAATACAAAAACTTTCTCCATTGATAGATAATAGTATGAATACTATTGAAATAGATATCAAAACTTCGTCTTGGCCAATACTTAGCCAGCTATCTGGACACCAGGCCCCGGGTTCGTGGTATCCAGCACCTATGTCCCATGTTTCGTCGTATATATGTTGCAGGCAAAGAACTTCAATGATGTGCAGTTAATTCTTTTACTAGTCAGAAGCCAGCAGAGGTTCGAAAACATTGCCATTAATAAACATAAAAAAAAAAGGTTTTTCTGATTCTCAGATACTTATCTCTTTTCCCATTTTTCTTTTCCCTTCCATTATGTCTTTCTTGTTTTATACTTAGTCGCCTTTCTATGTACGGTGGGCTGACATGTCTTCATCTCCATCTATATCCTCGCAAGACAGATCCAACCGATCGTTGTTCCATTCCATACTTAGCCAATTTTATGCCCGTCGTTGTGGGGCCAGTGCTTTCAAGCCCAGTTGCTTATCATTTTGCTATATACATATTGCACTAAAAACATCTGTGATCAACAATTCTACCACAGGTTACTTGTATACATTAACTTCGTTCAAAGTATTTGTTGTTGACTTGCATCCCTAGCAACTTCGCGTCCTTCCTGGAATACATCAACAGTGGTCTTACTAGTGACAAGTGGACATAGTGGTACGAAAGATACTTATGTGATATGCAATTCATGCCTTAACATCTCCATCTATATCCTCACATGACGGATCCGACCGACCAGTGTTCCTTTTCATACTTGGCCAATTTTATGCCTGTCGTTGCAGGGATGGCGTTTGCGAAACGCGTTGCTTATCATTCTGCTATATACATCTTGCACTCAAAACATCTGTGATCTACAATTCCACCGTGGGTTCCTTGTATACATTAAGTTCATTCAAAGTATCTGTTGTTTCTTTCCATCCCCAGCAACTCCGCATCCTTCCTGATATACATCAACAATGCTCTTACTAGTAGCAAGTGGACACAGTGGTACGAAAGATACTTACTTGATCTGCACTTTATGGATTAACTGGTGAGAACTCAGTAGGGATTCACAAGAATTTGCATTAATAAGAAAACACTGGATGTTCTTTTGTGAGATACTTGGTTCTTTTTCCCTTCTCTTCTTCCTATGTATTATCTAGAATTCCACTGCAAACTTCTCCATCCTTTTTCCCTTATTTTCTTCCTGTGTATTATGGGACTATAAAATATGGACATGATATTTTATATAACATGTACAAATTCCACATTCCATACCTAGCGACATTTTTTATCGTGAGTTCTCGGTCGAGCGATCAGGCTAAAAATTGGGCCTCCATTGTTCCATGCCCTACAAATAGCACCCCGAGTTTCGTGATATACAAATTGACAAGCGCACATGTGGACTGGCTAACTCAACATTGCACTTCTATTGTTCTGTGTCCTCCAAACAACGCTCCCAGTTCCGCGATATAGAAATTGACATGCGGAGTGCAAGAATGGTAGGGTGGAGATTGCCATTGTTTACGAATGCTAATCCCTATGAAGTATCTAACAATATACAAAAAATTATTTTATTTTTTATTTTTTCCCTGTATAACAGTATCTAAAAAATTAATTTGAATACTAAAATAGCTCTTAGTAGTGACAACTAGACACAGAGGTACGAATCAGTTGGGATTACACTCTCCGCAATATACAAATTGACTACCATATTCTGACATTGTCTGCTCTTCCATGTTACAGATTATGCATTCCAATGTTCGGAGTGATACAATTAGAAGGTCCGAGCCTCGCCTCCTTTGCAGACACTTTCTCAGCCTGTTTTGGATCCTTCTGTTTCTCGGTTCACGAAATATGAAACTCCAGTGTTGGCGGGTTGACATATGTTTATCTCCATCCATATAATCAAACAAGGAATCTGACCGACTGTTGTTTCTTTCGATGCTTGCGATATGTTTCTCCATTATATACATCTTCCACTCTAAATTTCTGTGATCTACAATTCCACTGCTAACTACTCCGTTCTTTTTCCCTTTTTTTTATTCCCCTGTATTATGGGACTATAAAGTATGGATATGATATCTTATAGAGCATGTACTAATTCCCATGATATTTTATAAAGCATGTACAAATTTCACATTCAATATCTAGCGACATTTTGGATCACGGGTTCTCGAGCGGGCGGGCTCAAATTTGGACCTCCATTGTTTCGTGGCCTACAAATAGCACCCACGGTTCCACGATATACAAATTGACAAGCGAACCTGTAGAGTGGTTGACTCAGCATTACACTTCCATTGTTTCGTGTCCTCCAAACAGCACTCATAGTTCCATGATATAAAAATTGACACACATCATGCAGGACTGGCGGGGTGGAGATTTCCATTGTTTATGGATACTAGTCCCTATGAACTATCTAACAGTTTCTATACAATTATTTTGAATACTAAATTAGCTCTTAGTACTGACAACTGGACACAGAGGTATGAAACAATTTGATTGCACTCTCTGCAATATACAAATTGACTACCGGATTCTGACATCATCTGCTCTTCCGTGTTATAGATTAAGTATTCAAATGTTCAGAGCGACACAATTAGAAGGTTCGGGCCTCACCTCCTTTGCAGACACCTTCTCACCCTGTTTTGGATTCTCCTGTTGTCGGGTTCATGAAATCTACAATTCCAGCACGGTCACTCTACCACTGCTCACAAATGTTTCAAATTATCTCTCATTGCCTTCCATCCCCACTAACTTCCTATGCTTTCGGTTTTCCTACCATATACTCTTCACTGTTACACGTATTGCACTCAAAAAGTTCTGAGACATACAATTTGACCCTCGTGCCCTCACCCTCAAGGCTTGTATGTTGCAACCTTATTTTGTAGTTGTCTTTTTTCCCCTGCTCGTGACCTCCGTACTTTCTTACTATGTGATTAGAAACTTTTCATGCTAACATTTGACCATGCAGGAACCTTCAACATTGTCATTAATGGATGAAAACCTCGAGAAGATATCCCATTATTACACATTAAACCAAGATGTGTGGAGATTTATTTTGTCCCTTCCGATTGTTCATCTCCAACACGCGTCCTCATGTTGGGCCGCTCAAGAAATCTACAATGCTTAATCACTCATTGCAATATCCAATGTGTTGTCATTTCTATGTATGCAATTAGTATTATTTAATGTTAACAACGCATCATGCAACAGCCATCCAAATTGTCATTAATCAACAAAAGTCTCGAGGGCATCTCCCATTCACATGCTTTCGACCAAAATTTGTGTAGGGTTATATTATCCCTTCCAACTTTTCATTTCATTCATTGGCTAGAACAAATAAATGTTCCTATAGACTTATGGCACGAGGTCGACAACAATTTTGTGGAGATACAGTAAATATGTTCGCACAAGAGAACCAAAGCTTTTAGTGGTACAGGGCATATTTTTACTATCCATATCATTCCGCCCAAAACGAAGTGATTTGGACCTCTGGAATTGCTCGTCCAGGCTGCCTTCCTAAGGTTTTTGACTCTAAGGAGGTGGTCTCTTGGTGCGCCAAAAAATGTATTCTAGGCCAAAAAATTATTCCACTGCGCGACCATTCTCCTGTTTTTTTGTCGCCTCGGCTCTTCTGCGAGATGTTAAAATTGCCAAACCCAACATCGACATTCAAAGGACAAGACTGCAAACAGTTTCTAGAAAAACATCATAACGGGTTGGACATCTTAGTGGACTTCCTTGAATACATGACAACAATTCTTGAAGATATCACAAGGTTGCAGGTAACTTCCTTTAGAAATCCATTCCGAGAAATTGCTTGGCTAGTTACAAGAATAACGGGACAGGCATCCACATCAAGCATTTCCCATATAATTATTTATATTTTGTATTTCACAGTCAAGGAACAATACATTTTCTATTGGGGGAAGCTAATTTCAATTGAGCTCTCCTCCTAGTTTTCATGATTCAAAGCATCGAATAAATTTTATATGTCATTCTACTTGATTTTTGCAATTGTGTATTGTTGTCTGTTTCCAAAACTTTCTCTTTCCAATAAAATAAATTGTGGATTCGACCCAGTAGCATTCTTGCACGAGGCCCTGTGGAGACACAAGGAATCCCATTGTTTTTTTGAAGTTTTTAATGGCTTTGTCTCATTTTTCAAAGATTTACTGTTAGGAAAGGATGCTCTGTGGATGTTTGGTCAAGCAACCAAGTTTTTGAACAAGAAGGGCACACTTGAGTAAGAGGAAAATCACAGTGTCCTCATGGTATTTCTCTCTAAGGAAAATCCTTCCTTCCTTCCATGCCACATCACAGACAAGATGTTTGTTGCAGAAATAGCAAGGCAATACAACCATTGGTTGCATTTTTTCCATGACAAGAAAAAAAACAGTTCATTCCTCTACCCTGGAAAGTCGGAGACTTCGTGTGCAGAAACATCAACAAGATTGACAAGTTTGCCGCCCATTTCAAGAAATTGAACCTAATGTACGCTGAAAGGCTAAAAGGGTTCGACCCTAATGGCATTTTTCGAGAACATTTACTGGGTGTTGGCTTTAGTAATGAGGAGACTTGCTAGTGGTATCAAGTAATATGGAAAGTAAAGATCCCTACAAAAAATCTCTATTTTATTTGGCTTTGCTTAAAAAACCGGGTCCTCACTGGTGAGAATTATAGACTTAGAGGAGGTATAGGCCCTTCAATATGTCCATTGTGCTTACATGATGAGGAACCAATTGTTCACTTGTTTGTCAATTGCTCAATTTCACAACTCAACTAGATGAAAGTTCTTAAACAACTACTGATCAAAGGATATTGGGATCGTCCTTCATTATAAGAAAATTTTCTTTACTGGTTCCTTACCTTTCCAAATCACAATTCAATTCCTTTCCATATGCTTTGGGGAATTAGGAATTACTGGAATAAAATTTCATTTCAAGATTTTCCCCAGAATGAAGGCTTGATTTGTAGCAGAATTATGATGTCACTAAAGGAATACAAGGATGTTTCTGAAGGTCTCATTCTGGACTATATATTGTCCCCAATGTACTTTGAAAACAAACCTATTGGATTCTTCGATGGAGCTCCTACTAGAGGTAAATGTGGAGTTGGAAATTAACTTAATTTTAGTTCAGAACATGTTATCAAAGCTATAGTTGTTGTTGGTGAAGGTACTAATATTAAGGAAGAGATTATTGGGTTATGGGGACTACTCACTCTGGCAAAGATTCTACATCTTAATGAATTAATTATTGCAGGTGACTCTAAGGTGATTATAGACATGTTTGAAGGTAAATGCAAAATTCTCTCACAGGTTATATATCCTTGGTAGTAGAAGATACAGGCATATAAATCTCTTTTCACTTGGCTTCACAACGTTCATATCCATAGGAAATTTAACTCTATAGCAAATTCATTGTCCAAAGAAGCTCTGGATCAACATCCTGGCTGGTTACAATTTGAATAATTTGTAAAGGATACTCTGGTCATGGGTGATAAACTCTATATCTTCTAAAGGATGCCAGAACAGATAGTTGATCAAACGGTTTTATGTATTTTTTGTTAGTTACTACTAAGTGTATTTATGTTGTAAATGAAAAAAAAAAAAAAAAAAAGATTAATATAGGAGTGAGATGCAAGCATGTATTAAGTCACAAGGTCATAGTTTTTTTGGCGATATATCAACCTCATTACAATTTATATTTTTTACATGGAAAATTTCCTTTGATTCAAATTTCAATAACAATGAAACTGTTTTTTTCCCGTTGGAAAAAAAAAGGATAATGATGATTGCAATCCAAGGTAATTTAAAAAAACGTTCTAAAGACTTAATAAAAAACTTATTTGTATAGAGTTTTTAAACTATGTAGTTACAAATACTTATTAATCTTTAATGGTATAAGGAAGTAAGCTTCTTCAAATCAAATGACTTGTATCTATAGACTTGGTAATAACACAGTTTTCTATATCATTTGGTCAATTATTTTTAGCCTGATTTGGACCATAGACCCTTGGTATTAACTCTAAACACTGAACTACAAAATAAATTAAATGACCATGATATGAATAAGGAAAAGCATCTACTTTTTATAAAATCAAAATTGAACTTTTCTTAAAAGATTTAAACGAGGCATTCAACCTCCCCTTTATTGATAAGAATATTTGAGTACTTGCACCACATCTTTAAACAAAGCTCTCAACTTGCATTCACTACTACTCTTTTCTTACATCTCTTAAAATTAAAAACTCTCAAAACAACCCTTGGTACAATAAAGAATGCAACACTATTAGAAAATATAGTAGGGACGCATTAAATGAATCCAAAAAGGGTATGAGGTATTTGGTTAAAATAAGAAGCACCAATATGTAAATAGAAACCAAAAGAAACTCATAAATCTCTCTAAAATTGAACCTAAGAAGTTTTGAGGTTCCCCGGATGTGGGTGACCATGCTCACACCCAATCTCCTGGCATGCGTCATGATCACTGGACGCGTGCCACCTCACCCCCCCCCTCATGCTCCTTGACTACCCTCCCCTATGAGGCATTTCACATTCACTACGCCCATGGAACCTGGCCCTCACCCACGCCCTCTCTGCAACCTTTTGTAGCTCCCACGCTCCAACAGTCTGAGGACCATAATGGTGCCAAATGTGACCCCCCCCCTCCTTCGCGCTCTTCCTCTGGTCGCCCATGCTCATTCCCCTCACTCTCACCTTGCCTCCCTTGTAGACACTCTCTCGACGATCCTTCAAAGTTTCCCCTCTATGCTCAGAGCTCGGTGGAGGCTCGACTCTGCAACTTTCCCTACCAATTTCTCCCCCATGTCTCCTCACTAGGGCACCACCCCAAACCTGGGATAGAGTGGTCACAGAAGACGCACCTCCTTAGCTCCTCACCTACCCTTCATGGCCAACTAGTATGGCTTCGACCAATCTGTTCTTGGTTCCCTAAGACAATTTCTCGATGACTTGGAAGAAGAGATATTTGGTTCCCTTCTGGCATCTCATCGCACCGATGCAACTACTGGGTGGTCAAGAATTTACTCGTTCGTGTCCTCCTCAACCTCTCTGGTGTATTTTTTCCTAGCCCTTCCATCTCACCTCACTCACCCCACTCCCCCACAGCTTGCCCCCCTCCCTTTTCCCTGACCTCTACCAAAACTCATCCTCCTCCCGTTGCGACCCCTCCTACCTCCTTGAGACCTCTCAAGACACCTAGCATCAGTGACAAGGTGACACCTCCACGTATAAGAGGCACATTGACAACTCTAGGCACACACAACTCGACGAAAACAATAGCTCCAGGTATGAAAAGAACATTGACTTCCCCAGGAACACACAACTCACTGAAGGTTCCCGGCATCAAAACAATTGGCCTCCCAGTCAAACACCCGTCTACAGAAAACTCTAGTTCGGCTAACGACAGTGAGAGTGACTTTGGTGGTTTTCCGACCATTGAAGAAAATCCCATGGATGGCACCCATCCTTGATGCTCGGGCCTTGGCACCACTTCTCAGGTTTTTTCAACTTTATTTAAATATTTGCAAACTTCTCTGGTTTCCGACACAAGATACATGAACAACGAAAACTCAGTTTTATTTTTGGGGGTATGTCTGGTTTCCCATCAAGGGCAGGAAGAATTCCACGCCTGGTTTCCCACTAAGGGAAAGCACAACTCTGTTCAATCTGTATTTTCTTGATTTTACTTTACTCCACTATATTTTAATAGAATAGATACCGAGCTTACAAACAAAAAAAACGTTTTGAGGTTCATCTTAACTTGAAAAGTTAATACGAAAGATAATATTTCTATCAAAAATTGGAATTCATATCTTAAAAGTCTCTATGAATCCCCAATTATCTTAAGTAAAAATTAATGATTTAAAAAAAAAACATTTTTCTTTCACTATTGAATACATTGACTTTGAGGTCAAGCATCCTACAAAGGGACAATTTAAAGACATCGAGGGTTCTCAAGTAAATATTATATAAATTGGTAGTTCTATTTTTGTTCCTCACATGCACATCCTTTCTAATCTTCTCATTAAGAAGAGATTTCCTAATATTTGGAAAAAAGGCCTAATTGTCCTCATTTGTAAAAGTTGTGACAAAAATAACCCCTCAAATTATAGGACCATCATGATTAGCCATGTTATTTCTAAGTTGTATCTATAATTTTAGAAAATAATATTAGCTTTCAGTTAGAAAACCATGATAAGCAACCTAAAGACTTGCTAGTTTCATAAGTTAACACTTTGCTTTAGATCATTTAATTACTCTTAGAATTATAACCAAAGAGTTTTGAAACAATAAAGAAAATATCTTATGTTTCTTTGCTAACTTCATAAAATCTTTTGATATAGTTCCTCAAAATAACCTTTGGAAGAGAGCGGAAGATATTAGGGCCCCCTTTCAATTAGTAGCTATAGTGATAAGGTTATATAAAAAAAGCATTGTCAACTTTAAAATCAAGAAGGTTTGGATGGAATAAATTAATTGCAATATAGGGGTCGATAAAGGATGTCCTTTGTCCCCTAAAATTTTTGGAAGCTACATAGACAAGTTAGATTATTTCTCAGAGGAAGTAGGGTATGTGGGAATTAACCTTACAAGGCAAGTTACCACCCTCCTCCTTTATGCATATGGCATTGTTCTTTTAGCAAGGAATCATTTTGACCTTGAAAAGAAACACAAAATTCTTAAATATTTTTGCACCAACTGTCGGTCACTGTGAACAGTGATAGAACAAAGATAGTGGTGATCAAGTTTAGTTGTGTCACATACCCTTAGTTTTTTTATGATAACCACAACTTGGAAGAACCCATTTCATATAAGCATCTTGGAATTGGCATCCATCATAAGAGAAACTGGAATTACAGTGTTGAAAGAAGGATTAGAGGTTGGAAAACACTTTTAGGGTCTTCAAAACAATTATAAATAAGTGGGTTCTATTTTGAATTTTTTTTGTTTCTAAAAGAAAAGTTTTCTCTTTGATATCCTTGGTATTCTTATGATTTTGTATGGTTTTCAAGTCTATGGTTGTTGTATTTCTAGAAATACTTGGAGGAAAATCAAACAAATCCAAAAGTCTTTTATAATAAACAATCTCAAAATTAAAGGAAATACACCCTACCCTGTCCTTCTTTTGGAGACCGGTCTTCCACCTATGGAGAGTAAGGCTATGATATGGTACTTATTGTACAAGTATAAGTTACCTAACATGAATAAAGAGAGGCATCCATCTCACCCTCAAACATTAGTAAAAGTTACTCAAGGCTAAAAAGAGGGTGGACTAAAAACGTTACTTCATAACCATAACTAAAGTTAATAAAAAAACTATGGTGCTACAAAGATTGAGAATAAGAAAAAGATGGTTTATTGTAAAGAATCCATTAATCCTAAGTTAGAAAATAAATTTATTCTCTTTCTACTATTGCTAGCATCAAATATAAATAAATATTATAAAGATGAGAACAAATTCCCATGAGTTTCATACTAAAATTAGAAAGCGGACAAGGCCTAAAATATAGTGGGAAAAAATTTCAAGTTTGCAACTCTAACAAAGTAGAAGATGAAAATCATTTTCTATTAGATTACACAACCTACACAGTGATTAGGTTTCACTTTTGAAATATTTGTATCAAGACCAAAGTGAACTTGATAAATTTATTTCCAAACTTTTTAATATTAGAAGAACATAATAAAAGAAAATAATTAATATTTGTTTGTGAAGGTCCCATACATTGATGTTGGTTTAAAATGGTGATAGTGTTGTCATTGTCATCATGGTTTGAAATGATGATAATGTTGCCATCATAATCATGAATTCAAATTAATAAAAAGATGGTTTACGACAAAGAGGCCTCAGATCCTAAGTTAGAAGATCAAAATGATATCTCTATTGTTCCCATTGCCAAGACGGAAACAAATATGGAAAAAATAAAAGCAATCTCTATTGTTCCTAGTGCCAAGACAAAAACAAATATGGAAAAAATAAAAGCAAATTTCCATGTGCTTCAGAGTGAAACTAGGAGGTGGGAAACACCTAAAACATCATGGGAAAAGGGAATTTGTGAAGTTTTCATTCCTAACAAAGTAGAAGACGAAAAGTATTTTCTCTTAAAGTGCACAACCTACACGAAAATTAGATCTCATTTTCAAAACATTTATAATATGTTAACCGGTGAAAGCCAAAGTGAATTAGATTGTCTTATTTAAAATCTATTTGATCTTAGAATCAATATGTTAAGGTTCAAAAAACCAATGTTGGGCTCAATGGATAGTAATATCATCATTATCATCTTTTGAGATTGATAAGAAAAAGATGGAACATTATTACAACGTGGCCATTAATCCTAAGTTAGAATATCAAAATTATGTATTTATTTTTGCTCTCATCAATAAGAAAATAAAACATCTTGGGAAGAAATTTTTGTAAAGTTTGTGATTCTAATAGACTAGAAAATGAAAGATATTTTTTTATAAGAGTGTACAACTTGCACAAATACCTGCAATTCTAACAAAATAGAAGTTGAAAAGTATTTTTATTAAAAAGTGGGATCTACATGAAGATTAGATCTCATTTTCAAAACATTTGTAATATCACCCTTATTAGTCCCTGTCGTATGCATAGAGGGACTATAGTGATTGATAAATCGTTGACCTGGCATTAGCTTGTGCGTTGACCGGAAATATTTCCCTATTGTCTATTGTTGGAACAAGGGAAGTGAAAATATTGATTTTTATATAATGAAAAGTATCATGTTTGTCAAGATCTGATTGGACAAAGGATTGGAGGTCTTATTGCTGCCTTCACTATTCCCAATGTAAAACATGTTTTAATTTCCAAAGTATTTGGTAGTATATGGTCTTTTTTGAATCATAAATTTTTTTATGCATTCGTCAAAGGTGGATTAATGCTACCATTAATTCGAATGTTTGGTTTAGCATTTTATGCTAGGTAAATTTATGGCAATGTTTGATATGGTGGCATATCCAAAGTTTGTCTTTGCAATACATTTTCTGGTGTTCGAACTATTGTTACAAGAAATATATGAATTTATTTGGGATACATCAGAGACCTACCACATTGAATTTTTTTCTTAAATGTTTACAGTGCATTTATGACAGACTTAAATGCTTACCTAATAGGCTTGGTAGTGTTGAATGGTTACTTAACAGGCTTGTTATAAGACATTGTCTTTCGTTTTTAAAATTTATATGCTCCAGTGGCATTGTTGGTTCACTGGTCCATGCTTGCTTTTTTCATGGCACTGATTTATTATTTGCATGTTCTCATTGTTCTTGCTTTCCTATTCGTGTTTTTGCATTTTTCACATTTGGGTTCTACAGTCGCGATTGGAAGAGCCTCATTCCTGGGGGGTGGTTGTTGCTTGTTCCTTTCTTCATTGTATGTTCTTTATTTTTGCTTGATTCGACTTTGCAGGGTTCTGGTCCTGCGCCTACACTTGGGCCTTTTGGTGCTTCTTGGATGGGTTCTTATTTGGTGATTTTTCTTGTTTGCCCAGGGTTTGCAATGTTGGGATGTTGCATCTGCAGTTGGATCTCTGGTTACATTGTTTTTCACTTTGGTTTGCATAGAATACTATTAAGATAAAATAACAGACTAAAGAATTGCAGGCAATGCAAATTGCATCTGTTACGCATTGAAACATAGTTTGTCGGCCTCAAAATATATTTCATAGCTGTCGATGCATTTTCCATGGATTCTGTGTTACTATGGTTTCATAGTTATGAGAGTGTCTTTTGTTGTGTGGGAGATATAGTTCTCTGTCTTTTACTTTCCTATTGTAAACTGCATTTGGCTCTAGTTTGTCGCATTTCTGTGGTCATTCTGAGCGACCGCTATTCAGTTTCATACTTAGCCAATTTTATGGATTCGGCTTCACGAATAGGTTCTATCGAACTATGACAGGTTGTGTTCGGTGTATACATTAGCTTTGCTGAAATAGTTTTCTTTAACAGAAGGCCTCCTAGATAGAAGAGAATGCAATTTATGAAATTATAGGTTTCCTGGACAACATAGGTTAATGATCGCGGCTTCTGGGGGTGGCGAGCTGAAAATTTGGATTTTTAAGATTAAATAACAGAGTAAAGAATTGCAGACGATGTCAATTGGATTTGTTATGCTTTCAAGCAGAGTTTGTCGAGCTCAAAATATATTTCATATCGGCCGATGTTTTTTCCATGGATTATGTTTTACTACGGTTTCATAGTTATGAAATTGCCTTTTGTTATGTGGGAGATATAGTTGTTCTCTCCCTTTTTCTTTCCTGTTGTAAAATGCAATTGACTCTAGTTTCTCGCGCTTATGTGGTCATTCCAAGCGACTACAGTTCATTTGCATACTATGACAGGTCATGTGTGGTGTATACATTAGCTTTCCTGAATTAGTTTTCTTTAAAAGAAAGCCTCCTGGACAAAAGAGAATGCAATCTATGAAATTATAGGTTTCCTGGACAACATAGGTTAATGATCGCGCGTTCTCGAGGTGGAGGACTGAAAATTGGGCTTCTGTTGTTACGTGCCCTACAAATAGCACAGAGAGTTCCGCGATCATTCTGACCAGTCACGTTCGGTTGCATACTTAGCCATTTTTATGGACACGGCTTGGCGTATAGGTGGATCGAACTATGGTGTATACATTAGCATTTATGAATTAGTTTTCTTTAAAGGAAGGGCTCCCGGACAGAAGACATTAAAATTTATCAAATTATAGGTTTCTTGGATAGCATAAATTAAACATTGGAAATATGTAATTTTATAAAGTAGATATATAAATCATGCACGAAGCCCTCGTCCCATACTTAGCCAGTTTTTGCATCGCGGGTTCTTGGGGTGGGCGGCTGAAAATTGACAATCGGAGAGTTTCCCGATATACAAATTGACCATCGGACTTGCAGACTATTTGAATATGAAGGTCATCATGTCCAAACAAATTAGCATTTTCGTAATAGTTTACTTTACGTATGTCGTTTTACATACCCTGGTGGACAAAGAGACACAAAAAAAATAGTAAGCATTTTTGGATCGTGGTTTCTCGAGGTGGCAGGCTCTAACTTCAGCCACTGTTGTTTCATTTCCTACAAATAGCACAGATAGTTCTGTGATATACAAATATACAATCGGACTTGCAGACTATTTGAATTTCAAGGGCTCATGTGCAAAAAAAATAACATTCTCGAATTACTTTTATTTACGTACGTTCTACATACGCTCGTCGACAAAAATAGAAAAATAGTAGTAACGTCTATTACATAGGGCTCCATCCCCGCTACATTCAATGCTTCCCAATACACATTAAATATGCTTTCAAAAATCAAAACCGACCAGACAGGTTCAAAAAGATGGGCTTTAATAATTGGAAAGCTCGAAGACATTTCCCATTAAAATAAATAGACAGAATAATATTCAACCCTTCCTTGTTTTTGATTTTGAACAGGCAGGGAAAGATGAAGACTCAAATGCAACATAGTTTTGCGGTTACTAGATACTCAATTTGCATTCTCGCTATGGGTTCTGCCAATGAGTTGTCCATCATAAATGACCCTCCTTCTAGGTTGTCAGATGTTTTTTCCCCTTTACTCAAATAATAAAAATGTCATTGAATTTGAAGAACATTGAGTACTAAAGTGCCTTAACTATGAAAGTGCCTTTTTGCCTGCATTTTGAATTTACGAATTTTTTTTATTTTTTTTTTCTGCAGTTTTAGTTTTCTTAAAAGCTTCAGCATAGTTCATGAATGTGTCGCCCACAGAGGGTTTGACGTCATGTCCCTCTTTAATATTGTGCATTTCGAAATGATGGGCTTTAATAACTGGAAATCTTGAGGACATTTCCCATTAAAATGAATAGACAAGCGAATATTATGGGATCTGGTAATTTCTTTTTGCCTGCATTTTGAATTTGCGAAAATAGTTTTTTTTTTGTTTTCTATAGTTTTAGTTTTCTTAAAAGCTTCAACATAGTTCACGAACGTGCCGCCCACAGAGGCCTTCACATCATGTCCCTCTTTAATATTGTGCATTTCGAAATGATGGGCTATAATAACTAGAAAGCTCGAGGACATATGCCATTAAAATGAATAGACAGTCGAATATTATGAAATTTGGCAATTTCTTTTTACCTGCATTTTGAATTTGCGAAAATACTTTTTATTTTGTTTTTTTTGCTTGTGCAATTTTAGTTTTCTTAAAATCTTCAACATATTTCACGAACGTGTGACCCATAGAGGCCTTGACGTCATGTCCCTCTTTAATATTGTGCATATCTTAGATGTCAGATTTGAGAATCTGCTCAGATATGGGAATTTTAATACGTGTTGCTAGTCACTATTCAACGTACATATTCAAAAAGATTATCATTAATAACTAAAAATATAGAGAACATCTGTCATTAAAACGAATCAACACAAAATGTATGAAAGACCACCCAACCTTGATTTTAAAAACTTATTGCCATTTCTCTCTATCATCAAAGAGTTGCGCTTTAGGGTGCCTGCGTTCTAATGTTCCTGGTCATGGACATGTAAGACAACTTAGAGATGCGATTGACGGGCAGATGAAAGGAGACTGGTTTTATGTGACGTGAGCTTTGAGTAAAAAAAAAACTATGTTATACAATAGAAACTCAGAGAGGACGAAAAAAAAAGAACAAGTATGTTCTGGTTGGTGTTCTCCCTGTGTTCGATGCTTTGGTTGGTTGAAAAGGCTGCCTGGAGATTTGTTTGTTGAACTTCTTTGTTTTCTTGCTGGGAATTGTAATGGATTTTTAGGTCACCTGCAAGATAGTTCTTCGTTTAAGTATATAGCTTCTTCCAAAAACACAGATTTGGCCACTGTATCGAATTGTAGAGATCGTACAAGTATTTGTCTTCCTCAGAGGATGGTAACAGAATCTATATGGGTGGATAAAACAACATATTATCACTACAAGAGTTCCTATTTCATATTTTGATGACCTGCATGTGGCTCTGGTAGCCGACTTGATAGAAAGCCATGTTATTTGTCAAAGTTTTTTCAGTTTCCTTTGGACGTAGTTGTAGAGTCCACATATTTGGCGTCACCTCCGAACATTCCATACCTTTCTATGGGCCGCCATACCTCCCTCGCTATGAGGAAATATATATTTCGATGCCATCTGCAACATTTTATACACTTGCCAGACCTGTGCTGGTGCATTCTGCAGCATTTGATGCACTTGCCACACCTCATCTACCCGAAGAAGTTATGTACCTCAACAGATTTTCATTTTTCATCTGGGTTGGATGATTCTTCCAATTTACAGTAATAAAGCAAAGAAGTTCCACATACAAATCCTCAGGTGGGCTTCTCAACCAAATAGACGATCGAATACAGGGAGAATACCGGTCATTATATACTTGAATTGTTTTCCTCTGCCTTAACTATTGTGACATAAAACGAATCAGTTCACTTTGAAATTGGATTGAATCACATTTCTAAGTTGTCTCAGATGTGAATGCTCAGGAACATTGCAAAGAAAACACCTTAAACCCCAACTTTTCGAAGGCAAAAGGAAATTAATACTTGACAAAGAATGGAATGTTGAATAAGAAGTCATTGCAAGAAGGCCATATTTGGAAGAAAGAAGGTATTCAAAAAACTAGGATAGATGTACTTCACAACACCGATTAAGTATAAAACCCAAAATTGATATTCAACTCGTTTTTTACGAATAAAGAGTTTGAACGTCAAGAAAGGTGTGAAGAAGCTTCATCAATGTACATATTTTTAATTGGTCAATGGCAGGATAAATCGCAATCGTTGTCGCAAATAGCCTCAACTGTATTTTGTAACACATCTTATTTGAATATAGAATAATTTTGGTTTATTTCTTAATAGTATTTTCCAATTTATGGTATTTGTTTTAATTGTATTTTGTACCTTCTTCCCCTGTGTCGTTAAACATGAAGGACAAGCTTTTGTTTATGTTTCTCACTACTTCAATCTAAATAAAACCTGGTCTGTTATTTCTTTACATTTTACATTTAAAAATACGTTTTCATAGGCCATACTTATGTGGCATCGGCTCTGTATTTAAAGAAATAAATTGGAGGACCCGTTCTGCTCCCATTCTTCGGGTTCTGTAAATAGAATGAATTCATGAGTTACAACAAGGCAACTGAATTGTTGATGCAATGTTCCTGTGAAGTATGTTGCATATATTTCATCTTGTTCTATTTGATAATATCCGTGCATATATACTAATATCAATAATGTTGGAAAAAATACAAAAAACTTCCTCTTCGACAAATCTTAGGCAGTTATGTTTGGGTTTGCGGTATTAAACAAATATGTCCATTTTTCCGTCATATACATCTTGCAGCCTAGGAAATTCCGTAGTTTTCAATTTATGCTTTAATTACTTAAAGTCACAGCAAATTTTGATTTCCTTTAATTTAATTTAGATATTGATTTTTATGGAGAGTCATCGTTTTCTGATGTCATTGCAACAAATACAAGATGAATAGATAATAAGGAATTTATCTCGTTGAGACCACAATGCAAATTCATGTTTCTTGTTGCGCTATGTACATCTTGCAGTCAAAATTTTCCTGGTTTCAACGAAATTTGCGAGCCAAAGAGCATCTTGCAAATTGGGAGATAATTTGCATTTGTAACAGAAACAATGCATTAATATATATTAGTATGAATACTATTCAGATAAATATAAAACATTTCTCCATTGATAGATACTAGTATGAATACTATTGAAATAGATATCAAAACTTCGTCTTGGCCAATACTTAGCTAGTTATCTGGACACCAGACCTCGGGTTCGCGGTATCCAGCACCTATGTCCCCTTGTTTCGTCATATACATGTTGCAGGCAAAGAACTTCAGTGATGTGTAGTTAATGCTTTTACTAGTGAGAAGCCAGCAGAGGTTCAAAAACATTGCCATTAATAAAAGGAAAAAAAAGGTTTTCCTGACTCTCAGATACTTATCTCTTTTCCCATTTTTCTTTTCTCATCCATTATGGATTTCTTGTTTTATACTTAGTCACCTTTCTATGTATGGCGGGTTGACATGTCTTCATCTCCATCTATATCCTCGCAAGACAGATCCAATTGACCGCTGTTCCATTCCATACTTAGCCAATTTTATGCCCGTCGATCCGGGGCCGACGCTTGCAAGCCCAGCTTCTTATCGTTCCGCTATATACATCTTGCACTGAAAGAATCTATGATCAACAATTATACCACGGGTTCGTCGTATACATTAACTTCGTTCAAAGTATCTGTTGTTGATTTGCATCCCTAGCAACTGCGTGCCTTTCCTAACATACATCAACAATGGTCTTACCAATGACAAGTGGACACAGTGGTATGAAAGATACTTCCACGGTCTGCAATTCATGCCTTAACATCTCCATCTATATCCTCACATGACGGATCTTACCGACCACTGTTGCTTTTCATACTTAGCCAATTTTATGCCCATCATTGCGGGGATGGTGCTTATGAAACGAGATGCTTATCATTCCGCTATATACATCTTACACTCAAAACATTCGTGATCTACAATTCCACCGTGGATTCCTTGTATACATTAAGTTCGTTCAAAGTATCTGTTGTTTCTTTCCATCCCCAACAACTTTGTGTCCTTCCTGATATACATCAGCAATGCTCTTACTAGTGGCAATTGGACACAGTGGTACGAAAGATACTTCTTTGATCTGCACTCTATGCGTTAACTGGTGAGAACTCAGCAGGGATTCACAAGCATTTGCATTAATAAGAAAACACTAGATGTTCTTCTGTCAGATACTTGGTTCTTTTTCCCTTCTCTTATTCTCGTGTATTATCTAGAATTCCACTGTGAACTTCTCCATCTTTTTTCCCTTATTTTCTTCCTGTGTATTATGGGACTATAAAATATGGACATGATATTTTATATAACATGTACAAATTTTTCATTCCATACCTAGCAACATTTTGGATCGCGGGTTCTCGGTCGGGCGGGCAGGCTCAAAATTGGGCCTCCATTGTTCTGTTCCCTACAAATAGCACCCCGAGTTCCGTGATATACAAATTGACAAGCACACCTATAGACTGGCTAACTCAACATTGCACTTCTATTGTTCTGTGTCCTCCAAACAACGCTCCCAGTTCCGCAATATAGAAATTGACACACGGAGTGTAGGACTGGCGAGGTGGAGATTGCCATTGTTTATGAATGCTAATCCCTATGAAGTATCTAACATTATCTAATAAATTATTTTAGTTTTTATTTTTTCCCTGTATAACAGTATCTAAAAAATTATTTTGAATACTAAAATAGCTCTTAGTAGTGACAATTGGACACAAAGGTACGAATTAGTTGGCATTGCACTCTCCGCAATATACAAATTGACTACTGGATTCTGACATCGTCTGCTCTTCCATGTTACAGATTATGCATTCCAATGTTTGGAGCGATACAATTAGAAGGTCCGGGCCTCGCCTCCTTTCCAGACACTTTCTCAGCCTATTTTGGATCCTCTTGTTTCTCGGTTCACGAAATATGCAGCTCCAGCATTGGCAGGTTGACATATGTTTATCTCCATCTATATAATTAGACAACAAATCCGACCGACCGTTGTTTCTTTCGATGCGTATGATATGTTTCTCCGTTATATACATCTTCCACTCTAAATTTCCGTGATCTACAATTCCACTACTAACTACTCCGTTCCTTTTCCCTTTTTTTCTTCCCGTGTATTATGGGACTATAAAGTATGGACATGATATCTTATAGAGCATGTACTAATTCCCATGATATTTTATAGAGCATGTACAAATTTTGCATTCGATATCTAGCGACATTTTGGATCATGGGTTCTCGGGCGGGCGGGCTCAAACTTGGACCTCCATTGTTTCATGGACTACAAATAGTAACCATAGTTTCATGATATACAAATTGACAAGCGAACCTGTGGAGTGGCTTACTCAACATTGCATTTCCATTGTTTCGTGACTTCTAAACAATGCTTGCAGTTCCGCGATATACAAATTGACACACTTCATGCAGGACAGGCGGGGTGGAGATTGCCATTGTTTACGGATGCTAGTCCCTATGAACTATCTAACAGTTTCTAAAAAATATTTTGACTACGAAATTATATCTTAGTACTGACAATTGGACATAGAGGTATGAAACAGTTTGATTGCACTCTCCGCAATATACAAATTAACTACCAGATTCCAACATCGTCTGCTCTTCCGTGTTACAAATTATGTATTCAAATGTTCAGAGCGATACAATTAGAAGGTTCGGGCCTCGCCTCCTTTGCAGACACCTTCTCACCCTGTTTTGGATTCTCCTATTGCCGGGTTCATGAAATCTACAATTCTAGCGCGGTCACTCTACCACTGCTCACAAATGTTTCAAGGTATCTCTCGTTGCCTTCCATCCCCACTAACTTCCTATGCTTCTGGTTGTCCTACCATATCCTCCTTTTTGATACGCATATTTCACTCAAAAAGTTATGATACATACAATTTGACCCTCGCGCCCTCACCCTCAACGCTTGTACATTGAAACCCTATTTTGTAGCTGTCTTTTTTCCCCTACCCACGACCTCCGTACTTTCTTACTATGCGATTAGAAACCTTTCATGCTAACAGCTGACCATGCAGGAACCTTCAACATTGTCATTAATGGATGAAAACCTCGCGGAGATCTCTCATTATTACACATTAAACCAAGATGTGTGGAGATTTATTTTGTCCCTTCCAATTGTTCATCTCCAACTCGTGTCCTCATGTTGGGCCGCTCAAGAAATCTACAATGCTTAATCGCTCATTGCAATATCCAACATGTTGGCATTTCTATGTATGCAATTAGTATTGTTTAATGTTAACAACACATCATGCAACAACCGTCCAAATTTTCATTAATCAATGAAAGTCTCGAGGACATCTCCCATCCACACGCTTTTGACCAAAATTTGTGTAGGGTTATATTATCCCTTCCAACTTTTCATTTCATTCGTCGGCTAGAAAATAAACATTCTTGTAGACTTATGGCACCAGGTTGACAATAGTTTTGTGGAGATACAATAAATATGTTCGCACAAGAGGACCAAAGCTTTCAGTGTTACAGGGCATACTTTTACTATTCATCCCATTCCTCCCAAAACAATGTGATTTGGACCTCTGGAATCACTCGTGTTGGCTGCGTTCCAGAGGTTTTTGACTCTAAGGAGGTGGTCTCTTGGTGCACCAAAAAATATATTCCAGGCCAAAGAATTATTCCACTGCATGACCATTCTCTTGTTTCTTTGTCGCCTCGACTCTTCCACGAGATGTTAAAATTGTCAAACCCAACATTGATGTTTAGAGGACAAGACTACAAACAGTTTCTAGAAAAACATCATAACGGGTTGGACATCTTAGCAGACTTCCTTGAAGACCCAACAACAGTTCCTGAAGATATCACAAGGCTACAGGTAACTTCCTTTAGAAATCCATTCCGGGAAATTGCTTGGTTGGTTACAAGAATAACGGGACAGGCATCCACAACAAGCATTTCCCATATAATTATTTATATTTTGTATTTCATAGTCAAGGAACAATACATTTTCGATTGGGGGAAGCTAATTTTGATTGAGCTCTGCTCCCAGTTGTCACGATTCAAAGCATCGAATAAATTTTATATGTCATCCTACTTGATTTTCGCAATTGTGTATTGTTGTCTGTTTCCAAAACTTTCTCTTTCCAATAAAATAAATTGTGGATTCGACCTAGTAACATTCTTGCACGAGGCCCTGTGGAGACACAAGGCCTCCCATTGTTTTTATGAAGCTTTTAATGTCTTTGTCTCAGTTTTCAAAGATTTACTATTAGGCAAGGATTCTTTGTGGATGTCTGGCTAGGCAACCAAGTTTTTGAACATGAAGGGCACACTGGAGTAAGAGGAAAATCACAGTTTCCTCATGGTATTTGGCTCTAAGGAAAATCCTGCCTTCCTTCCATGCCACATCACGGACAATATGTTTGTTGCAGATATAGCAAGTCAATACAACCACTGGTTGCATTTTTTCCATGACAAGAATAAAAAACAGTTCATTCCTCTACCCTGGAAAGTTGGAGACTTCGTGTGTAGAAACATCAACAAGATTGACTAGTTTGTCGCCCATTTCAAGAAATTGAACCTAATGTACGCTGAAAGGCTAAAAGGGTTCGACCCTAATGGAATTTTTCGAGAACATTTACTGGGTGTTGGATTTAACACCTCTTTTATCCATACACACCTGACCCAAGATAGGAATAGTGTCGACAACAATCCTTCTTCTGTTGATTGTGATGCAAAGATATTGCAAAGCGCCACTAAATTGTACAGACAACATGGAAAATTAGTCGGTGAGAAGAGTACCCAGTCCCCTGCCAACACTCCCAAGAGAACGACATCACGGAGCATCGCTTGAAAAATGAAACTTGAAATTGAAGCTGAGCACATGCAGAAAATTTGGTCATCCGCGGTGGAAATATCAGACACCGACTTTTTTGACATAGATGAATCCTTCGTAATCCAGAGCATTATTTTTGACAGCCAATCTAAAAGTATGTTCATTGAAAAGAGAGATGTAACAAACCGAAAATGCAAATCTCGCACAGAGATTAACTTTAGCGAAATGCCATCGTCCCAAATCTGCCAATTTCACCAAGGAACCAGTGACATTCTTCATGATTCCATTGGAGGAATTGAGACAGAAAATGCCAATATGAAATAGTGCCTCAACGAGTTTGAGCAAACTTTCATTGCAACTCTAGAATTTTCCAGTCCTTTGGCAAAAATTGTGCCTGCTACCACTGCAGTGAAGATGAAAGTATCCTCTACCCTCCTTGCATGTTATAGAGCCCTTGTAGAGAATAACATCAACAAAATAATGCAGGTAGTTACCGAAGCCTGGGAAACATTGAAAAATTTAGTTTCCTTCAGAAAGAAGGCCAATGATTTGCTGGAACAATTGGAGACGAATTTAAAAAATGAACATCTTTTCTATGATCAGGTACTGGCCTCTTTTGCCAAATATGTCGACAACACATTGGAATTTAAAAGAATATAGGAGAAACTCCCCTCGCCAAAGCGCACCAAAAAAGTAAAAGCATGCTGGCAAAAGAAAGTTGAAAACCTGCAGCTCATTGTCAAGTCATGTAAATGAGTCATATCAGAAAAGGAAGATTTATTCACAAGCCTGCTCCAGCTGGACTTAGTCAGAACTACCAACGCGGTTCAAGCTCCTAACTTAATTCTCAAATCCTTGTCAGTCACCAAAGAAGCCTTCAAGGAAAAATTTGATGTTTTAAAGGGGTTGTCTTTCGAAAATTTTTACAACATACTTGAACATCGTCTAGATGAGCACGAGCACTGGGTACTGGACTATGCCTCACACAATGAAGAAATTGAATAGACTCTGCATAGTATTTCAATGGATCTAAGGAAATTAGAAAATGACCTTTACGACATAAAAATCCGAGATGAAACCAACACAACCCCCATGAAAAGCTACATCAAAGAATGGTTCCAAGAGAGAATGGACAACCTCGTCCAGGAAGGGAAACAACTCGTTAACAGGACTACAATGCCCATCGACGACAATAACAAAAACGCATCGGCTTCATAGTAAGTTTATACTTTCATCTTGTTTTGTTTATCAATCCAGTTTAAGTCTACGTTGTCATCTTCTTTTCTTTATCAATCCATTTATGTCCTCTTTCAATAGAAAATTGTAACCAAACACTCTTAACTTCCAATTTTTTTTCAGGTCTTCCTCTCTATCGTCGCACACTTCTTTCAACGTTCCTAATTCTTGTACTTATTTCTTTTTATGGTCCACGGGAGCCCCAATCCCATCCTATATGACAAATGCATTTAAATTTCCAGAAACATGTAACAAACATTATTAATTTTTGATAAATTCCAAAGAAAACTAATTCAACAATGCCCTTATTGTATACTAAATTTTGGGTTTCCAGGAACCTTTCTTGTTTGTTCCAAATAAAACTAATTCGAATATGCTACATTTCTTGTCTCCTATTGTATGCTAATTTTTTTGTCTTCAACGACGTTGATGTTTTAAATGTTGATGTAATTTCCAAAGATATGTAACATACATTATTTATTTTATAATAAATTTTTATAGTTCACAACGCCACTTCTCAATTTGTATATCGCGGAACTCTCAATGTTGTTTGTAGGGCACGGAACAACAGAGACCCATTTTTTAAACCACCAGCCCGAGAACCCGCGATCCAAAAACTGACGAAGTATGGAATGACCGCTCCTTGTATGCTCTATAAAACATGTACAAAGAAAACTAATTCGACAATGCTATATCTTTTTTGTCCAAGAAAAGCCTTATTTTTAAAGCAAGCTAATTCGGGAAAATGTTATTACTATTCTATTGTATAACAGACATTAATTTTTTGTAAATTTCTATAGTCCGCAACTCCACCTGTCATTTTGAATATCGCGGAAATGTCGGTGCTATTTGTAGACCACGGAACATCGGAGACTCAATTTTGAACCCACCAATTTCCAGAAACATGTAACAGACATTATTAATTTTTGATAAATTACAATGAAAATTGATTCAACAATGCCCTTATTGTATAGTAAATTTTGGGTTTCCAGGAACCTTTCTTGTTTGTTCCAAATAAAACTAATTCGGATATGCTACATTTCTTGTCTCCTATTGTATGCTAATTTTTTGGTTTTCAACGACGTTGATGTTTTAAATGTTGATGTAATTTCCAGAGATATGTAATAGACACGCAACGCCACTTGTCAATTTCTATATCGCGGAACTCTCGATGTTGTTTGTAGGGCACAGAACAACAGAGACCCAATTTTGAAACCACCAACCTGAGAACGCGCAATCCAAAAACTGGCGAAGTATGGAATGACTGCTCCCTACATGCTCTATAAAATGTGTGCAAAGAAAACTAATTCGGCAATGCTATATCTTTTTGTCCAAGAAAAACCTTAGTTTTAAAGAAAACTAAACTCTGCCTATCATTTTGTATATCGCGGAACTGTTGGTGCTATTTGTAGGCCACGGAACATCAGAGGCCCAATTTTGAACCCGCCAGCCCGAGAACCCGCGATCCAAAAACTAGCTAAGTATGCAATGAGGGCTCCATGCATCCTCTATAAAATCTCTTCCCCATACTTTATAAAAGTAGAAATTTCGTATGTATAAAACTAAATATCTACTTTATACAAGTACATATTTTGTATGTATAATTTTTTTATTTGTGATGAATTTCTATAGTCCACAACTCCACTCCTCGATTTTTGTATCACAGAGAACATAAGAGGCCCAATTTCTGTATCGCAGAACTATCGGTGCTTTTTGTATATCGTTGGCTCGACAACCTGCGATCCATTACAAAAGTCATATTTCCTATGTATAAAAGTATTTCAATATATTTCAACTTTCTAGCCACGTGTCTGTACTAGGTTGCATTTACTCCCATCCCAACCTAAGAGGGACTCCGCTGCCATGCAACCTTGTTTATAATATGTTAGCTCATAAAAATCAAAGTGAATTAGGTAATACTACTTCCAAATAATTTCTTCCTAAAAACGATAGGCCTAGCCAAAAAATTAAAAGGATCGCTCGAATTGCAAATTTCAATAGTTAAGATTACATATTAAGGATGCCCTGAAGTTTTTAAAGGCAAATAGATTTATGCATTCTAAAACACAATTTAAACAATGTAATTAAAATATAATAAATTAATATAAATTAGGAAATAAACTATCATAATCACTTATATAAGTAATTTAGTATAATTTATTAAAAATACTAATAATTTAAAAAAATATATTAATAATAAAATCTATAACTTCCTAATTTCGTTCCTTAGTAATATTCCACATTTATGTTTTGAAATTTCATCCGATTAATACTTTACTTTAAGTTAATGAAACATTAATACTTTAATTTAAGTTAATGTAAGTCTCACCCAATGATGAGTCACCGAAAACGATTAGACTGTGTAAGCTGAAGTTTGTTGAGAACACCGATTTCTGTAAAAATGGTTTAAGTTTTAGAATTGAATTCAGATTAAAGATGATTACTCGTATATTAATTTAATTTTGAAAAGAGAAAAATTTTGCAACATTATACTTTTTAATAAAATTTGAATCATATTCATTTCCAATGTTTATAAAATTTTGTATCCAGTTTTACTCTTTAGCGAAAATTCTCAAAAGTCACTCCGCCGCCATGACAATGATAGAAATTCTGCCGACTTCATGTGAAATTTGTCGCTACTGCTAAAAGTTCGGCTAGTTTTACATGAATTTTACTTTTCGACTGCAATTGTTGTCTACCCCACGACACGTTTCGCAAGCCACGTCACTAGACGAACATGATGGGCTATTTTTGCAATGAAGCTAATGCTATGTTTGAGTGTATATTCACACAGGGCACACTGAAATGATATATACGTATTGGCCATATACGCACCCCTAATGGGATAGTGAAATTTCTTTTGAAAATGTTGTAGACTAGGATGTGATACAACTAAGATTGAAATCTAAAGAATTTTGTTCTGTTCATACTATGACATATGATGATCAAATAGAAAGAATCAAGTAGCAATTAGCAGAAGTCTGAAATAATGATCAAACAAGAGGAGGAAGAGAAGAGGAAAGATGAAGAAAGAAGCATAACTTAGTAGAGCTTGGTGGGATGCTTTGTTTAACATTTGTATTTCTAATTAGGGTTTGAAGTGATTATGGATGCCCTAGTTAGGGTTTGGGATTTATTGAATAGTCATTGCTTGGGATGAGTTGAAAAGACTTGGTGTACTAGCTTCGATGAGTTAAGCTATTGTAATTTATCTTCAGTATTGTGATAATATGTAACATACTATAGTTATCTTAAATTTGTGATTACAAACTTGATTTTTCTTAAGTATTAAACAAGTTTCATGGTTGTTTTAGTATGTTAATTTATCAGGAGGATGAATGCTATGTTGTCTTGGAATACTTGATTAAAATTTCCGATGTGATTTGTTGTTGTTGTGTTTATGTTGTAATTGAAGTAATTCCAAATATGTGTATTGAGGTAAATATTTCTCTAAGGGTCATTGAAATGATCTATGCTTGAAGTCTTTATGGTGTCTACGTTCTTGAGTTTTCCTTAAAGGAGTGTTGTGTAAATTTGAAGTTTCTTGCAGAACTATTAAGGAAATTAATTTCAGCGTTAAGAATAAAACTTTATGAAATAGATCACTAGCCTTATAAAATTGAGATGGAAATTTCAAACTAAGAATTTTTTCAAAAATTCTGAAAAAAACTTGATAAAAAATGAATATTATGATTGTTTTCCTAAATAATTTTATATTATAAACTCCATAAAATTTATATGGATTACAAAGGATTTGATACTTTTATTTCTATATAATATTTTCTAAGAATGTGATACTTTGATTTCTATATAATATTTTCTAAATGTTAGTCAAGATCTTATTATTTTATTATAGTTTTTTGTCCACTTTTTTTTCCAAAAGAAAATTTCACATTATATTAAGCATAATATAATTGTTTACATGTGTCTTTTCCACACTGGCACTGGTAAAAAACCATTACTGTCTAGGCAGGGAAGCATAGAGAAAATGACTAAATAAGAGGCAAAAATGCCAAGGCTGACAAACATAAAAACTACACATAGTCGAGAAAAAGTTGGGAGAAATAAACACCAGTTCCAGTCCAAAGGAGACCATAGTCAGAGAAAAGAAAAAAGACCAACAGAATAGAAGTTAAAGAGAAATGGACTGAGGTGGGCCCTCCTATCCATCCATCCATAAGGTATACGCTATACTCCTGTGGAAGCAGAAAGGAGCCTTTTTTGATTGACTATCCGCTTCAATATTCGCCTCCCTGTAAATATGCGAAAAGGTGATAGTTCTAAAAAGTGGAAATAAATCTTCTATTCTTTCATTCCACACTTCCAAATTTGCCATCCTGAGGTCACCTTTCCTGTTGAGCCACTCTATCATGATCATGGAGTCTCCCATAACATGTAAATCAGAAACTGAAAGTCTAACAACAAGCACTAAAGTAGCCCAAGCTCCCATGAGATCGACTCTGGTATTGGTATCATTCCCATAATTCAAGATCCACATGTAATCCCTGTGTGCATCCAATTTTATGACGCCCCCTACTTCACTTAAGTGTCCTTTTTGTTGAGACGCATCGTCGAACCAAGCCAATGTTTTGTCTACTAGGTAGATAGGGGCAAGAGATTGAGAGATATTTCCTTTATGAAGATTCGAGGGGATACCCACAACGCTCCTGGATATGCAAACAATTCCTTTCACTGAGGGCTTCAAGTCTTCAAAAATTTCCTTGTTCCTATCGATCCAAATAAACCAACAAACATAAGATGGAAGAGTTCTCAAGTTTGCATTTTGGATGGTCTAGTTTCTAAATGATTCAAACACTGTAATACCATTCCATCCGTTGACAAGATTAAAATCCTTTTGGAGCTCCTCCCAAACAGATCGCCTAAAGGAGCAATTTAAGAAGAGATGTTTGGTGGATTCTCTAGTTTTTTGCCCACTTGCCTAGCACGTTTCTTAATGCTTTGATCTTTTAAATATATGTACATAATATTCAAACTCATAATGTTTTCTTTGTTCTAGCATTGCCCATTTATAATGAATAGCGTTCATAATATTTTGAACTCAACATTTTCTTTGGCACAACATTTAACATTTAACATTTATTATCATTGTGCCTTTTCATATATGATCTCATTGCATATTATTTGGCATAACATTGGCCATTTATAATCATTTGTCGACTTGACATAATTTCAAATTGGTTGAATAATGTTCTAAACAATACCTTTTAATTTAGAAATGAAGTATGAATAACGTTACCTACATTTGGATGACGACAAGAAAGGCAAGGGAATTAAACAGGGGGTTGAGTACTCTTTTTATGGACCCAAAATATTATTAATAAGTCCTTAATCATTCACTAAGCATCAAGTTTCCAAGCCTCTTCAAATCCTCTCCTCAATGAATAGACCCAAAAGACTTTTAAATTTGTCTAGTAATTTGTAATCTAACTTTGTTAACATCTTCAAATCCAATTTTCTATTTACACTTGAAACTTTATTCAATTCAAATTGATATATGGTTTTGATCTTTAGTTTGGTATTCATCCATCACTCTATCCATTAGTTTGGTATTCATCCATCACTCTATCCATGAATGAGGGTTTTTTTTTTTTCTTATCCAACAAATTCATCCATCACCCTAAAATAGAACCCTTAGTTCATCTAAGTAGTTGATATCTGAAATTCACCTAAAAAAAATTAAACCCAAGAAATTTTATATTATCAAAATCACCATCACCAATAACCAATATGTTACCAATTCTAATTTCACTAAAACGGAATATTTTTAAACATTTACTTTTGTTATTAAATACTATTATATAAGACATTTCAATTACCTCATAATTAATTTATTTTACTTAATGACTTTGCTAACAAAGCTACTCAAAATGATATTCATGTTTAGCTCAAAGGGAAGTACAAAAGTAAAACCACTTACGATTGATTGCTTAAAAATTAATGCAATTATACATTCCATAACATAAACAAAATATTTCCATACTATCACTATTTATTATTTAAATGGAGTAAACTTGAAGAGGTCATGTTAAGACATAAACTACATTACTACTAGCGGACTTAGGAAGATTCTTTGGTAAGTTAAAATGTCCAAAGATTACAAGAACACGTAGATTATTCCTAACCAAAGGCTAACTACCTAATCAAAGACTAACTACAACCACTGAAGAGATCACAATCATAATACTTTTAAACACCATCTTGAACAAAATGTCCAGACATTACAAGAACATGTAGAGTATTCCTAACCAAAGGCTAACTACCTAATCAAAGACTAACTACAACCACCGAAGAGATCACAATCATAATACTTTTTAACACCATCTTGAACTATAAAAGGTAAATATCTAACTCTATTTGGAATTAAATATCTTCCTACACATAAGAGTTAGACAATTACTTATGTAAAAGTATCATCTTGCATCCACTCGAGATATCCTTGGTCACTTTGTTTAGTTGAAAATCAAACTCATTAAATCTAAGGATATAGTATCATGTTCTTCTTAAACTACGAGCCAAGTCTATATGAGAATTTTTATTCTCATCTTTAAACTCTAGCAATAGACTCCATAATCAGATTCTTCTCTTTGGAGAAGCTAGACTATCATACCTAGTGTCTTAGGGAAGGATTATACATAAAACAAGTTCCACATAGTGGCTAAACTTGTCGCGTAAGTTGGGTTGGTTAATTGTACGACATTGTAATGGACACTGAATGCATAGGGGTATTTCAATTTCAGTATTTGTACAAATTTATTACACTATACAATTTATTGACAATTAACAAATGGTGCTCATGAAATATGTCTTGATAATTTCTGTCAATTAACTGAATAAACATAAATAACTCTAGCACAAATTTTTCATTGGTGTGCATATTACACTCCACTTTCAACACCTGATACCTACATACTAAGTGTTTTAGATGTATGTCAGTTAATCTGATAAAGCTACTGGCCACTAAAATATAAAATAAATATAGCCATAGCTTCCAAGAGTCGGCTAGATAATAGCTATCTACTGTGAAGGGTTCAAATCACAAGGACTGACAGTCCACAAGGCTACTTGTTCTGTATTACCCAACAAAATCGATGGAAACTTGCATATACACACAGAATTTATGGAGACATAAAGGTTCGTCGTCGGAGCTAGAATAAGACTTCAACTTATGAACTAATGATATTAGAGATAAAAGATTTAAACGGATTTAAATGTTTGAAAAAAATAAAAATAAAAATACAATTATAATGTAACACTTTGGAAAAGAATAAAAAATTTATGGTCAACCAGAAAACTAATATATGGTCAACGATTAACTGAACGCTATATACCATACCATGACAGGTATAATAACTATTTATAAACAAGTATTGCATGGCAGTGTAGTCCCTGTCGGGTTGAATTGGGAATAAATGCACGGGGATGGGGAAAAGGTAGCGGAGGCAGATGGAAACTGCAGCAGAGATGTGGCAAGAAGAATGAAGCACAGGTTGTATCCATGCAGTAAATGACACGTGGCCTCTAGAGTCCCATTTATTTTTCGAAACTATATAATCCATTTTTCTATGTTCAAAATTTTTGTTATGTCTCTATATGTTTCGAGACAAAAAATGTTATATGCATAGTAGGATAAAAATATATGTGTTGGTATTATGGTAGTTGCAGGAGGTATTTACCTCCATGTGTAAATCTGATGAGAATATAATATTCCGGGAATCAAGAGGAAACCCTAATGAGTCGGCTAATAACCCTAGAAGACATGTCGGCTCAAGAAGATAACTTTTATTAGGTTATTATCCTCCAAGAGAAGAAGTTGGCCAAAAGAAATAATATATACTGAATAGACAGATACCCAGAATGAGAAGTTAGCCCAGGCAGTTAGCCAGAATTACTATAAATACAGGAGGCCAATCTTCATTCTGGCAGGCTGTCTCAGAATTGTAGAGCAGCACTTGTGCGCACTGCAGTGCCCAGTTTTGTGCACAAGTTTGGAGGAGAGATGTCATTGTAGTTGTTGCAGCTAGCAGATCACGTTTGGCTTGGACTATCTCTTGGTTAGGGTTTGGACTATCTGATCAACTCTTCCTGGTGCGCTATCCTTGGGGAAAGGTGCGCTACCCTTTGTTTGGCTATCTAGCCTAGGGTTTGCTTCCAGAGTGATTCTCTGTCAAGGTTAAGGTGCTCGGAGGGTGGCTTCGGCCTATGGTTGGGTGCCAATAGTGATATTGTCAATGGTAAAATGAGCACATTCATTCATATTCTAACAGGTTATGGGCCCACACCTCCTTCATTCAGTCTAACCGCTGGAAGGAAACATAGTCGTAAGGATATTAAGCTCGTTGAAGAACTATTACTAGGGTTTCTAGCAGGAGCAGTCACCATATAACTGTCGCTAGGGTTACTAGCAGGTGTAGTTGTAGAAACCCTAATCCTCTCATTGAGGCACCTTAAGTGAAGGGATTGACCTAATTTTTAGATAGATCAGTGCGCCCTATCCTAGCGCATCTCTTGGTACTCTCAACAAGCCAAGACATCAAGTTTGAGTTTTTGGTCAGATCTAGGGTTGACTAAGTCAAAGCAACCATGACTTACTCTATGAAGTCAGAAAACAAGTTAGATGGAGCTTCTAAATTCAGAGCATGGAAGACAAGGATTGACCTCATCCTTGCGAAGAATAAAGTGTTGGATATCGTGAAAGGATAGATCGTGGAACCAGAGTTTGAAGAAGGAAAAGAGAAGGAACCGCAGGACATTGCAGTTATGGAGAAGTTCAAAGACGGTGACATCAATGGCGTGAGTATCATAGTGGACTCTATAAAATACCACTTGATACCCTACATCTCCCATCTTGACTCATCCAAGAATATCTACAATGCCCTAACAAACCTCTTCTCATTCAGAAACATTGGACAAATAATGAGTTTAAAGAATGAGCTCCATGACATGAAGATGAATGATGATGATAGCATAACATCATACTTTGTGAGGATCTCCCAGTTAAGAGATCAACTACAAGCTATTGAAGAGATCATTTCAGAGAAAGAATTGGTAAACATAGTACTCAATGGTCTTTCCAAGACGTGGGATGCATTTTCCGCAAGCATGAACACAAGAAAGGAGTATCCTACATTTGAAGAACTTTGGAATTGTTGTGCTCAATAAGAATCCATGATCAGTACAAAAGAGAAACCCCAAAAGAAGTATGATGATCAAGCCTTCATAGCAAGATTCAAGAACTTCAAGAACAAAAGGAAGTTTGGTTCAAGGAGTAAGCCAAATCAAGAGAAAGATATTTTAGAAATACAATGCTTCAACTGTCGAAAGTATGGTCACTACAAGAATCATTGTCCTGAGCTAAAGAAAAGGAAGGATAAACACGAAGCATCAGTTGCCAAAGAAAAGGAACCTACAAAGAAGACTAAGTGGTATGAAAGAGACTTCTTCTTCTGAAGGTAACAATACTCTTCTTAGTACTTGTACATATCTTGTTTGCATAGACTCTGTACATATCTTGTATATCTATCTATTAGAAGATAATATGTTCCAAGAAGAACTATACTTATGGAAGAACAAAAAGATAAGGGTTGCTATCATTATACAAGTCAGATAACACACATGAAAGGATGAAATACATCAAACAAATCATGTGGAAGGTATTACAGGATAAGCCGAAATCACGATCAATCATGAAGAGACTTGGAAAAAGCAAAGACAGAAAGAAGTCAACAATCAAGAGGAAATTGGAAAAATATTTGTAACACTTTACAGAAGGCAATAAGGATGCAAATGGAAGCGTGGACTCTTCTAGATGGAGGGAACCGATTATATATTTCCAAAAGAAAAAAAACATCCACTCATACATGAAGAAAGGGTTAGGAGGGATCTAATCCTATGATCCATTGAAGATGATGAAGCATACATCCATGGTAGTAGCCATGAAAGGCAGTACATGTTCAGTTCAACCTCATAATAAGTCTTCTTCGAAGAGAAGCCTTAAATTATCCCTGGTTGTCCATCCACATCTGTGATCCTATAGTGAAAGGAAGAAGTGAAATCTTTATGGAATGGAATCTATAAGAAACTCCATGGACCCAAGAGATAAAGAAAAACATCAGGAAGAACATGAAGATTCCAAAAAATAAAGAGAAGCCAGAGAAAGCAGTCACTGTATTAAGAATCACACGATCACCAACCTGATATGAACTCAATAAAAGAAACCAAGTAGAGGAGCTGAAAGTTGTGATGAAGAACAATGTATATATGCATGCAATGCAAGATCCATGACTAGAGGTTCTCCCAGATGGAGGGAGAACACTATGATGATTACTTGTTCCAATAAATCAGACATACCTCTACATGAGTCTTTATATCATCCGCAATATCCATGGGTTGGAGTTCTACATCAGATGAATGCAAAGGTTGTTCTCCAAAGAAATTGAACAAAGAGCGTATACAAATAAACCTCAAGACTTTGAAGCATACCAGAAAGAGACCCATGTATGCATATAGAAGAAGATAACTTGGTGGAGAACCTCCAGTGCATAACAGAAGCATGGTGAATATTTTCTATAACAGAGATATTGTATCAAGATGATTACTCAGAAGATCAAATCTCATGATGACAGAAGAAATGCCACATGGATATGTTCCAGTTTTCCAACAATGATATACTTTATTGATCAGAGCTACATGAAGCCTTCAGAGAAAACTAGTGTTCCAAAATGAAGTACATTTGAAATCAAGCATTACATTATCCGTGATGAAGTCCAGAAAGGAGAAAGTTGTTCTCCAATACATATCTCTGCAGATGAGAAGATAAGTAGGCTTTTTTTGGTAAATCTTTTGTCCAAGATGAAAGAGTTTGCGTACTCAAGCTAGAGCTCATGGAGATGACTTCCTTATTAAAAAAGTAAGAGATGACTCCCAGGTTGGGAGGGATCACTAATGTGTTATTGATTGATGGACAGTCATTTTTCAGTTCGAAAAATGGTCCAGGATGAGCAGATTCTTTCCAATTCGGAAAGTGGATTGAGATTTCTGACGGACATACATTTTTCAGTTCAGAAAATGGTCCAGATTGATGATGTACCATAGACAACAACTTCCCATTGTGATTAACATGGGGAGTGGTCTAGGTCAGTCTCTCTTCTTGAGGGTTACTCAAGAAGACTGGCCCGCCTCGCCGGACAACGATTTCTCATTGTGGTTAACATGAGGAATGGTCTGTTTTGGAGGTTGGTGTAGGACAGTCATTTCCTCTTGTGTTTAACATGGGAAATGGTTCGGACAATCATTCCTTAGGGAGGATTAATTCTCTCCAGGTTGCACTTTGTTTAGTGCTGGAGGAATGGCCCAGGGTGGGGAATGGTCCAGGTTCAACAATCAAGGATAGACATTCCTTAGGGCAGACTCATTCTCTCTACGTTACACTTTGTTTAGTGTTAGAGGAATGGTCCAGGCTCATAAATCAGGACAGTTATTCTTCCTTTCTTGAGAAGAATAGTCCAGATAGCTCATCATTGATGTCTTACATTTTTTAGGGTAGATACTCTTTCGAGATCTCACAGATTTGAGTTGAAGAATGGCCCAGATGATTCAGTTTATATCATAACATTGTTTCTGTGCAGGTTGATATCAGATGATTGTTATGAAGACCGTATGTTTCTAAATAGTATATGTATACTAGTGTGGTGGATGTGTTCCACTATTTGATCAAGAATCTGTATGATACTTGGTGTGGTAGTATACCACTAGATTGTAGTTGTGTACTACTGTGGATGGACACAGTTGTGTTTGATTGAATGATATTGTTTTGATTTCCTTGAAGACTATCAACAGTGTTGAAAACGATTATCAACTAGATGGATGATCAATGGACAGAGATTTCCCAGATGGAAAATGGTTCAATACATTTATTCTTCTAGGACATATGTCCAGATTAGAAGAATGGCTCTTGTGTCACTCTGTGGTGTAAGTGACTTATCCAACATCATGTCTAATTACTCAGATGGATTATGGTTTCGAGAGATGATGTAGCTGATGACACTGATGGTGATGATGGTGCTCATGATATAGTCATGAGATATTCTATACAACTATGTTGATGTTATCAGGTGAATGATATGTTTGTGCTCAAGACCATTACATGTAATACCTCCCTAGCTAGGAGGGAGTGTTGATATTATCGTATCTACGGGAGGTATTTACCTCCACGTGTAAACCTAATGAGAATAGAATATTTTGGGAAGCAAGACAAAACCCTAATGAGTTGGATAATAACCCTAGAAGACATGTCGGCTCAAGAAGATAACTTGTATTATGTTATTAGCTTCCAAGAGAAGAAGTCGAACAGAAGAAATAATATATATTGAATAGACAGATACCCAAAATGAGAAGTCGACCCAGGAAGTTAGCCAGAATTACTATAAATATAGGAGGCAATTCTTCATTCTGGCAGGAAGTCTCAAAATTGCAGAGCAACACTTGTGCACACTACAGTGCCCAGTTTTGTGCGCAAGTTTGTAGGAGAGTTGCCATTGTAGTTGCTGCAGCTAGCAGATGACGTTTGGCTTGGACTATCTCTTGTTTAGGGTTTGGCCTATTTGATTCGCTCTTGTTGGTGCGCTATCCTTGGGGAAAGGTGTGCTACCCTTTGTTTGGATATCTAGCCTAGGGTTTTCTTCCGGAGTGATTCTCTGTCAAGGTTAAGGTGCTCACATGGTGGCTTCGGCCTATGGTTGGGTGACAATAGTGATATTGTCAATGGTAAAATGAGCACATTCATTCATATTCTAACAATATGCATGAGAAAAAGATAATTCAAATTAAATAAACACAATTTCTTGACATTCAACATAGTTGAAGATAAAAATTTATGAGCACATAAATATTAAAAGAGATAAAAATAGTTTTATTTTAAATATATAAAAAAATATTTTATGTTACATATTCCTGGAAATTTAAATGTGTTTGTCATATAGATTGGGATTGGGGCTCCCGCGGACCATAAGAAAAATATCTACAAGAAATAGGACTGTGGAAATAAGCGAGCGATGATAGAGTGTAATACCTGGAATTTTTTTTTTGAAAGGTATCAGTCTTTGGCTAGACATTTCTATTTAAAAAGGTGGAATAATTGGATTGATAAACAAAGCAAGATGTGATCAGTATAGACTTACAATGATGATACATTTCACCCCTTTTGCTATTTTCTTGTTGATGCCTTTTTATTGTTGTCGTCGACAACTATTAGAATCGTGCCAACTACATGTTGACTTTTTTCGGTGACCTGCTTCAATTCCCTTTCGATCCATTCTTCAATGTAGATTATCAAGGGGGTGACGTTGATCTCATTCTAGATTTTTATGTTGAAAAGTTCCTTTTTGAATTTCCTTAGATCGATAGAAAGATTATGTAGAGCCTAATCAATTTCTTCATTCTGTACTGAATAGTTGGCTGGCCAGTTGTCCACATCATCTTCACCATATTCAAGGATGTTGTAAAAAATTTCTAAAGACAACGCCTTAAAAATATAAACTTGTTTATCGAAGGATTTCTTAGTTAAGGGAAAGGATTTGGCGATTAACTTGGGGTCTTGGACCTCATTGGTCCTTCCGGCTAAGTCTATTTTGGTCATATTTGTGAATAATTTTTCTTTCTTTGATATGGCTTGTTCACATGGCTGGACAATGAGATGCAGGTTCTTCACTTTCTCTTTCCAGCATGCATTTAATTGAGTGATCCGGTTTTTGGAGGGGATATCTTGTTGTCTTGTTCTAGTTACTGTCATGTTGTTGACATGGGTGCCAAAAGGAACGACCGTGTCTAAATAGAAACGTTCTTCATTTTTTAAATATGCCTACAAATGTTCGAGAAAAGTATGTTCCCTCGTTCCAAGGGAAGTCATGTGTTTTGATGTTTCCCATGCCTCAACAATTAGTTCCATTCTTTTCTTGATATTATTCTCCACATATCCTCTACATGATGTGAGGAGGCTAGAGGATCCTTTTAACTTGGTTGTAGGGGTGGCAGGGGTGGAACACATGGATATTGATAAAGGACTGACAAGTAATGGCATAGGAATCAAAGCTTCCCTCAATTCCTTGACTCGGTCCTTCAGTTTGACATTCTTAGCCTCAATGCCTCCAATGGAATCATAAAGAGAAACTCTGATTTCTCTGTGAAGTCGAGATATTTGGGACAACCGCATGTTCGCAAGGTTAAACTCTGAACGAGATTTTCCTTTCTTATTTTTTACATCTCTATTTTCAATAATTAATTTTTTAGACTCGCTGTAAAAAACAATGCTCTGGAAAATGAAGGATTAATCTTCGTCAAAAATTTTGGTATCATCTATGTCCATTGGATGACTATGTTGGATCGTGTCTCTAGGATGATCAAGGTTGTAGAATATGCTATCCAGATCAATCTCAAGTTCCATGTTCTCACTCTCAATTTCAGGCTCTTTAACCTGCCCTACAATTGTTTTTCTCTTCTTCTCCATGGTAAGCTTGTGAGAACTATCAATTTTAGGGTGAGGAGGGTTGTTATCTCCTCCTCCATTTGAAAAATTATGAGTTGCTTTCTTATTGTGGTGGGTCATTGGAGCAATGCTCCAGGATTTCCTACTTTTGGGAGTGTTATCCATCGATTGAACACTCTTCTCACTGAGGCCTTTTCCCTATTGCTTGTACGATTCAGTGGTGCTTTGCAGTGTGTCTAGGTCATTGGCATCAGAAGCAGGAGTGTTGTCGCCAGTGTCTCTTTTTTCTCTCACGTGTTTCTAGAAAAAAGAATTGTCGAGGCCAAGTGTAAGTAAATGTTCTAAAAAACATTTATTAGGGTCGAACCCTCTTAGGCTTTCAACATATCTTAGGTTCAATTTTTTGAAATGGGATGCGAATTCATCAATTTTGTTGGCATTCCTAAACACGAAGTCCCCGACTTTCCAAGGCAGAGGAATGAACTATTTTTCTCTCTTCTCATGGAATAGATGCAACCAATAGTTGTATTGCCTTATTATTTATGTAACACACATTATGTTCGTAATGTGACATGGAAGGAGAGAAGGCTTTTCCTTGGAGCCAAAAATCCTTATCACACTATAATTATTCATTTGTTCAAGTGCCCCCTTCCTGTCCAAAAAATTGGTTGCTTGGTCAGATATGCGGGGAGCATCTTATCCTAACAATAAAACTTTGAAAATAGAGACAAAGTCATTAAAAACCTCATAACAATAGTGGGAGGCCTTGTGCTTCCACAATGCCTAGTACCAGAAGGTTACTGGGTCGAATTCTCGGTTTACCTTTTTGGACAGAGACAGTTTTGGAAACTGACAGCAATGCGCTATCATAAAAAACAAGTAGGATGACATATAAAATTTCTTCTCCTTTTTTAAGCTTGACAATTGGGAACAAATTTCATGGGAAATTAGCTTCCCCCAATCAAAAATGATTTGTTCCTTGACTGTGAAATACAAAATATAAAGAACCATGCGGGAAATAGTTGTTGTGGATTCATGTCCCGTTATTCTTGTAAACAACCAGGCAATTTCCCAGAATGGATTTCTAAATAGACTAACCTGCAAGATTATGATATCTTCAGGAACTTCCATTGAGTCTTCAAGGAACTCAGACAAGAGGTCCAACCCATTATTATTCTTTCTTAGGAACTGCTTGGAGTCTTCTTCTTTGAACGTCAATGTTGGCTTTGACAATCTTAACATCTAGTGGAAGACCTAAGGTGACAAAAAAACATAAGAGTGGTCCCACAGTGGAATAATTATTTGGCCTGAAATATATTTATCGGTGCACCAAGATACCATCTCCTTATAGTCAAAACCTTCAGGGACACAGCCTGCACGAGAAATTCCAGAGGTCCAAATTATTCCGTTCTGGGTGGAAGGGGATGAGTAGTAAGAATATTCCTTGGACCACTGGAAGTTCTGGTCCTCGCACCTGAAGATGTTCACTATATCTATACATAACTGTTGTCGAGTTGGTGCCATAATTTTATGATAATGTCTATTTTTTCCAGACGATGGTTGAAATGAATAGCTGGAGGGGATAATATAACCCTCCTCAAATTTTGGTTCAATGTTTGTGAATGGGAAAGCTCCTCGAGCCTTTCGCTCATTAATGACAATCTCTATGGATGTTGTATGATGAGTTGTTAGTATTAAAGCTTACTTATTGCATACTTAGAAGTGTAAAGGTGGCGTGTACGACGAAGAGAAATTAAGGATTGGAGGTTTCATGAACATGCCAACCCGACGACGAGCGAACAACATTCCATGATTTTGAAATTAACACTCGGAAGGGATAATATAACCCTCCGAAAATCTTGGTTTAATGCATATTAATGGTATATATCCTCGAGCCTTTCACTCATCAATGAAAATCTATACAATTCCTGCATGATGAGTTGTTAGCATTAAAGCTTTCTAATTTCATATTTAGAAATAAGACCTTATATGTGTGTGTGTGTGTGTGTGTGTGTGTGTGTTTATAAACAATTTTTTATTATAAACAAGTGTGAAGGTGATGGAGACGGGGAAGAGAAAGTAAGGAATGGCCAATTATGAAAAGCGGTCGGATGGGCTTCAAAATAGGGTTACAGGGGATACTTAGGAGAGGTGAGTGTTCGACGTTAAATTTTATGTCTTAGAACTTTTTACTGCAAAACGCGTAAAACAAAAGAGAGCATGATGGGGTAGTTCAGCGGTCAGTTTGTATATTTGTGGAATTCCAGGAAAGTGGCTAAGTATGGAATAGGGAAACGGTCGGTCGGACTCATTTCCGGAATTAAGGATTGAATATTTTGTGAATGGGCTAACCCGAAAACGTGCGAATGACATTCCACGATGTTTGAAATTAATACTCAGAAGGGATAATATAACCCTCCAAAAATCTTGGTTTAATGCATATTAATGGAAGATCTCCTCAAATCTTGGTTTAGCATTAAAGCTTGATAATTGCATACTTAGAAAAAAGACCTTACACACACACACATATAATGATGTTTTTATAAACAATATTTTTTATTATAAATAAGACTCTTTTATATACATAAGTATGAACAACAGTCGGACGGGCTTGAAAGTAGGGTTGCAAGGGATA
>ML793840.1:57928-79300 GCA_009831015.1 Picea engelmannii
AACAATTTTTTTATTATAAACAAGTGCGAAGGTGACGGGGACGGGGAAGAGAAAGTAAGGAATGGCCAAGTATGAAAAGTGGTCGGATGTGTTTTAAAATAGGGTTAAAATGGATTCTCAGGAGAGGTGAGGGCCTAACGGTCAAATTGTATGTCTCATAAATTTTGACTGCAAAAGGCGTAAAAGGGAAAAGTGCATGATGGGACAGTCCAATGGTCGG
Organism: Picea engelmannii; assembly: GCA_009831015.1. NCBI lineage: Eukaryota > Viridiplantae > Streptophyta > Pinopsida > Pinales > Pinaceae > Picea > Picea engelmannii. The sequence goes on from ML793840.1 coordinate 58,149, forward strand.
TTTGTATATTTACGGAATTATGGGTGTTGTTTGCAGGTTGAGTAACAATGGAAGGGAAATATTGAGCCCGCTTGTCTGAGAACCCGCAATCGAAAAAGTGGCTAAGTATGGAATATGGAAACGGTCGGTCGTGCTCGTTTTCGCTAATATATTCAAATTTGTAATAGATATCCCATTACCTGGAAAGATCTTTTCTGCATGTATATCACAGAATTTTGGGTGTTCTTTGCAAGTCGTGGAACAATACAAGGGAAATATTGAACCCTCCTGTATGGGAACCCGCAAGTGAAAAATTCGGTAAGTATGGAATAGGGAAATGGTCAGTGGAATTTGTTTTTGCTAATATATTGATATTTGTAATAGATATCTCATTACCTAGCAAGATATTTTTTGCATGTTTATGGAGAAGTTGTGTAGGAGCCGTTATTATGATGGTCTCCTCGAGGCATGGAAAGTTGTCATCATTAAACCTCAGTTATTGCATACATGGAAGGAAGTGTGAAGGTGGTGGGCACAAGAAACAAGGATTAGAAATTTGATATTTCCTGAACCCGCCAAGCTGATGATTCAAGAAAGAGATTTGAAGAAATGGATAAGTATAGAAAGTGGACGAACGAGCTTCAAAATGGGGTGACAATAGTTCCACGGGAGACGTGAGGATCCGACGGTCAAATTGTAGGTCTTGGAAATTTTGAGTGCAAACTGTGTAACATGGAAGAGGGTATGATGTGAGAATCTGGTTGTAAATTTGTATATCGTGGAAGTCAGGGTGTTGTTTGTAGGTAACGGAGTAATGGAAGTGCAATATAGAGCTCGCCTACCCAGGAATCTGCGATCAGAGAAGTGGCTAGGTATGGAATTTGGAAGCGGTTGGTCGGAGTCGCAATATAAAAGAATGAGGGAAAATGTGAACCCGTGAGTCCACCAATCCACACACCTAGACATTTTCGGAAAAATGACTAAGTAATGAGAAAGAGAAAGTACAGGTGAAAGAGAAACAAGAATTTGGTCAAGTATAGAAGAGGGAAACGAAGGGCTAATATATTCAAATATGTAATAGATATCCCCTTTCCTGGAAAGATATTTTCTGCATGTTTCTGGAAAAGTTGTATACTTATTGCATATACTTGGAAAGAAGTGCGAAGGTGGAAAGCACAGGAAACAACGACTATGAATTGGAATTTTCCTGAACCCGCCAACCCAACGATCTGTGGAAGAGATTCCAAGAAATGGCCAAGTGTGGAAAGCAGTCGAATGAGCTTCAAAATAGGGTGACAAGGGTTCCCAAGGAGACGTGAGGCCCCGACAATCATATTGTATGTATCAGAACTTTTGAGTGAAAAAATTGTAACATGGAAGAGGGATTGATGTAGGAGTCCAAAAGTCAATTTGTATATCGCAGAAGTCGGGGGGTTGTTTCCAGGTCAAGGAACATTGGAAGTGCAGTCTGCCTTTCCGAGAACCCACAAGAGAAAAATTCAAGTAAGTATGGAATTGGAGGCACAAAAGAGATTCCAAGAAATGGCGAAATATGAAAAGTTGATGCACGAGCTTCAAAATGGGGTGACAATAGTTCCCCAGGAAACGTGAGGACCCGAAGGTCAAATTGTAGGTCTCAGAACTTTTGAGTGAAAATTGTGTATCACGGAAGAGGGTATGATGTGGGAGTACGGTAGTAAATTTGTATATCACAAAGGTACGGGTGTTGTTTGCAGGTCATGGAACAATGGAAGTGCAATCTAGATCTCGCCTGCCCGAGAATACGCGATTTGAAAAGTGGATAGGCATGGAATGGGAAGCGGTTGGTCAAAGTCATGATATAAAATCATGAGAGAAAAAGTGAACCCATGAGTCCGCCAACTAGTGAATTGATACATTTTCAGAAAAAATGATTAAGTAACCAGAAAGAGAAAGTAGAGGGGAAAAAGAAATGGGAATTTGGTTAAGTATAGAAGAGGGAAAAGAAGGGCCAATATATTCAAATATGTAATAGATATTCCATTTCCTGGCAAGATATGTTCTGTATGTTTCTGGAGAAGTTGTGGACTTATTTCATATACTTGGAAAGAAGTCTGAAGGTGGCAGTCACATGAAAAAACAACTAGAAATTGGAAATTTCTTGAACTCGCCAACCCGACGATCCGCAAAAGAGATTACAAGAAATGTCCTAGTGTGGAAAGTGGTCGAATGAGCTTCAAAATAGGGTGACAAGGGTTCCCGAGGAGACGTGAGGCCCTGACAGTCGTATTGTATGTATCAGAACTTTTGAGTGCAAAATTTGTAACACGGAAGAGGGACTGATGTAGGAGTCCAGAAGTCAATTTGTATATCGCATAAGCTGGGGATTTGTTTCAAAGTCACGCAACATTGGAAGTGAAATCCACCTTTTCGGGAACCCGCAAGCAAAAAAGTCGGGTAAGTATGGAATTTGAGGCACGAAAGAGATTCCAAGAAATAATGAAATATGGAAAGCAGATGCACAGGATTCAAAATGGGGTGACAATAGTTCCCCAGGAGATGTGAGGACCCATAGGTCAATTGTAGGTCTCAGAACTTTCAAGTGGAAAATATGTATCATGGAAGAGGGTATGATGTGGGAGTCTGGTAGTAAATTTGTATATCACAGAGGTACGGGTGATGTTTGCAGGTCACAGAACAATGGAAGTGTAATCTAGAGCCCGCCTACTCTAGAATCTGTGATTTGAAAAGTGGATAGGCACGGAATGGGAAGCAGTTGGTCAGAGTTGCGATATAACATCACAAGAGAAAATGTGAACCCATGAGTCCGCCAACCTTTGAATTGAGACATTTTCAGAAAAACAACCAAGTAACTAGAAAGAGAAAGTAGAGGGGAAAAAGAAACGGGAATTTGGTTAAGTATAAAAGAGGGAAAAGAAGGGCCAATATATTCAAATATGTAATAGATATTCCATTTCCTAGCAAGATATTTTTTGTATGTTTCTGGAGAAGTTGTGTACTTATTGCATATACTTGGAAAGAAGTCTGAAGGTGGCGGGCACAGGAAAAAACAACTAGAAATTGGAAATTTCTTGAACCAACCAACCCGATGATCTGCGAAAGAGATTCCAAGAAATGGCCAAGTGTGGAAAGAGGTCGGACAAGCTTTAGAATAGGGTGACAAGGGTTCTCAAGGAGACGTGAGGCCCCAACAGTCAAATTGTATGTATCGGGACATTTCAGTGCAAAATGTGTAACACGAAAGAGGGGATGATGTGGGAGTCCAGAAGTAAATTTGCATATTGCAGAAGACAAAGTGTTGTTTGCAAGTCATGGAACAAAGGAAGTGAAATTTAGAGAACGCCTGGGCAAGAACCCATGATCAAAAAATTGGCTAGGTATGGAAAGGGGAAACGCTTACTCATTTTCTATTGTGCTTGTACCATTAAAAAGGGTGTGAGAAAATTCTTTGTTGAAGATTAGTTTTTATTGCAACTTGTGGGAGTAATTGTGTTCTTGATACATTTTTCCATGACTTTGACATATTAACTTAAGTATTAAATTTCTTGCATGAAGGGTTGTTAGCATTAAATCTTAATAATTGCATGTCTATAAACAACAATGACGATCTTGAATTTTGATATTGTAGTTGATTTCATAGTCCCATTTGACTACAACCACCATATATTAGTTTTTATTTTTTATTTTTATTCACGAACAAGAAATTTGGTAATTTCATTAATAAAGTAAAAAGTGCTCAAATAGAGGCTAGGGGATGGACAATTAATAAAATGTTCCCTTTTGGAGTAAAGGAATCAAGGAAGAGAAAGGGAAATAAGAAATTGTTTTCTTAGCAAGGCTGAGATGAAAACAAAATTTCTAGGGAGGGGCCCCAACTGCCGCATTGTGATTTGGTCTTGCTATGTTCTATCTGCATTACAAATAGAATTGAATGTTGGTTTGAAATTGCCTGAAATTCATTTTTGTTTCCATAAAATCCTGATGGGATCGACACAATGCATTGTCATATAATTGTTAAATGCTCCATATTAGATATAATTACTTGAGCCAATACAATATTCAAGAACTACGAGACTATCGAACCATGCCAATGAGTAGAGGTGTTAAATTCAGCAAAGAAGCAGCAACCAAGACTCCAAGGAAATTTTTTTAATAGTAAATCCATTAAAGAAAAATATTGGGCAGTGTATATCTATCCATAGAAATTGGACCAAGTTATTTGCACCAAAACATTCAACATATTTTTCATAAACATAGGCACATGATCTGCAACATGCATGATCCATCAAGATTCTCTTCAACATGCATACAAAACTGATTACCATGCTTTTTTCTAGGAAATATTTGCAGTCTTCTCCTCGGAAGGTCAATTTTCGTTGCCACAATCTCAATATCTTGAGGAAGACCTGAGGCGACAAAGAAACAAGAGAGTGGTTCTGTAGTGGAATAAATCCTTGTCTTGAAGAAGGTGAACAACACTCCTGCTCCTGACACTAGCATCGCTCCAATGCTACACCCCAACAAGAAAGCAACCCATAATTTTTCAAATGCATGAGTACATAAGAACCCATCTTTGCGGTAAAATTGATATTTCACAAAAGATTCTTGTGAGGAAGAAGACGAAAAACATTGCAGGGCAAGAGAAAGAGCCTGGAACTAAAAGTTAGAACACACCAAGAGACCACCTCCTCACAGTCGAAGACTCCAGGGACACAGGTTGCACGAGCAATTCCAAAGGCCCAAATTAGTCCATTCTGGGTGGAAGGAGATGAGTAGTAGGAATATGCCTTGCACCAGTGGGAGTTTTGGTGCTCATACCCTAAGATTTTAATTGTATATCCAGAGAACGGGAGAGTGGTCCCACAATTGAATAATGTTTTGACTTGAAATATATCTCTGGGAGCATCAAGAGACCATTTCCTTACAGTGAAATACTTCCGCCCAGAATGGACTAATTTGGACCTCTGAAATTCCTACTCTCGAGCTGCAAAGCGGCTATTGCGTTTAGGGTTGGTTTCTTTTCCGAAACACCTTCTTTTGGTCTTGTTAGGGCTGCCATTGCCGAGCCGAGAAGTGGCCCCCATTATGGTTGATTTCAATTTGGGCGCAGGAGTCGGAACAACGTCTGCATTTCCATCATCCATTGTCATATCATCACCCATCAGATCATATTCTCCTGACTCGAAATCGACCGCATCAACCTCTATGCCAGCCATCAATGAAGGAGGGAAGGATTTCTGAGCAGGCGGGGTTTCCTTGGAATTCTTTGGGTTGAAATATATCTCTCGGTGCACCAAGGGACCATGTATTTTTTTTCTCCTGGGTAGAGGGAGATGAGTAGTAAGAATATTCCCTGGGGTACTGGAACCTCTGGTCATCATGATTGAAGGTGTTTATTATATCTAGACAAAACTATTGTCAAACTGTTGCCATAAATTAATGAGAATTTTCGTTTTCTATAGATGATGCTTGAAATGAATACCTGGAAAGGATAACACAACTCTCCGCAAATCTTGGTTTAATTTGTATTAATGACAAATCATCTCCATCCTTTCAGACATTAATGAAAATATTAACGGTTCCTGCACGATGAGATATTAGTATTAAAGCTTAATAATTGCATATTTACAAAGAAGTGTGAAGGTGGCGGAGATGGCAAAGAGAGATTAAGAATTGCACATTTCGTCCACCTGCCAACCCATGAAAGAGATTCCAATAAATGGCCAAGTATGTAAATTGGTCGGGTGAGATCAAAATAGGGTCACAAGTTATACTCAAGAGATGTGAGGGGCCGATGGTCAAATTGTATGTCTATGAACTTTTGATTGCATAATGTGTAACATGGAATAGGGAACAATGATAGATTTTAGAGGTCAATTTGTATATCACGGAATTTTTGGTGTTGTTTGTAGGTAGCGGAACAATGGAATTGCAATGTTGAGCAAGCCTGGTCAGGAACCGACAATGGTAATAGTGGCCAAGTATGCAATGGGTAAGCGGTTTGTTGGACTCGTGATATAAAAGCATGAGACATAATCGGAATAGAGAATATTGACGAGCTTGAAAACAATGCCACAATTTCTACTTAGGGGACGTGAGGGCCCGATGGTCAAATTGTATGTATCCCAAATTTTGATTGCAAAATGTGTAACACAGAACATGGGACAATGACAGAATTTGACAGTGAATTTGTATATTTCGGAACTTCGGGTGTTGTATATAAAAGAATGAGACATTCGGAAAAATGACTAAGTAACCAGAAAGGGAAATCAAACAAGAAAAATAAAGGGGAATTTGGTTTCCAATTTGTAGATCAGGGAAGTATGGGTGCTATTTCCAGGCGGTGGAACAATGGAAATGCAATGTTAAACCCGCCTATCTGAGAACCGGCCTATCCAGGAACTCGCGATCCAAATTTTTTTTTGAATATGAAACGGGGAAGAGGTTGGTCGGAATCGTGATATAAAAGTATCATTGGAAATCTGAAGACGTGAATCCGCCAACCCCCACACCTAGACATTTTCTGAAAAACGACTAAGTAACGAGAAAGAGAAAGCAGAGGGAAAAAAGAAATGGGATGGAAATTTTCAGAAGCGGGAATTGGTGTAAGAAAGACCCATTGATGGTCTTAACAATAAATATGAAGTGCATTAAATAGGTGAAAACGATCTTCAATCAAGGAATAGATAATGCGATCCATGCTTATAGTTTCCAGGATGTGTTTGTATAAGAGAAGCATCGGAAATCCACAAGAAAATCAATTTTGGGATGTTTAAGTAAAATTATTGTACTGTCAACTTCACCGCAAGTATAACAACAACAAATATGAATTTTAAGACAAATTTGAATTTTAATGTCATGTTGTTGATATGATATTTCCATTGGAATTCACATAGTATATATCCTTTTATTTCAAAATATTCTTGGAGATGAATTTTGCTAAGTTCATCGACCAAGAAAAAGTGCTAAAATGAGGCACATACTACATTTGCATCAGAGAGCTTATATTAAAAGGAAAATCATGTCCTATATATTCTTTAAGATCATAGAAAAACTGCTAAGATCTTGAATGTATCATTAATTTTCCAGAATGAAGCACACAACCAAGAGCCAAGTAAACACCAAATGTATTGAAAGTTGAGGCACAAGAAAACACATGAACATAGAAGCCACCAAGTGAGATCCCACAAGGCTCCATAGATAAGTACACATCGACCTATGCATCAAACAATTTGATATATATAAAAAAAACACACATGCCATTGGTTTTCTCTTACATCTGGTATATGTTCCCATGAGAAAATAACTAGGGCCATGAGATATGAACAAAATTCTTCCAAACACAAGACAACACAAAACCAGCGGAGCTTCGCCATTGTATCCTAGCTATAACCAAACCCCAAAATTGGGAACAAGAAACTTGTCGATTACAATTTTACCATGAAGCAAGATCACTTGGACATTTGCTTCTGATAGTACGATGTTCTATCACTACCAGTTTTAAAAATGCCAAATTTCAAATATTATTGGAAATTCTTGATGGTTTTTCCCAGAGGAGCAAGCCATTTCGACGGTTCAAAGGATGGGCATGAGTTATTCACATTTTGATACTTTGTATGGGGTTTGTCCTCATGCTTCCCATTTCTGGACTAAACAATCTTATGCCCTTGTACATCAGCAATAAATGCACCTTCATGTATGAATTCCAATCCATGAACTCCCCAATCTCTATAAGGAGTTATGAAGATCTCAAGATCATGATTCAATCCATGATGAGCCATTTTTTTTCAATTAGGGCATCGAGAAAATGAAAATACCATATCATAAATGTATAGTTTTTTTTTTTTTTTTNGTTCTCGTACTCGCGTGACACGGGGTCGATCCCAGCAGCTACCATTATAACCCCAGGTGCAACCACCCAGCCCGCAAGAATGGCGCACGAGTAAGTCCGGGTGAGAATCGAACATGAGACTTCATTTACAAATTTCCTTCCATTTACACGGCACTTGCCAATCCATCTACACCCGTGCGGGTATCATAAATGTATAGTTGGATATCATCTTATTTTTTATTTGGGTACCCAAAAAAGGCAGAAATCCTGCCATGGCTATATAGTTGGAAATTGTTTTTCCAATTTGGGCACCCAAAAAGGTGCAGACTCCTCCAAAAAATCCACAGCCAACCACCATTTGTTTTTCATTTGGACACCTCAACAAATATGGAAAATTCTTACCGGGAGATGCAAAAAAACATGAAAATAACAATAATGATTTGATTTGTAGTTAGATTCTCCTTGTTTTTTCAAGTGGACAAAAAGAGACAATCTCTGGAAAGAAAATTTTAAAGCCATAGATGTAAAATCCGAAGAAATCGAGTCCGATGAACATTCATCTAGGTATTGTAGAAAAATTACAGACACGCATGATATTTTTTCGTTTCCTGCCAAAGCTTCATATGATTTATTGTTGTTATTATTATTATTATTCAGTCGATATGCAATATCGCATTGTCCTCATTTAAGGTAATTTTTCTATGTATCTGAAAGTCACACAGCATGTAGACATTGTTTTCCTTTTTGTGTAGGTATACTTCCTATGGAAATTCTGCTAACCCAAGAAGCACATCTTGTAACATAGGTTGTCTAATTGTACAATGTATGATTGTGTTTCCCATGGTTCAGATAGCAACATTGAGGCAATGTCTATATATGTAAGGGAATTTTTTACTACATTGAAGACAATCAATTGTATCATAATTTATGAAAGAAAAAGCACGAGAGTTTCATTTGGCACATACAGGCTCAAAGGGGATCGAGTATGCATTCACTACAACCAAAACACCCTCAACCTGGGCACATGAGCATAGTAGTTAATATATTGAACAATATAAGATAAAATTGCACAACAAAAAAAAGAAAAACTACAAAAAATTGGTGAAGGCCATTTGAATGAGCAAAGTGAGGATGAAATTGTAAATGTATATGCACAACAGTTGTAGATATAGTTAGTTTCTTGATATCCTATACTATGTATGTTCTCAATTCGGTTACAAATGTTTATTGGGTTGTGTGAAAGATCCTTTCTTTAACATCTATTTTATTTGTTATATTTTTGAAGAGAATAAGCGGAAATTTCCCTTTATGCAATTGTTGTTCCATTGAGGAAAACAAATTTGAATAGGTGTTGAACAATTGCAGTTGCAACATGGAACAATGCAATAATTGTGTAACATAACCGAGATACATGGACATGTGAAAGTACAGGACAAAACTGGATATGGAGAACGGTACCATTGCCTTGGTGTTGTCTGACTCTCCATATTTTATATGGAGAATGTGTTGCAAGACAAGTTTTCTCGTGAGTGTGACATCCCTGTGCAAGTTGGTTGATAGTTGTGTCTGGGACGAAACAATATTTTGAACAAATAGTGGGATTTTTTTCCACAATACTTGTTTCGTTGAGCGATGTAATCCGATCACAATCACCACGGTCATATACTGTTTTGGGAAATATATTAAAATTTGTAATGGATATCCCATTACCTGGAAATATCTTTTGTGCATGTTTCTGAACAAGTTGTGTGGGAATAGTCAGTGTGATTGTCATCAGGTCCTTGTTATCTATCATGTCAGCACACATAATGGATCTAGTTTTGTTTTGATTGTCCAAGTAGGTGATATAGACGACCATTATGTCCCCAACGAACACTTTTCCAGTTCGACAATTGTTCAAGCCCTCTATTGATAGTATTTTTGGTGTTATAAGTTGAGACCTCGTGAAATTTTTTGAACAGGAAAAATAATGTGAATGGTAGTCTGCATTATTTTTTTATTTTCTTTTTTCTTGGCATAAATGTACAAGTAGACGCACAACTTGGATGAAGTGTGGAGACAAATTTTTTCAACCAGACCTCTTAGTCTATGGAACTTGTGTTATGTTCGACATCTCACTTGCACTCGATGATACTTCTTGTGAACTGGAAAGTATGTGTTTCAGATGACATCCGCATATTCACCATGACATAGATTAATAAATAGTTGAGGATATTTGTTTGGTAAACATATGAGGAACACAATGTATGCATCTTTACCTTTGGCCTTGTCGGTCTGTTGATGTTTACGATCATTAACTACTCATGGCCATGTCACTAGTCCAACTTTTTCCGATGCAAGCATGTGTAGATGAGCATTAGAAGGACCCACCCATAGATGAACATCAGAAGGATGTCAATATTATATGCACCCACCAATTTTGTATGTTTTATTTACTAGCACAGTTGGTATACCTTTTCGAAGATTGTACCACATCCCCCTCTGCTGTGGCATATAAGAATTCATATTTCTATCCAACCAATATGTTTCTTTCAATGTAGCAACGTCAAACATACAATGGACATGAAGGTAAGTTAATATGCAGAAAGAAATGTAAAAGAAAGAAACACAGTTCTATTTATTTCAATGTAGCAACAAAGAGAATACAATTCACATGAGGATAAGTTACTATGTAGAAAGATACGTAGTATCTACATACAGTAAAATAGGTGCAAAGCAGTAGAACAAGTAGAACAAATACACATACAATAAATGAAATACTAAACACTGGAATATGAAATAAGAGTAGAGGCATGCACCTTTGCAACTCCTCCTCTACATTCACAACAAAGAGTCTATCGTCTTCTCCAGCCACTATGTTTGTTGAAATGTAGCAATGCAGAAAAAACACAATGGAAATGAAGGAAGTTGGTATGTAGGAAGACATGTAAAAAACATAAACAGAGTTTGATTTATTTCAATGTAGCGACACAGAAAATACAAAGGACATGAAGATAAGTTATTATGTAGGAAGGTATGCAATATCTACATACAATAAATTAGGTGAACACATATACAGACAATAAATGAATTACAAAATAATGGAATATGAAATAACAATACAAGCATGTACCTTTGTATCTCCTCTTCCACAGCCGTGGTAAAGACTGGTATACAGGGGAGAACAAGTAATACGTAGATACAATAAATGAGAGTCAATGAATAGAATAAAATATAGTTAGAAACATGAACCTTTTCTTTTATCCATCCATGGTTGTCATCATATAAAGTTTTTCCTGCCCAAAATATATTACAAGCCAGAAAATATTAAGAAATTGCATGGCCATAGGTCAATGAGGAATACACAGACAATTATATTTCCATGTCTCAAAGCATATTTCCATGTCTTTGGTGTACATCTCATATTTCAAGTACAAGACAAATTGTATCATGGTCACACCAGTCTATGCACATGATAAAGAGGTTGTATTGTGATATGGGCACATTTCACCATATATGGTTAATACGTGTGTTTTGCACATGTTTTATCTTGAAAAAAAGACAATGGACATTGTAATTGCACATGTAGTTGTCCAATTATTTGTTATGCCACTATTTTGTATCATGTCAACACTGAAGTATCCTAGAATGATAATGGTTTGATCCAAATGTAAATGGTGTGATGCATTTGAGAACACATTCATTATGCTAGCAATGTTGCATGCCAAACAACATAGAAACTGAATACTGCAATTTGCAATCCATGGAACACCACTCTTGCTAGCACCATCTCGGTATCTTTTTCTTCTACAAGATCATTTTTAAAATACATGTAGGTATGGTCTAGAGCTAGGAAAAATACTTGGAGAAAAATTTAAGAGCAGGAAAGGTGGGCACGGGACAGGTGCCAAATATCGACTTCGCCAGACACGGAAAATGATAGAACCACGGGTCCACTTGCGGGTGCAGGATCTCAACACCACAAAGTAAATAAAACAACTCCAACTGTCGATGCTTGACCCCAAACCTACAAAGCCGAAGTAAACAAAAGAAAGGAGAAAGCAACAAACTAGCGAGAAAGAACGAACAGGCCCAACTGCAGCCCCAGGACCTCAAACTCCCAAACTTGAGCCAAACAAAAACAAGAAGAAATCGACGAACCAATGAACCAAAGAACAAGAAACAACCATTGAACCAGTAAACAACATATGTATCTCCAATGATTACTAAACTGCAGCCCAAGCACAGAAGGAATCAAAAACATATGACGAGAATGCCAATAGAAATAATCACACATTCTTACTTGCAAAATGCAAATAGTGACCAAAAAAGAATGAATAAAAAATGAAATTATGACATCAAAACTTACTTCGAAACGATGAACGACAGAAGTGTGGGTCGAATTGTGGGTGCAACACCTGGACCCCACAAAGTAAAAAAACAATATCTCCAACTACGAATGTAGGACCCCAACCCTACAAAGTTGAAGTAAACAAAAGAAAGCAACAAGAACCAACATGTCCAACCACAGACGTAGGTCCTCAACCTTGCAAAGTTGAACCAAACAAAAATAAGCAACAATCAATGAACCAGTGAACAGGAAGAACCCAACCAACCAATAAACAATCTATGTATCTTCAATGATGATGAAATTGCATTCCAAGCATATAGGAAGTATGAAACATACAATAGCTATGTAACTGGCGGTGGACAACAATATTGTCCAAATTCACTGCAACACTCTATGGAAAAATTCGAGGAAAAATGTACTCTGAGAATCCTATTTAGGTAAACATTTAAGGCTATCAGGTTGTTTAAGGGCCTCATGGTATGCAAACATTTAAGATGTCAGGCCTGTTTCAATACCTTTCTCTATGTAAATATTTAAGTTGTCAGGCCTATTCAAGCACCTCAAAAAAAGTGTTAATGCTCTAAACCTTCGGTATGTAAACATTTCAATACAAATAGAAATAATAATAAAAGGACATATTAATATGAAGTCAATGAATTATCGATCTCTATAGTCCCTCTATGCCTTCAGTAGGGACTAATAATAAAAAAACATTAAAAAATAGCGTCCATGCTTAGAACTTTCGGTATGTAAACATTTCAGTAAAAATGTAATAAAAATTAAAAAAGAGTGTCTAAGCTCAAAACTTTGGATATCTAAACATTTTCAACATTGGGAATAGCGAAGCTGGCAATAAGACCTCCAATACATTCTCCAATGAGACGATGACATATAAGGTTTTTTTTATTATATAAGAAATAATGTTTTTACTTCTCTAGTATGAAAAATATAGTTGATGCGAAAATTTAGAGTCAAAGGACATATTAATATGAAATCAATGAATTATCGATCGTTATAGTCCCTCTGCACCTTCGGCAAGGACTAATAACATGAACCATGCACATATTGATAATTAACATGGACACATAATATTACAATAAGCTTAGTTTCTCGTTAAATATGTTTGACATAAATTTTTAATTAGACCAATTGTAAAAAATAAAGCATCCAAGATATCCGAGCTTTTTACGAGTATTTCAATACTAAAACCATAAATCTTGTTTTTTACATTTATTTTCATTTTCAATTTTGAATAGTTGAAAAAACATTTTTTATGCTTGGAATACATACCAAGAATAAAGTCATTCAAAGTATAATTTTTACTACAATTTCCACCTCATTCGTGACCAGATTTTTGACTCATGAATTTAATTTAGTCAAAATTATGGTTATTGAATTGGTCGAAAATTATTGAAGTGTATTTCGGTTGATAAAATAATCATGATATAGGTTGAAAAAAACATCAAAATATAGGTCAAAATGTCGATAGCAATATAATTTTAGGTCAAATAATTAATTAATAAAAAAATGGTTGTATAGTTGAACTTTATTACACATGTTATTTGTTTGGTCAAAATTTATGTAGAAAGTTCATTAGGAGATATAGGGGACAATGTTTAAAATGTGTCAACTGATTTCCCATGATTTTTGGAATATGGGTGGATTTCTTCACTCCTAAAATTTTGCAATTGGATGAACCAAATCAACTAAAAATAGAATATGGATAGGTGGAACTATTTGATCCATTTGTGTAAATGTTTGACCAGTTTGTGATCATTTTTGTTTAACGGTGCCAACGAAATTCCCAACATGCAATGTGGTCAGTGTTCAGATCCTAATATTTATCCTCCAGTTGAGACAAATTAACTAAACATGGATATTTGTTAAGAGGTGCATTTATTGTATCTAGTTATTGTAAGCCATATACGTTGATAGATGCATAGGGATGAAGGGTTGGACATATGTATGTTGGTTGTTGTAATTCTCCCTTGAACGTAATAAAATTGAATTTCATTGCCCTATGGATGTTTCCCTTGTGAAGGGTTTTACAACATAAATATGGTGTAAATTCTTTGTGTGATTGTACTTGTTTGTGTATGTTTGATTTGTTTCTAGTTAAATCTATTTGATTCAAGATTCTGTTGAATAACAAGTGGTATTAGAGTAGGTGGAGCAGGTGTAGCAAGTGAGCCAAGGTGATTTTTTTTCAGATTTCCTGTGAGCGCAAGAACCTTTGGACGTGTTTTTTGGCAGGTCTGGGAAGGTGGATAAAAGTACTGAGGAGCTTGGATGTTTTCAAAATATTAGAGTGTTGATCCAGTGCTCTTTAGTACACAGGCGCTCCCCAGGCAGTGTTAGGAGAGCGCCAACTCTCCAACACTTAAGAAACACGATTTTTCCTCCATTCAGCGTGCCCAGTTCAAGTCGACAGGGGCATTTCTAAATCAATTTTCCCCTTCCACTAATATAGAGCGCCATTCTTAAATATGGCACTCCCTAGAGATCCTTAGAGGAGCGCCAATCTCATTAGTGGCACCCCTGTTAAGGTCAAGGTAGCGTTGACCCTGTTTTTGGATGACGAGTGTGAGAAAAGGTGCTTTTTGGCTAGTGAATGGTTAAGGGTTTGTCCCTATGGCTAAAGTTAAAATTTATAAATTCTAAGTTGATAAATTTAATGGAAAACCCAACTTTGAGATATGGAATCTCAAGATGAAGGATTTTCTTTTGCAATAGAGTTTGAAAAAAGCATTGGCAGGCAGATCAAATAAATCGGCGACCATGACGAATGATGAATGGGACGATCTGGATGAAAAAACATTGAGTACTATATGTTTTTTCCTTGCAGATGATGTTTTGTTTAATATAGTAGGAGAGGAAACAACAACGGGTTTGTGTACCAAATTGGAAGGACTTTACATAACAAAGTCCATGACTAACAAAATCTATTTAAAGAGGCAGTTGTATGGTTTGCGAATGAAAGAAGATACAAAATTCATTGACCATTTAAGTACCTTTAATACTCTTATAGTTCAATTGGATAGTATGGAAGTAAAACTCAAAGATGAAGACAAGGCATTGACACTATTGCGTTTGTTTCCTAAGTCTTGGGACCATTTATTTACCTCTATAAGTTTTAGCTCAAGATATGTTCTTGATTATGAAATTGTTTTTGGAGCTTTATTGGCTAAGGAGATGAGGAGAAAATCCAGTCAAGAAACGTCAACTTCTGAGGTGATGGTAGTAAGAGGGTTATCCAAAGATAAAGAACAAAATCAGAGAGGTTCTTCCATATCTAAGTCAAGAGGGAGGAAGATTAAACTTAAATGTTGGTACTGTGGAAAATCTAGAAATCTCAAAAACGATTTATAGAAACGACGACATGCCTCCAAAGAATACTCAACAAAAGAAGTAAAGGAAGCAAATGCAATAGAAATGAGTTTAGCTTCCAGTTCAGGTATGAATGATGAGGTTCTGCCTATTTCTAATGCTTCACATCATAATCAACATTGTTTTTTAGACTCTGGTGCATGAAATCATATGTGTTTACATCAAAATTGGTTTTCCACATATCAAGTTATAGATGATGGAGTTGTTTTTATGAGAAATGATATTTCCTATAAGATTGTTGGGATTGGTAGCGTCATAATTAAAATGTATGACGGTTCTATAAGAATATTAACATATGTGAGGCATGTACATGAACTTAGAAATAACTTGATATTTTTGGGAGTCCTGGATTCTACTGGACACAAGTGCACAATTCAAGGTGGAGTGATGAAGGTGTTCAAAGGAATATTACAGGTCATGAAGGCGAACAAAATCGAGAACTTGTATCATCTTGAAGGAAGAATTGAGTCAGATCAACCTGCAACAACAATATCTAAAAATGAAAGTGATTCCACTCATTTATGGAATCAACGTTTGGATCATATGAGTGAGATAGGACTTAAGGTACTTGTAGATCGTAAGTTACTTCCAATTTTGAAGTCTCTGAATTTAAATTTCTGTAAACATTGTATCTTTGGTAAAAAGAGTAGGCAAAAGTTTAAAATAGGAAGACACAGTAGTAAAGGTGTCCTTGATTACATTCACTCGTATGTTTGGGGACCATCCCCTACAGTCTCATATGGAGGATCATCATATTTTGTTATGTTTATATATGATTTCTCTAGGAAGGTGTGGGTCTATCTGTTAAAAAGAAAAGATGATGGTTTTACTGTCTTTAAGCAGTTTAGAGATTTGATTGAAAAGAGCACTCACAGGTCGATAAAATGCTTAAGAACTGACAATGGAGGTGAATACACATATATGGAATTTGAGAACTATTGCAAGGAAGTAGGGATTGAGAGGCATAAAACCACTTCCTATACTCATTAGTAAAATGGTGTTGTTGAACGCATGAACATGACTCTTCTAGAGAGAGCAAGGAGCATACTTAGTAATGCCAAGTTGCAACAACAATTGTGGGTAGACACAGTTTCTACAACTTGTTATTTGGTTAACCGATCATCATTGATGGAAATTGAATGTAATATTCCAGAAGAGGTATGGATTGATCACGCTTGTGATTATTCGAACCATAATATTTTTGGTTGTGAAGCCTATGCGCTTATACCTAAGAATCAACGTTCTAAAGTAGATCCCAAATCTAAAAAGATTATCTTTGTTGGGTATGGTGATGGAATTAAGGGATATATATTGTGGGACCCTACTACCCACAAAATCACCATTAACAGGGATGTAATATTTGATGAGTCAATATTTATAAAATCAGATGTAGATGTTGAAATGAAACAGGCGCAGGTACCACAAACTCAATAGATCCAATTTGAGACTCATTCATTTACAGAAGAATATGAACATGAAGAGGTTCATGAGGATGTTCATGAAGATGTTCTTGCAGATGAAAATGTGGATGTAGATAATAATCAAGAAAATGTGGAAATACCACAATCATCACTAAGGAGATCTATAAGGGTCAGAAATCCTCCTAGCAGGTATGATGATTTTGTTTCATTTTTTTCTTTGGATACTAATAATGAGGAGCCTACTTGCTATCAAGAAGAAACAAAGGTGATTGATAGTGAAAAATGGAAAGAAACAATGAAAGAGGAAATGGATTCCTTAGAAAGGAATGGAGCATGGGACCTGGTAGAACTCCCAAAAGACAGGAAAATTTTAGGTTGCAAGTGGGTCTATAAACTAAAATGGGGTGCTGATGATAAGGTTGAAAGGTACAAAGCAATACTGGTGGAAAAAGGCTATTTGCAGAAGGAAGGTATTGATTTCCGTGAAATATTTTCACCAATAGTTAAACTTGTTTCAATTCGGGTTGTGTTGGAACTAGTTGCTTTATTTAATATGGAATTAGAGCAGCTAGATCTTAAAAAAAAAAAATACATGGAG
This sequence comes from Picea engelmannii, assembly GCA_009831015.1. Classification (NCBI taxonomy): domain Eukaryota; kingdom Viridiplantae; phylum Streptophyta; class Pinopsida; order Pinales; family Pinaceae; genus Picea; species Picea engelmannii. The sequence goes on from ML793840.1 coordinate 75,695, forward strand.
ATTTAGGTGAGGGGATATACATGGAACAACTAGAAGGGTTTGTTTAGGATCACAGAAAAATATTTGTTTGTAAACTCAAGAAGTCATTATATGGCATGAGGAAGTCTCTTGGGCAATGGTACAAGAAGTTTGATTCTTTCATGGTGAGAAAGAATTATAGATGGAGTGAGTATGATCATTGTGTTTATTTCAAAATGTTGGATAATGGAATATTCATTATTTTGGTGCTATATGTTGACAATATGCTTGTAGCAATCTAGAGCATGGGAGAGATCAACAGGTTAAAGGCTCATATGGCTAGGACGTTTGACATGAAGGATATAGGAGCAACAAAACAAATCTTGGGCATGAAGATACACAGAGACAAAAAAATGGTAATATTTGGTTATCACAACAAAAGTATGTGGAGAAAATACTTATCGGGTTCGATATGAACAATGTGAAACTAATTTCAATACTTGTTCAAAATACTTGTTCAAAATTGAATCCCCAGAGGAAGTCGTTGGTCGCTAGGGTTGTTTCCATAAAGAGGAAATCAAAGGTTTATTGTTGGATCAAAGATGAGCAGATTGCAAGGTATAAGTAGAACATTTTTTGCTCGAGTGGACAGAAACAAAATAAGACCGAGGTTGTGAAGGACACAATACTAGATGGCTTATCACTGATAAGCCCATCCAATAAGGTGTGATAACTATTCATAATCATTGAATATGCCTTGCAGGGAAGTGATACCTATGAAAAGAAGTATTAAATTGGACTTATTTGGTTTCATTATGCACAAAACTCAATATATGCATAGAGCACGAGTTATAAAGGTATGAAAGCATATTTTTTGGTTCCATTCAAAAGGAATCGCTTTTAAATGTGCATAAGTGGGTGAATGGAGGATGTCCCATTAAAAACTTATTTGTTTAAGAGGTGGACAATTTTAGTTTTGTAAAAGGTTTTAAGTTATATATTAAATAATTATGTTTTGGCTTAAAAATTTTAATAAATGTTTTGGGGTTCAACCTTGAACTATAAAATTGTTCCTCTATAAGAAAAATATCGGTTTTATAAGTTGTAGTTTTTTGGGAGGTTTGTGCTAATGGAAAAAGTGCAGAGTTCAAAGTTTGAGATGGAGAAATTCAACGACAAGAATACCTTTGAGCTATGGAAGCTCAAGATGCGAGATCTGCGTGTGCAATAAGGATTTCAAAAGGCATTTGTGGGAAAGACAAAGAAACTGGCAAGCATGACAGACGAGTACTGGGAAGATCTGGATGCAAGAGCCCTCACTACCATTTTATTGTGTTTGGCATATGAAGTTTTTTTAACATTGTCGGAGAGGAGGAAACAACAAGAGCGGTGATGGTTGAGTCATCGTGAAAGAAAAAAAATGTATTTACCTTGGAGTTGTAAAAATATTGATTGCATGTAAATGGGCATATGTCTATAAGACCTAGATAGGCATGCATACCTCTAGTCTATTGGGTCACCTAAGAAAAGTCTAGACATAGATTTAGGTAGATTGAATAAGTGGGGGGGCATGTATGTTGGATTAACCTTGACACGCTGAAAGATTTAACGATTTAAATCTTTTTTTTCAAAGAATGTGGTTTTTGGAGTCCATTGTTTTGGATAGCCCGTGGTATTGTGTCCATGGATTGCATGTAATGAAGCCTATAAAATTCTTAGTGTACTCCATTGTAAATGGGCCTAGAGGTAAATAGTGAAGGATTACTTGGTCTACTTGACTTGATTGGGTCAAGGAAATGTTCATGTTAAGGTGGAGAACTAAGGCTCCATTGTAAAGTCTGTGGAGGTGAGCGAAAAAGGTTCACTTGGGTCGACTTGGCCGGATTTGGTCAACATTTTTCGAATGCAATGTTCGAGGTGGAGAAGTGTGTCCAGGTTAGAAAGATGGGTCTATATAAAGGTTGGCGTGTTTATAGATTTGTAGTGAAATGAACATTGGCAATTCAATCAAATGTTTGAGAATATATGATGAAGGTAGGTTCATATACATGGAACTTGGAAATTATTGTAAGGAAGATGGGATCGAAAGGGCATGTTAAGTAATGCCAAGTTGCAACAACAATTGTGGGAAGAAGTGGTTGTACTGTCTAGTAACTCGGTCACCATCGGTTGAAAAAGAATGGAATATTATGGAAGAGGTATGAACAGTTCATCTGGTGATTAATCAAATGTGAAATTATTTGGTTGTGATGCTTATGTTTTTATCAACATTCTACGTAGGACCCAGATCAAACAAGTAGATCTTTGATATGGTGATGATGTTAAGAGATGCAGATTATGGGATCCTATTGACCACATAATCATCATGGACAAAGATGCATTGTTTAATGAATCTCCTTTTATAAAATCAAACATAGTAAAAGATGAAAGGTTTAAAGTGTGATTGGTAGAAAAAGGGTATTTGGAAGGTATTGATTTCCATGAAAGTTTCTCACCAATTGTTCAAATCTTGTTTTTATTCATGTTGTGTTAGCACTAGTTGTGTTACTTGATATTGAGTTAGTACAGATAGATGTTAAAACTATTTTACATGGATTTTTTGGATAAGGAGATGTATATGGAACAACCAGAAAGGTTAGTTCACAATCACAACATAATATTTTTTTGCAAACTCGGGAATCATTGTATGCCCTAAGGTAACCAGGAAATGGTACAAGATGTTTGATTCAAAGTGAGTATAACTATTGTGTTTTTGGTATATTTATTATCTTGCTGTTAAATGTTATGCTTGTTGTTAGCACAAGCTTGTTTGAGATCAACAGGTTGGCTCAGTTGGGACATTTGATATGAAGGATCTAGGAGAAATGAAACAAATCTTGGGCATGGAAATACACAAAGACAGAAAATATGGTAAGCTTGGTTATCACAATAGAATTATGTGGTGAAGATGCTCATGAAATTCGATATGAATACTCTAAAACTGGTAAAATCCCTTTGCCTTTCCATTGTAAGTTTCCTTCGGGTTTATGTCCTAACTAATGAAAAAGAAAAGGGTTATAGTCTCGTGTATCATATGTTAGTAGGAAGGCTGATGTATGCGATGAAATGGTCAATATTTCACATGCAGTTGGTGTTGGCAGTAGACACATGGAAAAACCAGGTGAAGAGTTGTTGATTAAGGTTGGTTGTCACTGATGTCAACCCTTGAAGAAAGCCCCAGTAGCGCAAAAGTTTGGCTAATGGACCCAAGTTTGTTTGATGTAAATATGACTCGTTATTGTCTTTTCATGGTTGATAATAAGTAGAAATTGATTAACTCCAAAGTGGTCCCCTTATTGTGAAAGCCCTCACGAGAAGACACTTTGTGAATTGAGTTATCCTAGAAGTATGGTTAGAGAACCCATGCTTATTTGTGGAATAATGAGATGAAGGTAATTTAAACAATCTTATATGTATAGTGTTTTTCATGCCATTTCTAGTGGTACACGTAACTCCTCATGGTTAAAGAGTTATGGCCATGAGAAGTTGGAGAACCCAAGTTTGGGTAATGGACCCAAGTTTGTTTGATGGATAATGGTATGAGTTTTGATATATTTGCAGGTAATACTATTCTATATGGATGGTACATGTCATTCCATTTCTGGTGGT
>ML793840.1:82214-107048 GCA_009831015.1 Picea engelmannii
ATATATATATATATATATATATATATATATATATATATAAAGAGAATATTAATGTACATAAAATTGTATTTCATAAGTTTTAAATAAAATATTAATAATTTGAAATTTATATTTAAAAATATTTTTTGATATAAAAAATGCTAAAATTACTAATAATTAAATTTAATTACATTTAATTTGATTTAAGCTATCTTCTCGTAGAACTAAAAGTGTTATAAAATTTATAAGTTATATTAATTTTAATGAAATATTTTTTTTTCAGATTTTTTAATTGATATGAATAATTTAATTTTTATTATTTCAATTGTCAAGGTGGTAAAACCTATTATAATTTAGTGTTTAGTGGGTATTGTGGACAGTTGACATTAGCTATTATAAGTGATTCATCATAGTTATTTAAGGAAATGATTTATTGGTGGTTTGTAAGGAGTAGACTTTCGCTCATGTCCTCTAGGTCTTAGGTTGTTAGGTCTTGGGTTGTTAACCTATTTCCTTACCTCTAAAAAAGATGAACTCTTAACCAATCAAAAATAGTGTTAAGTCTTATTCCAAAACCAAAAAACTATTTGTAAATAGTTTATTTCAAAACCAACAAAAAAAATAAATAATAATATTCACTAAAAAAAACCATTTTCCTTTATAACCATAGCTAAAACTACCTCCAACCTCCAATGAAATCATTATTAAACAATTATTTAATAACCAAGTAAACCCATGACTATCAATTACCTTTAATAAATAAAAAGATCCAAAGCCTTGTGACCTTTTTAAAGTCGCGGTACATTGAAATCAAGGCCCCCGCAAGCCTTCTCCTAACTAACGGCTTTTTCATGAAATCTAACTAATGACTTTTTGATGAAATGAGAAGTGATCTAAAACTCACGTCTCAAGTTTTGGAAGTTGTGATATTTAAAGTATGGTCGTCGTAATAAAAAGTCTTACTGTTTGTGTAGGCGGTTCTAAAATATCTAGATGACTATAAGTCATAACCAATTTGTTGCCGATTGCGTTGTCCTTGTAACATGCACAAATAATACATTTGAATTCAACTAATTTTATACAGTGAAGGGATGGTAGGTTTTATTCTGATTAGGACCTTAAATATAGGTGGGTAAAGATGTGACCACCCATCCAACGTATAACTTCAACATATTTGCATATAAGATGTTTTACATTCATAAGGTACAGTCTAGTAAGTGTTGGGAAGCGGAAGCAAAACAAAGTATCAACAAGCAAGATTAAACACGCATAATATCAAGAATAACAATCACACAATTGATAAAGTGATTTATGTGGAAATCTAATATGGGGAAAAAACCATGGGCAATGATAATCGGTATTCTTTTTATTCAAGGGAGAATTACAATAGTCAACCCAAGCATACAACCATCCTCTCCTCTCATACAACAACTCAATATTGTGTCTTGATCTCACACACTCACTACACATTGTTGGGTATGCTCATATATATAACATATATCACTCAGTTACACAAATTGATAATGAATAGATCACATAGTTACATGAACAATTCATAAATAGATTACATGCATGCACATTCCTCACATAGTTGCATGCATGTTCATGTGACTGCATGTGAAATTCGTTGGCATGTTTCCAACAATATCCACCTTGACAACAATTTACCTACTATATCATGCCCTTAATTAATTCATCACCTTTTTTGCAAGCCAAGAGAAGTCAAACACCATCGTAACTTCTATAACAAAATTGGTTTTGTAAACATGTCTACAAAATTCACTTTTGTATGGACCTTTTCCAGAGCCACTCCACCTTCATCAACAATATGTCTTACAAAATGGTACTTAATAGAAATATGCTTCGTCTTACTCTAATAAGCTGGATTTCTAGCCAAATGAATAGCACGTTGACTATCGCAAAATACTTTCACATTATCCTGCATCCTTCCAAACTCACCCAACAAACCTTGTAACCAAATTTCCTCCTTGAATGTATGTGAAGCAGCCATATAATCTGCCTTAGTAGTGGATAACGCGACTACATTTTGAAGCTTTGACATCCAACTAACAGGTCCTCTTGCAAGAGTAAAGACATATTCTGAAGTGGATCTCCTTTTTTCCAAGTCACCTGCAAAATCTGAATCTACATAACTGCAAACTGAATCTTTCTAACCATCATAGGTGATAGAATAAATGCTTGTGCCTCTAAGATATTGAAGCACCCATTTCACTACTTGCAAATGCTCTTTTCATGGATTTGTGTAACACACCCAACCCTTGAGTATCTTTCCTAGGGATGGGGCATCAAAATTTCTCTCTCCTTAACATCTCACATCCTTTGTCTGAGGTCTTTATCCTTGTCTTCTTACCCATAGCCTTCTAATGACTATTACCAGACTCAAATCTGAGCTTTGGGTTACAGGTTATGGATTCCTAAAGTTCTTCAAGCGTTCATTGGTTGAGATCCACGTAGCATCAATGGGAATCCCTTACGAGGTTCTCTCCTCTCGCAGAGAACATCCGTTCATCACCTAAGCCAACGATGGAATCAATATTCATCTAACATACCTACTGTAGAGGGATTCGACACTTTGATGCTCTGGCACTTTCACAATTCGGCGTTGAATGCCTCTTTATTGTCTACGCACGAGACCACCCAGAGTCCCGAACTCCTGAAGTCCTATAATCTTGCCATGTGTTTCAACCTTCAGGCCTTTTGGGTCCCTCTATTACGCTACGCCCCAAACCCTCTGGAGTCCCGAACTCCCGAACTCTCAGAGTTTCGGTCACTTCACCAACCATTTTGGCTAGGTGAGCATGTACCATGGGATGAAACGTAGAAGGGCCAGGGGTGACACGTGCCATGTTCCAATAATCATTTAGGGTCTATGAAAAGCACATATCAAGTTGAGACGTGACACATCGATCATAGGTCCAAGTCACCCTAGTGACATCGGATTGCCACGTCACACCAGAATGACAACCTTCTAACATCCCTTAAATCTCACAGTCAAGATCCGGCCACATGGATCCATAAGTCCATGACTAGCGTTACTTTGGGACTACGACCTTCGGGAGTTTTGCGATGCAAACTCCTCTTTTCTCCCGAAGTTGGTCAGCGTCGGGCTGAGCACAACCCAGATTTGATGGTTAGGAAAAGTCTCGAAGCGTCCTCGAATCGACAACTCTCATTACTTCAGGCTTCATAGATTTTTGACCCACACCTCAAATTCTCCAGAGTGCCCAGTCTTCGAACTACAAGATCTAGCACCACGCGTCCCCTGTATATCAATGATTGAGAGGGATCCCGAAGAATCTGTGGATCAACGGTCCACATTACTTCATGACTTCAGGCTTTGGGGAGTTTGGCGTTACAACACCCCTATTCTACTGAAGTGGTCAATGTCGGGTCGACTACATCATGGATCCTATGGCTAGGAAAGAACCTGAAGGGTCCCTAGATCTATGGTCCTGGTCACTTTGTGACTCCGACCTTTGTGGGTTTTGGATTTTATTTCCACTCCATTCTCCTGAAGCAGGACTTCGCTGAAGTACCATGTGCGGGTCCCTCCTCCTGGATGATCGAATGATAGGCAGGGCTCCTAATTATCTTCCCCAAATCAACGACACTCCTTTACTTTGTAACTTCAGCGTTTGGGGAATTTGATGCTATGGAATTTCCTTTCTCCCGAAGTGGTACTCCATCGAAGTCTCCTCGGTGTAGATCTAATGGCTGAGGGAATTCCTGAACATTCTCGATCGATGGCTCGCGTTACTTCGTGATGGGGAGTTGGATCACGGATTAGTCGGTAAGATAGGTTCCTCTAACCACTAGGGAAATCGCCCAATGTCGGTCAACCTTACAGGAAACGATGACTCTCGGTCACCTTCGATCAGTTTGTGACTATTAAGGTCGACAGTACTCTGAAGTCCCTGACTTCTAGAGCTCCGAAGTCAGAAGGACTTGTCTCCCTTAGGCTTAGCACAAAGTTCCTGGGTGTTGGTCATATGGGTCCTTCTAAACTCTCGCAAGTTAAAGACATCTTCCTCATCGTGAACTTAATAAGGACTTGGGCATGGTATCTCAGTTGTGCAACAAGGAGTCTAAAGGAGACATCCTCGCCACACCGATAGGGTCAGATTGATGCAATGCTTTCTATCCCAGCCCTCCTACAGGTTTATGTCCCAAGACGTCTTGAAGGATAATCTGGGGCATATAGACAATCAATTAGAAGAATAAGTCCACAAGAAGGTAAATGAATACACATAACTTAATCATTGAATACAAAGACCATTCTTAGATGTATAAATACATGTATTCATTCATTATCCCATTTCAAAACACAAAATATGGAAATACTTATCAGAACCAGAAATCATGATGTGACTATTAAAAGGGGTGTTTGTTTCCACCCAACCATAGGCTCAGTCACTCCTAATGGATTTACCACTGGCCACCCCCGAGCTAGACCACGATTCTTTGAGAGAGAGTTCTTTCTTCCGTCTCAACAACAATCGGGGATGGAGGTTACTCTCCTCCTCCCACAGGACCTTGGCAACGGGTTTTCTCTATACCAAGCAAGCAGGCCTTCCTGAGAGCTTCCTCAGTCACACAGAACCCTATTTTATCATCTTGTATCATGACCCTGCTAGCCACATCCTGCGACTAGAACACATTCATTTCTCAGTTCTTCCTCGAACTTGAAAGCTTAGTCTCTCTTCTCTGCTTCTCTTCGCAACTCTTCCTCTTCCCGCCATTCCTTCCTTTCTTGCCTTCCTCAACAATATTGTGTGTCGTATGAATTCCCAGTCCATGGTCAGGTATGAAATCCTTATAGATGGGTGCTCTGCCCCATCCCCTAATTAACTCTTGAGGAGGTCTTCCCACCTACTAGCCTCACTGTAATTCATTCCTGGGTCAGAGGACTGTTCTGGTCTTAAGAAATTAAATCCAGCAAGGTACTAGTTTGGTGGGGGTTATCTAAACCATTCTTGGTTCCCCTCACCATCTCTTTCATAACATTCTTGTTCTATCTTGGCAAACCCCCCTTTCAGCAGTCATGCAACACTTTTCCATTTCTATTAATAACATAAATTGCATTCCTTGACCTTTTATACAAAGGTTCATCAAATAAAACATTCACACATATCGAGTTTGCCATAATCTCTTGGCAAATATATTTATATTTACAAACTGGAGGAAACATGGGTGTTACAATCCCCTCCCCCTTAAAGGAACATTGTCCTCGATGTTCTATCTATCAATGTGCTCTACATATACATAAGTAAAAAAAAAAAGGATATGCATATTTCATGGCATCCTCCATTTCCTACGTAGCCTCATCTGGGCCAAAGTGTTTCCACTACACCTTGACCTGTGCAATGGTTTTGTTCTTGAGTGAGGTTTCCTTCCTGTCTAGTATGCATTGATGTTCTGGCAGGAATTCTCCCTCCGGCTCCATGTGAATCACAGACCAATCAATTATATGATTAGAATCATGTACATATTTCTTTAATAACGAAACATGGAAAACATTATGTGCCTTCATTGTGGGGGGGATTTCTAGCCTATAGGCTACAGGTCCCACTCTATCTCACATTTCAAAGGGTCCACAATACCGGGGTGCCATCTTGGCACAATCTCCCATTCTCAGGGAACTCTTCTTGGGTCTAATTCTGAGATAGATATGGTCTCCTCTCTTGAACTCTCTGGGAGTTCTCTTTCTGTCGGCGTAACTCTTTTGTCTATCCTGAGCAGTTTTTAGATTTTGATTAATCTGAATTACTTGTTTTTCCATTTCTTTTAGCATGTCAGGTCCAATTGTAATTCTATTCACTAGATTAATCTAGTTGATTGGAATCTTTCACTGTCTACCATAGAGGGTTTCAAAAGGGCTCATCTTTAATGACTCTTGATAACTGTTGTTGTAAGCAAATTCTACTAGTGGTAGGTAGTCTTCCCACTTCTTAGACTGATGCATTACATGCATTCTTAGCATGTCTTCTAATATTTGGTTCACTCTTTCTGTCTGTCCATCCGTTTGAGGGTGATAGGCTGTGCTAAAAAACAATTTAGTCTGAAAACTAGCCATTAAGGATTTCCAAAATCTTGAAGTAATTTTTGTGTCTCTGTCAGATATAATCTCCCTAGGCATGCCATGCAATCTGAATATCTCCTTCATGAATATGTTGGAAATATTTTTTTCCTTGCAAGTTGACTTGACAGGAATGAAGTGAGCAGACTTACTCAATTTTTCCACCACTACCATGATGGCATCATTCTTCTTGGTCGATTTTGGCAATCCGGTGATTAAATCCATGGCGATGGTTTCCCATTTCCATTATGGAATTGGTAGAGGCTGTAACAACCCTACTAAGTGTCGTTGTTCTACCTTAACTTGTTGGAATTCTAGACACTTATCTAGATACTCAGTTATGTCCCTTTTCAATCCAGACCAATAGAATTTTTTCCTAGTGGCCGTGATCATTTTCTGATAACTTGGATGACCAGTATATGGTCTCGTGTGTAGTTCATCCATTATGAACCTCCTCAAGTCGTCACAACTTGGAATATACAATATGTTTCTGTAGGTCAGCAGGCCTTCATCAAGGATCGGATAGACTTCATACTTTAGCCCCGTGGGATATTTCTTTAGGTATGACGTCACGGTCTTGAAAAATGAATTTGTTTCTTGTATATTCTTGACTCTCTCCCTGACATCCATTTCACAGGTGCTTACCACTGCCAGGTGAATCATTTTCACACTTCTGCTAAGGGCATCGACCACCTTGTTTTCCTTTCCTTTGATGTTTTTTATTTCGAAATCAAACTCACTAAGGAGATCCATCGACCTAGCTTGTCTAGCATTGAGTTCTGATTGATCAAACAGGTGCCTAAACCCACAATGGTCTATCATAAGTAAAAATATCCTACCCAGGAGGTAATGCCTCCACATTTTTAAAGCATGCATTATGGAAGCCAACTCTAGATCATGGGTCACGCAATTGATCTCATGCTCATCCAATTTTCTGGATTCGTAAAAAATTACATGCCCTTCTTGCATAAGGAATCCTCTGATTGCTTCCTTACAGGAATCTGTCCACACGAGGAAGTCATCATCAGGGTCTTCAATATTCATCACAGGTGCATGGGTTAGGAGGTATTTCAGTTCTTGAAATATTTCTTCACATTCTGATGTCCAAGTGAATTTAACCCCCTTTTTCTGAAGGGCAGTGATTGGGAAACCAATCTTGGAAAATCCTTTTAGGAACCTTCTATAATATCCTGCTAAGCCCATAAAGGACCTAATATCAAATACATCCTTTGGGGTAGGCCATTCCATGATAGATCTGATCTTGTTAGGGTCTACTGCCACCCCTTCTTCAGAAATAACATGGCCTAAGTAATGTACTTGCTTCTGGAAAAAGTCACACTTGTTAAACTTAGCGTAGAGTTGATACTCTTCTAGTACTTGAAGCACTAATTTAAGATGTTCTTCATGTTCCTATCTGTTCTTGGAGTATATTAGGATATCATTAATGAAAACCAATGAAAATTTATCTAGGAATTTTCTAAGTACATTATTCATCAAGCACATAAAAGTGGTGGGGGCATTGGTTAGTCCAAATGGCACCACCACAAATTCATAGTCACCATATCTTGTTCTAAAGGTTTTTTTGTGGATGTCTTCATCCTTGATTCAGACTTGATGGCATCCAAACCTTAAGTCAATCTTCGAGAAAATGGAAGCACCCCTTAATTGGTCAAACAAGTCATCGATTCTTGGTAAGGGATACCTGTTCTTTATGGTTGTCTTATTGAGTTGTCTATATTCTATGCACAATCGAAGTGTGCCATCTTTCTTCTTCACAAACAAGACGGGTGCTCCCCATGGAGACACACTGGGTCATACGTAGCCTTTTTCCATCATCTTCTTTAGCTATATCTTGAGCTCAACTAGCTCTAGTGTACTCATCCTATAGGGCGTCCTAGACATTGGCACTTCTCCCACTGCAAGTTCTATGGAGAAGTCAATGTCTCTTCTTGGAGGTATACCCGGTACCTCTTCTGGAAACACATATTTATACTCTCTTAATATAGGGTGGTCCTCTAGGTTTGGTTTGTCATCCTCAATAGATTCCAACACTTGTATTTCATATTAGAGGACATCACTTTCTGCAATATGTTTTCATTTGAAGGGTCGATATTCGTCTCATTGAGACAAGCCTTTGAACCCCTTGAAGGGTTATTTTTCTCCCTTCTTCATTTTCACATTCCAAATTTTTATGGTAATAGTCCAACTTGGTTTTATAAGTGGATAACCAGTCTATACCAACCAACAGGTCATAAGATCCTAGGGGAAGTATGTTAAGGGTCACTTGGGTGGGAAATCCATCCATAATGAATTGGAAAGATAGTATGACCTTTGCTACTTTTCTTTTGGTTCCAGTGGCTAGTTGTACCAACCATGGCTTAACATGTCTAACCGGTTCCAGTTTACACTTATCAACAGTCTGAGGGGCCACATAACTCAAATTAGAACCAGGGTTAATTAAATAGAAACTAGATGGTCGACGATCATACTTTCCATCTCCACCACTGAGGCTTGGTGGTCATCTTGGTTATTATCCAAGGCTGCATAAATCTGTGGCATGCTCCTAGCCATATCATTGACTTTGGTAGCTTCTTGGATATTGTAGACTCGCCTACTATTATTTTTTCTGTGTGGAAAATACCTTAGCAAATGCTCTTCTCCACAACCCCAACATTTCAAGGGTTCTCTCTTTGGGTTATCATTCTTTCCTGGGGTTTCTCCAAATGGTTTATTTCCACTCCGGGAGGGGAAAATTTGTTGATACACAATTCTAGTAGGAAGGCTCATCCTAGAACCCTTCCCATAGTTCTTGCAAGGTTCTATTTGACTCCCGAACTATTCATAACAATACCTTGCCTTCCAGATAGTTTCTTCTAAGGTCTTTGGCTCGTCAAACTCAATCATGTCCCGGTAGGGCTGAGGTAACCCACTAATAAATCGTTTCACTTTTACCTTTTCATCTTTTATGTAGGGTACATACCTCAGCAGCTCAAGGAATTTATTGACATATTCCTCTATGGTGAGTTGTCCCAGCTTGAGTTCATAGAACTCCTTAGTCTTCCTATCAAAGTATTTCTCTAACAAATACTTCTCCTTGAAGTGTTTCTCAAATTGTTTCCATGACAAGTCCTTCTCATGGATTCCTTTCACATTCCTAAGGTCTTCCCACCAAATAGAATCCTTTCCATTCAGGTTGAATATGGTTATTTGAGCCTTCAAGTTTTCAGAGTAGTCATGGACTCTTAAGTACTTCTTTAAACCAAGCAGCCAAGCTTCTACCTCTTCCCCTTTCTCAATCTCTCCATTGAAAGAGGGTGGTTTGGATTTCTTGAACTCTTCAAGATCATGAATTTTGGAATGCTTTCACTTCTTTCCCTTCGTTTGAGAATGTGAACTAACTTTTCTACTAGAAGATCCCTCGGAGTTGCAATTTTCCTCTCCAGAAGACTCTCTCGATGAGTGCCTCCTTCCTCCAAGTTGGACCTTCCTCGAGGTACTCCTCTTAGTGTGGCCACTTATGGGACCACGTTTTTGTATCTAAGGTGGACTTTGACTTCTCTTCACGTGTCGTCGGTCCACCTAAATGGTTGTGGGTCCATGTTGAAGTTGCCTCTGTATATCAGACAAACTCTGCATCAAGGCTGCATTAATTTTCGTTTGTTTTTCTTTCTCCTTTATCAAAATTTCGTTGTCGTCCTTGCAACTCTGTAATTCAACCATGAGGCTCCTTAAGTTTCATCCAAATACGAAGGGGTTTCCACCGCCCTCCTTTCTTCAGATTCTTCATCTCTATTGTGGGAGCCATCCCCCACTTCATGGAGTGTCACCATCCTTTATACGTGTAGTTTTCCCGCGATTTACTGACTTATTGAGTGCTAACAAAAAACTTATTGTTAGTCAATAGTCTATTAGTTTATGAACAATACACATTTCATATTTATTAAATACACACACAGTAGAAAGATTCATTCTTTTCTTCAGTAAAAGTTTAACCAGACTCTTTAGGAAAGAGGTAAGATAGGGTGTCACCCTTAAAAGTACTTTAAATATTTTTTTTACACAACTCATCCATAATCCCAAGTAGGCAAAGTGTTGTAACCATGCTTTGATACCAATTTGTAACACACTCGACCCCTGAGTATTTTTTCTAGGGATGGGGCATCAAAAATTTTCTCTCCTTAACATCTCACATCCTCTGTCCAAGGTCTTTATCCTCGTCTTCTTACCCATATCATTCTAATGAATGCTACCAGGCTCAAATCCGATCTTTGGGTTGCAAGTTATCGCTTCCCAAAGTTCTTCGGGTGTTCGTTGGTTGACATCCACATAGCATCCATGCGAATCCCTTACCAGGTTCTCTCCTCTCACATGGAACATCCATTCATCACCTAAGTCAATGATAGACTCAGTATTCATCTAAAATATTGACTGTAGAGGGATTTGGCACTTTGGTGCTCCAGCACTAAACACCTCTTTATTGTCTACGCACGAGACCTCCCGGAGTCCCAAACTCTCGAAGTCCCATAAGCTTGCCACGTGGTTCCGACCTTTGGGGCTTTTGGGTCCCTCTATTACGCTACCCCCAAAACCCTCTGGAGTCCCTAATTCTCAGACTCTTGGAGTTTCGGTCGCTTCACCAACCATTTTGGCTAGGCAAGCACGTACCATGGTCTGACATGTAGAAGGGCTAGGGGTAACACATGTCACGTTCCAATAGACATATAGGGTCTACGAAAAGCACAGATCAAGCTGACATGTGGCACATTGATCGTGGGTCCACATCACTCTGGTGATGTCAGATTTCCATGTCACACCAGAATGATAGCCTTCTAACATCCCTCAAATATCACGGTCGATATCTGGCCATGTGGATCCATAGGTCCACGACTAGTGTTACTTTGCAACTCTAGCCTTCAGAATTTTTGCGATGCAACTCCTCTTTTCTCCCGAAATTTGTCAGTGTCAGGCTGACCACAACCCATATCTGACAGTTAGGAAAATTTGTGAAGCATCCTCGAATCGACGAATCTCATTACTTCGGGCTTCAGAGCTTTTCGACACACCACACCTCAAATTCCCCAGAGTGCCCAGCCTCCAAACTAAAGGATCTAGTGCCACGCATCCCCTGTATATCGATGGTTGAGAGGGATCTCAAAGAATCTGTGGATCAACAGTCCACATTACTTCGCAACTTTGGCCTTTGGGGAGTTTGGAATTACAACACCCCTATCCTCCCGAAGCGGTCAATGTCGGGATGACTACATCATGGATCCTACGGCTAGGGAAGATCTTGAAGTGTCCTTAGATCTACAGTCCTAGTCACTTTGCGACTCCAACCTTCGGGGGTTTTGGATTTTACTACCACTCCATTATCCCTAAGAAGGACTTTGTCGAAGTACTGTGTGCGGGTCCCTCCTCCTAGATGATCGGATGATAGGTGGTGCTCCTGACGATCTCCCCCAAATATACGGCTCTCCTTTACTTCATAACTTCGGCATTCAGGGAGTTTGATGCTATGGCATCACCTTTCTCCCAAGGTGGTACTCCGATGAAGTCACCTCGATGTAGATCTAACGGCTGAGGGAATCCCCAAACATTCTCGAACGATGGCTCGCACTACTTCGCGATGGGGAGTTGGATCTCGATTTAGTAGGTAATATAGGTTCCTCTAACCACCAGGGAAACTGCCCAACGTCGGTCGAACTTATAGGAAACTATGACTCTCGGTCACCTTCAGTCAGTTTGTGACTATTAGGGCCGACAATACTCCGAAGTCTCGAACTTCTAGAGCTCCAAAGTTAGAAGGACTTGGCTCCCTTATGATTAGCACAGGGTACGTGAGTGTTGGTCACATGGGTCCTTCTAAAATCTCGCTAGTTAAACACATATTCCTCATCGTGAACTTGTTAAGGACCTGGGCATGATATCTCGGTTGCGCAGCAAGGAGTCTGAAGGAGACATCCTCTCCAGACCGACAGGGTCAGATTGATGCAATGCTTTCTATCTCAACCCTCCTACATGTTTACATCCCAAGACATCTTGAAGGATAAACTGGGGCATATAGACGATCAATCATAAGCATAAGTACACAAGAAGGTAAATTCATACACATAACTTGATCATTCAATACAAAGACCATTCTTAGATGTATAAATACATGTATTCATTCATTATCCCATTTCAAAACATAAAATAGGGAAATACTTATCAAAACTAGAAATCATGATGTGACTGCTGAAAGCGATGCATGTTTCCACCCAACCATAGGATCAGTCACTCCTAATGGATTTACCACTAGCCACCCCCGAGCTAGAACACGATTCTCTGAGAGAGATTTCTTTCTTTTAGCTCAGCAATAGTCAGGGACAGAGGTTACTCTCCTCCTCCCACAGGATCTTGGCAACGAGTTTTCTCTATACCAATAAAGGAGGCCTGACTGAGTGCTTCCTTAGTCACTCAATACCCTCGTTTATCAGCTTGTATCATGACCCTGCTAGCCACATCCTGCAACCATAATACGTTCATTTCTCAGTTCTTCCTCAAACTTGAAAGCTTAGTCTCTCTTCTTTGCTTCCCTTCGCAACTCTTCCTCTGCCCACCACTCCTTCCTTTATTTCCTTCCTCAACAAGATTGTGTGTGGTCCAAATTCCCAGTCCGTGGTTAGGTATGAAATCCTTACATATGGGCACTCTGCCCCATCCCCTCATTAACTCTCGAGGAGGTCTTCCCACCTACCATCCTGACTATAATTCATTCTTGGGTCAGAGGATTGTTCTGGTCCTGAGAAATTAAATCCAGCAAGGTATTGGTTTAGTGGAGGTTATATCAACCATTCCTGGTTCCCCTCACCATCTCTTTCATAACATTCATGGTCTATTTTGGCAAACCCCCCTTTCAGCAGTCATGCAACACTTATCCATTTCTATTAATAACAACAATTACATTCCTTGACCTTTTATACAAAGGTTCGTCAAATCAAACATTCACACATATCAAGTTTGACATAGTCTCTTGGCCAATATATTTATATTTACAAACTAGGGGAAACAGGGGTGTCACAATTTTCCATGTATCGACTGACAACACCAACTGCATGTGAAATATTTGTTCTATTACTCACCATCACATACATCAAACTTCCCATTGCATTAGCATATGGTACACGAGACATATAATCTTTTTCTTTTTCATTATTAGGACATAAACCTAAAGAAATCTTGAAATGGGAAGCCAAAGGGATCTGTACAAGTTTCACATTATTCATACCGAATCTCATAAGTATTTTCTCCACATACTTCTGTTGTGATAACCACAACTTACCATTTTTCTTGTCTATGTGTATCTCCATGCCTAAGATTTGTTTTGTTTCTCCTATATCCTTCATATCAAAATCCCTATCCAACTAAGCCTTTAACCTGTTGATTTCGACCATGCTTTTGCTTGACACAAGCATATCATCAACATATAACACCAAAATAATGAACATGTCATTTTCCAACTTTTTAAAGTAAACATAGTGATCATTTTCCAACTTTTTAAAGTAAAGAAATCAAAATTTTTGTACCATTGCCTGGGAGAATGTCTCGGGCCATACAATGACTTCTTGAGTTTGCAAACAAACCTCTTATTGTGATCCTGAACAAACCCTTCTAGTTGTTCCATATATATCCTCAACTAAATCTCCATGTAGAAACATTGTTTTAACATATAATCTCTCTAACTCAAGATCAAGTAAAGTAACTAGTGCTAACACAATACGAACTGAAACAATCTTCACAACTGGTGAAAATATCTCATGAAAATCAATACCTTCCTTTCGAGAATACCCTTTTTTCTACCAGTCTTTCTTTATACCTTTCGATTTTATCATCATCAGCCTTTTTTAGTTTGTAGACCTTCTTGTAGCCAACAACCTTTCTGTCCTTTGGAAGTTCTACCAGGTCCCATGTTTTATTCCTCTCTAAGGAATCCATTTCTTCTTTCATAGATTTCTTCCATTGAGCACTTTCAGATACCTTAATTTCTTCCTAAAAACAACTAGGTTCTCCATCAATAGAAACCAAAGCCATAGATAAAACGTAATCATCATAACTTGTAGGATGATTCCTGACCCATGAAGATCTCCTTAGATATGGTTGAGGAATATCCTCAGTTTCTTGGATATTTTATGCATCTTCATCTTCATCTTCTTCTTCTAGAAATTCTTCATGCTCCTCCCTTTCTGAATATGGCTGATTTTCCAACTGATTTTGATGAACTTGTGGTACACGTTCTTGTCTCACTACAACATCTACCAGTTTTGATTTTCAAAGTGAGGATTCATCAAATACTACATCTCTACTTATGATGGGTTTGTGGGTAGTAGGATCCAAGAATGTGTACCCCTTAACTCCATCACCATAACCAACAAAGACATATTTCTTTGATCTAGGATCTAACTTAGAATGTTGATCTTTAGAAATAAGAGCATAAGCATCACCACCAAATATTCTAATATTTGAAAAATCACACGAGTGACGTGTCCATACCTCTTCTGGAATCTTACAGTTTATTGCAGTTGATGGTGACATATTTATTAGATAACATGTTGTAAGAACTACTTCTGCCCACAATTCTTGTTGCATCTTGGCATTACTGAGCATGATCCTTTCTCTCTCTAGAAGAGTCATATTCATGGGCTCAACAACATCATTCCGTTGAGGAGTATAAACCATGGTCTTATGTCTTTCAATCCCAAATTCCTTGCAATAGTTCTCAAATTCCATAGATGTGAACTTGTCTCCATTATCTGTCCTTAAACACTTTATTGACCTGTCAATTCTCTTTTCAACCAAATCTTTGAATTGCTTAAAAGTATTAAATACATCAGCTTTTCTTTTAAGTAAATAGACCCAAAACTTTCTAGAGTAATCATCTATAAATGTCATATAATATGACGATCCTCCAAAATAAACTGTAGGGGATGGTTCCCAAACATATGAATGAATGTAATCAAGGATATATTTGCTTATATGCCTTCTTGTTTTAAACTTCTATCTACATTATTTTCCAAAGACACAATACTTGCATAAATTCAAATTCAGAAACTTCAAACTTGGAAGTGACTTACGATTAACCAATACCTTAAGCCCTTTCTCGCCCATATGACCCAAACACTAATGCCATAAACGAACAGAGTCACTTGCATCTTCAGATGCTACCAATTCTTGATTTACCTATGTCCTTCCTTCAAGCTGATAAAGGTTCATGATCCTCTTTTCCCTCATGATTACTAAGATGCCTTTGGACACCTTCAATACTCCACCTTGAGTTGTACACTTGTAACTAGCAGAATCTAGAACTCCCAAAGATATCAATTTATTTCTTAGTTCAGAAACATTCCTTACATATGTTAATGTTCTTACATAACCATCATGCATTTTAATCCGGACGTTACCAACTCCAACAATTTTACAAGAAAAATCATTTCCCATAAAAACAACACCATCATCAATAGATTGGTAAGTTGAGAACCAATTTCTATGAAGACACATGTGGCTGGACGCACCAGAATCTAACAACCAATGTTGATGTTGACGTGAAACATCACAAGTAGACAATACCTCATCAACCATACCTGAACTAGAACCTGAACTTGTTTAATATACATTATCTTCCTTTGCTTCTTTTGTGGAGTCCTCCTTGGATGCATTCTGTCCTTTCCAACAATCCTTCTTAAGATGCCCATATTTTCCATAGAACCAACATTTATGCTTAATCTTCTTTCCTTTTGACTTAGACCTTGATGTACCCCTCTGATTTTGCTGTCTTTCTGTAGATCGACCTTAGACCACCATTGCTTTTGTTGTTGAGGTTTCTTTACCACATAGCTCCCACGACAATGTCATAATCAATCACATCGGTTGCCCTAAACCACATAGTTGTGACCAGATGATCCCAAAACTCGAGAAACGAACATAATAGCGTAACCACCTTGTCCTCATCTTCGTATGTTACGTCCATACTAGATAATTGACAAATCAAAGTATTGAAAACATTCAAGTGATCAACAATTTTCATACCTTCTTTCATCTGCAATATGTACAACTACCTCTTCAAGAAGATTTTTTTCGTCAATTTCTTTGTCATATACAGACTCTCCAGTTTGGTCCACAAACCTATTTTTGTCACCTCTTCAGCGATGTTAAACAACACATCATCTACCAGACACAAACGAATGGTACTGAGGGCTCTTGCATAGAGATCTTCCCAGTCCTTGTCTGTCATGCTTGCCAGTTTCTTTGTCTTTCTAGCCAATGCTTTTTGCAATCCTTGTTGTACAAGCAGATCTTTCATCTTGAGTTTCCATAGTGAAAAATTGTTCTTACCGCTGAATTTCTCCACCTAAAACTTAGAACTTTGCACTTTCCCCATTGACAAAAAAACTCCAAAACCACCGCTTATAAAACTAAACCCTTTTAAATATGAAGGAATAATGGTATGAACCCCCAAATAAATATTAATTAGAAACAATTCAAAACAAAATTATTTAATGTGTATTCCTTAAAACCTTTTAAACGTCCACCTTTATTCAAAGTTCACCTCCAACCTTTATTACATAATCAATTCTCCATAATAAGACAAAAAAGGGGGCTCAACTTTATTAAATCTCACCTTCTCCTTAATTAAATAATCAATCCTCCACCTTAAAACTCCCGTTCTTAATGAAAAAGTTGATTGTTCATACCTTTGCAAAAAACTTTAGTTTATACCATGAATTTCATGGCATACAATTTTTTCCTTTTTTTCTTTTGGATCGACGCTCTAGTGGTGCGTGAATGGGAGCGCTACTTTTAGTGATCTACACTCCTTGACTGTGGATGGGGAGCACCGATTTGTTGATGCTCTGCAGTGCACAAACTGTGTGTGTCGATTTTGGGAAAAACACAGTTTCTTAAGTTTGAGAGCGTCAACACACCTCCTACACTTCCTAGGGAGCGTCGATGACCTAATACACACTCAATCATGTCTTCTTGTGCTCATAGGAGACCTACACACAATTAGCCTTGGATCGCTTGCGAAACCTACTCAGTCTATTTTGATACCACTTGTTGGACAGCAAAAGAAAAACAAAGCATCAACAAGAAATATTAAACATGCATAAAACCAAGAACAACAATTACACAATTGACAGAGAAATTTATGTGGAAACCCAATACGGAAAAAAAACCACGGGCAATGATAATCGATATTCTTTTTATTCAATGGAGAATTACAATAGCCAACCCAAGCATACAACCATCCTCTCCTCTCATACACACAACACCTCAGTATTGCGTCTTTCTCTCACACACTCACTACACATTGTTGGGTATGCTCATATATATAACATCTATCACTCAATTACACAAACTGATCATGAATAGATCATATAGTTACACGAACAGTTCAAAATAGATTGCATGCATGCGCATTCCAAACATAGTTGCATGCATGTACATTTGACCGCATGTGAAATTTGTTAGCACGTTTCCAACTGTAAGTAACTTGATCCTATAAACACATAACTCTCTAATTTTCTTGCAAGCTTATTGACTTTTCTTACACCATAGATTAAAGTCCTTTTTTAAAATAAACATTTTTTCCCATTCATTTTAGGTTCACCTTCCTACCTTCCCTTCTATTTATACATATTATGTCATTGAGGTGGTAAACATGATAATCACTTATTAGTCCCTGCCTCCGGCGAGGGACTATAGTTTTCACTTTGTGGTCAACCATCGTTGACCACTATTACTAGGTGCATTTTGGTGATTTAAATGGTGCATTTTAGTATTACTAGGTGTATTTTGGTGTATTAAATGGTGCATTTTAGTATGAAAACTTTTAAATCACTCAACTTTTATGTAATTTATTATTAATTCATTTTTTTTACTCATTTTCTCAGTTTTTTGTATTTTCTAAAGTCTACAAATTCAATTTTTCATTGGTTCAACATGGTTGATGGGACTAAATATGTCGTGGTGGAAGGCTATTTTTTCCAATTAATTGTAAATTAATTTTGAAAAGTTCAAAAACTAATGAAATTTAGGTGTGTCATTATTATCATTAATTCCTGCTACACAGCAATCGATGTCTGCACATCTCTGGAGCCTTGCCACATCTTTCCCATGAAGGGCAGTCCATTCATCCTCCACCGCCATGGCTCCATACCCAGATTTGGGCTTCCTAATACGTGTTTCTCATTCATTGCATGCATAGGATTTTGCTAACCGGTCTCTCTATGAAGCTAACCGATTTCTCTGTGAAGTTAAATCAATATATGAAGGAGAAGAAGAATTATAGGCACACAGGAAAACTATATGCAAGATTCACCACCTAAACATGGTTGAGGTTTGTCATTTTCTCCTTTTCTATTCTTCAAATCCTCTCCTTAATGAACAAAAACACATTTCATGTATTGGCTTCACAAATTTTAACAAAGTTATTTCCTTCTTTTACTTGCAACTAGATTGGCTAGTACCAAGCATCTAAACACATAAAATCTGCATCTTTAGAAATATTATCAAGATTAGGAATCTTTTCCATAAAATAATCTTGAATATACAAAATATACGATCTTACCTGTAACTAGACTTGCTAATACCAAGCATCTAAAAACAGAAAATCTGCATCTTTAGAAATATTATCAAGATTAGGAATCTTTTCTAGAAAATAATCTTGAATGTACAAAATATACGATCTTACCTGCAACTAGACTTGCTAGTACCAAGCATCTAAACACATAAAATCTGCATCTTTAGAAATATTATCAAGATTAGGAATCTTTGCCAGAAAATAACCTTGAATGTACAAAATATACGATCTTACCTGTAACTAGACTTGCTAGTACCAAGCATCTAAAAACAAAAAATCTGCATCTTTAGAAATATTATCAAGATTAGGAATCTTTGCTAGAAAATAATCTTGAATGTACAAAATATACGATCTTACCGAATGCATAGCTCTCATTAAGAAATGAGAATTCTAATTACTATGCATTTGTCCAATAAATTATTCAAATAGAAATCTAGTAACAATCTGAAAGAAGAAATTCGTAAAAGGGAAAACATGTACCTGAAAAATATCCACAAGGCTTTTTCTCCTGGATCCCAGTCCTCCTCTCGATGACGAACCAATTAATCCATCCTCTCCTCGCTCAAACCACTCTACAGAAGATTTCCATGCCAGATTACCCTGCGCTAACTTCTTCAAGCCTTTGTTTTTTTCTTTGTGAGTGGGAAGTATGGGCTGCAGGAAAAATAGGGATTTGTACTGACTCAACTTTCTTTTGTTACCAATACCACCATGCGGCTATTCTCCCGCTCAAAATCTCCAAGCAAAATGCCAGTCTAGGGAGTCTAGGGTTTAGGTTGACATGGGAATAATAGTAGGACAAGTATGCTAGATCGGGCCGCAACTCTTCTTCAAATATGAAGTCATGATTATTATTATTGATATTAATAATGTTAATATTGTTATTTTTATTATTGGTTCTTTCAATGTCAGAAGCCGTGGATCCAGAGACACCATCACAATTGAGGCAACCATCGTTCCTTCCATTGTTGGCTACACACTTTCGTGTTGGTTGCACACTTCCGCTTTGGTACCGGTTCAATTCCCTTTGCCTTGAGTTATTTTCCTAATTTGTCCGTATACGATGGGTTTTGCATGCTGGGACTATTTCCTCCAAGGTCGTCACCTAGTGATCCTCTCATTCTGAGACCAAGAAACCTCTTCAGTGGACTCTCAATCACCATTTCGATTGATTAGTTATGTATAATTACAAATGCACAAAATATATAACTTCAAATAAATAATTGGGTGAAGATAATTTAATATTTCATGGTGCGCTTCAATAACTATACATAATTTT
Source organism: Picea engelmannii (assembly GCA_009831015.1). Classification (NCBI taxonomy): domain Eukaryota; kingdom Viridiplantae; phylum Streptophyta; class Pinopsida; order Pinales; family Pinaceae; genus Picea; species Picea engelmannii. The sequence goes on from ML793840.1 coordinate 102,186, forward strand.
TTGTTGCTGCAAGAACAAAGTGTCTCAGTACCGTAAATTTTCCCCATGCTTCGGTTGTCTGAGAGGTCGCCCATCCAGTATGACCTATTCCAATAAGAGACATCACCTGTGCAGTGTCTGAGACTCGATAAATGCCTTTTTTTAGCAACACATGTTTCCTTTTCCATGACACGTACCGAACAACAACCGATAAATGCCTTTTTTAGGACATGTGTTTCCTTTTCCATGATAGGTACCGTGTTTTTCAGTGACACGTGACTTATTTTCAATGACATGTATTTAACTTGGTGTTTAGTGTTTAATTAAATTGTTTTCTTGATGCCATGCAAATATTCCTATTAAATTAAATGTGATTAACACCCAAAAATTTAGAAAACATTTTAAATTCTCCATAACAATGGAAATAATACAACTCAACTAAGCGCCGCCCACATGGGCGTACCCACATATGTTGAGGAATAAATTTATTTCAGGTGAGGAATAAATTTATTTCAGGCGTAGATAATCTCATTTGTGAGTCGTTGTTTATGTAGAAGATATAATAAGACAGTTTAAAGAATACACTTTTTTTTGTTTTTGTTTTGTAGACTTTACGTACAATCTATGGAGTATTTGTGCAAACTGTAAAAAGACACTTTTAGTGAATAAGTCGAGAACCATGAGATTAGGTTAGTAAAAACTACTATATTTGACAGGGTTTTGGTGAGAGAACTATGATATCTGCAAGGTTTCAACGGGAATATTAATTTAACGTTACCACAATTTTTGTTCAAAAATATTTAACATACTTTTTATATATTTACACACATTCAGTCAAAATATTAATTTTCAAAAATATTTAACATAATTTTTATATATTTACATACATTTAGTGAAAATATTAATTTAATGTTACGGTCAAAATATTAAATTAATGTTACATGAAGTTTTATACAGAAAGATTTTGGGGTGTAAATCTGTATAACAATACAACTCTCATGATACATATTATACTAATATGATAGATTCCAATTCATGTGAACATTTGGACCTGCCTTATATTGGAATAAAATTAAATTAAAGTTAATTTTCTTTTCTTTTATATTAATTTGCATATTTATATATTATACTAAATATGAAGTCAAATAAATAGGAGAATAAATTAAAATTCTAACTTAGATCAATCTTATAACTCTAAAATTAAATAATATATGCAGGTTCTTTCTAGAGGTGGATGATGGGCCCAGCTAAATTTTTTTGATGAAATCTCGCATTAGGTGGAGATGGACCTACCAATGTATGCTCAGTATAGATTCAAATGTTGGAGGTGAATGTAACTCTTGCAAATCCTTTGAAAATCCAAACTTTCAACATCGCTCAAAAATATGTCAAGTGAACAATGCTAAATTCAAAACTTTAATTCTTTTAAATATGCCTAACAACTACTTGCCACATTGGATTTGTGCCAACAAGAGACCACGTATTCTGTACAGAAGAAATCGAGATAGTATCAAAATTTTCTCATCTTTCACCTCATGCAGACTCTCAACAACATTAAAGGGGCTTTCTCTTGGCCAGTTAAAATCATCAATGTGAAAGCCATGACACAAACCTTCATTAGGCCCGAAATCAATCGAAATGACCTCAAAAAGGGAATTTGTCACAGAATTGAAAGCCTCGGCAAGTTACAACTCACCAGGAAACCTCAACATTCAATTGAGTTTAATGATGAAGGTGTGAATTCTAGATGTTTTCCGTCTCTTGAATTCTGATCTCTAGGCTTATAGGCTTATATTTTTCACCGAGATCTTCAACTTCCAATATACATCCCTTCTGCAACAAAGAGATGAGAAAAATATGTGCTTATTCTAATACTATCTCTCTTAGCAGGCATAGCACTCTGTACAGAAGATCATAGGTGCTCCAAGGATCTCCTATCGAGGTCAAGATGGAAAGAGGTCGTGCAAGAAATAGAGGTCAAACAACTAAGCATTGGGTGGATTTTGAACTTGTAAATATTCAAATTGTGAAAGAGGATTGATGAATTATTAATGTCATTCAAAAGATGTTTGTTGTAAAGTTCGAAGATGGCCTAATAGTTATGGGACATCTTGAATGTTCAAGACATGTTGAAAGTTAGATGATGGCTTGATGAAAGTTAAGTGGCATTATTCAAAATTGTTACGAAACAATAACCTTTAAAAAGGTTCCAACGGACCTATTAGATATTTTGAAACCTCTAACATTAAAATCATGAAGGGTGCCTAAGGAATGGCATCAAGTCACTTTGAAAGATTATACAATCTAATCAAGGTGTCTTGGAAATTTTACTTTTTCAAACTTTAAAACTAGCTTAATAGTGTATATCATAGAAGTTTTCTAAGTTCATTGGGCTCGTAAACTAGCTTAATAGTGTATATCATAGAAGTGTTCTAAGTTCATTGGGCTCATAAACTAGCTTAATAGGGTATATCATAGAAGTGTTCTAAGTTCATTGGGCTCATAAATTAAATATGCTCCAATGGTTCATCTTCAAAGGTTTCTAAAGATTTGATCTTTTAGAAGATGTATCATTTGTGTAGTATGAATTTGTGTGTAGCAATGTGAATATCTTCCATACGTAATAATTTTGGTTTGATACCGACTTATATATTGGGTTACGTACTTATCAAGGTCCCAATTACTATATTTTCAAACCATATTGGGTTGTCTCTATTGTGTGTGCAATTTCCACAAACCTACAAAGAATAACATTGAAATAAAGTACAAGAACAAAGAATGCATTGACACCCCTTCCAAGAAACACTAGCAGAGTGATCCGAAATCGGATCCAGAAGCCTGACAGGGCTTGAAAAATGCTCAAAAATGAAAGTGCTCAAAATCCAACGAAACCAACACCATTGCGTCGGTCTCGTATTCCTGATTCCGACAGTATATTTACTTTGTCAAACGGGCTTCGTATGCGAAATTTATTGCGTTCTGATCGGAAGCCCAAACATGTAAAAAGTCAAAGGTCAACTAGTAAAAAAGTCAATGCTAATGACATCAACATGCTGACTGTGAAGGAGATGACGTGGCACTCTCTGGCTGATGGTGATTGGGCAGGTTCGCTGACAAGGTAGACATGTGGCAGGCAATTGGACCAGTCAAAAACTGACAAGTGGCATTAATCCGTCAAATGGGGAGATGCCACGTGGCCCAGTCATGGGCAGCCACGTGGCACCCAGTCATCAGTTAAAGTGGCATGTTTCAAAAATTGTTTTTGGGTCCATGGGATTTGAACCCACGACCACCACCAAGCCCAACAACTTAAGAAATGGTTCTTTACCAATGTGCCACATTATTTCTTATGTTATAAAACCCACAATATTAAATATATTGTATGGTATTATGGTGCATAAAGGAGAGGGCTGGGGGCTAAGCCCCAGCCCGTGGTCGTGTAAACCCCCATATGAACGGGATTAAAGGGGCGTGCACCATTGAAGGGGGCTGCACCCATATTATAACTACAAAGTGGGTTTTTAAACTACTTTTTGGGTTTTTATTATAATTAAGCCTATTTTTAGTTAATTTTCTCCATTTTTGGGAGTTATTGGGTAGTTTTGGAGCCTAAATTTTGGGAGGAAGTTGGAGACGAGCAACCAACTTCCTAGCTATATAACCCAGGCCTGTTTGAGGCCATAGGAGGGCATTCAGAGAAGAATAATGCTGAGGAGAAGCCAAGCCAAAGTCATTTTGAGGCAGAGAAGCTTTTGAGGAGGAGATGCTGTCGGATCATTTCTGGGAGCTCCGGACGTCCGTTTTGCGTGTCATTTTCTTTGTTGGGTTCTTGAGATCTGGACAAACATGAAAAAATCAGTCTTGTAGCCACTTTTCATTGCAGAGATGTAATTTTGAGCATTTGAACAGAAATAAAGAAGCCTCCCCCACAGAGAAAAAGGCCCAGAGACGTAGGCAAAGTTGTGTCAAACTCCATTATCAATCTACGTATTATGGTTTGTTGTCTTCTATTTCATTTCAGATCTGCAAATGTGTATATGGTTGTCATGATTCCTCTTCTTTCCTCATTCTTTCACTAAGTTTTCTCAAATGGTTAATTAACGCATGCAAAATTAAAACTCAACCATAAGTCATTGAAAAATCCTGACGGATCAAGTTGTATCAGAGCTAGTTGACGTTTGGATTTGAGTTTTGCATGTTAACCAGGGAAAAGCTACAGCATGGTGAAGGCGAGCTTGTTGCAGAGAACCCATTAATTGGATTGAGAAAAAGAGCTTCTCACGGCGAGAAGATGGCATCGGAAGAAGGGATTTCTCAAGATGAGAAAGAGTTCCGGAAAACATTCCTTGCCATGTCGGAGATGGTGAAAGTTTTGTACGAAGATTACTTGGAACGGAAGCGACCAGTTTTGGGTGATTCTTCAAAGGGAAAAAGTGAAGAGGAAGAGGACTATCCTTATATTCCTCCTTCACCTCCATCAACACCTCTTTCTTCTCCTTCTTCTTCAAGTTCAAGTTCTAAATCTAGTGGAAAGAAAAATGTTCATAAGAATAAACATGAAATGCCATTGTTAAAACTTGATGTAAAATTCGAGTTGCCCATATATGATGGTGAAGTAAATGCAGAAAAAATTGATAACTGGATCAGGCAGATGGAGGTATACTGCAGTGTGCAACAGATCAAGGATGAGACCACACAAATCAAGTTGCCATCTTTGAGACTTGCAGGTACAAATCTTATCTGGTGGCAAAGCAAGCTGCAAAAAGGAACACAAAATGTGGGTAATGTATTTCCATCATGGAAGGATTTCATTTATGCACTTAGGAAACAATTCTATCCTTTGGGTTATAAATAAAAAGCAATAATTGAATGGCAATCTTTAAA